>CM052980.1:10000000-10005139 GCA_028554685.1 Agrotis ipsilon
TTTGGTATTACGGGTGACACTGACGGGGGAACCACGGTACCCTTCAGGTTTTGGGTCAGTGTTTGTGACCTTGACAGTTCTATGTCCCGGAGTATTGACCTCTGATATCGTGTTAAGGTCTTGTTGTTTAAAGGGCTTGTTAATAAGGGTGGTGGAATCAATTCTCTGCCTCCTAAGCGAGCGATTGTTTGTGGTCTTTGCAATTTTATTTTAGGAAATCTTTCGGGTATAGTTTCGATGGGATAACTCAATTCAATTGAGTTCTAAATGAATCTTCCTTCTATAAAAACCCCCTTTTCTGTGGTGGGTGTATATTCCAAATCTGTCCTCGTGCCCTGGGTGGAGTTGTTATCTGCTGACAAAAATTTACACTTCTGTCCTTCTTGCTTTTAAGACAGTTCCGGAGGTACTTCGAGGGTTTGGCTCTATAGAGACCTAGTCAGTGAACTCCTGTGCAAAAGGATGCTCTTCGGGATCAAGTAAGATCAGACTGCGCATCCATTGTAACATTTGCATTCACAGGATTCACCATCCACAAGAAAAGCTCAGCAAAGATATATTTATAGAACGATGAGCGTCAAACGTGACACGTTTCGTATTGTTTTGCTTATTATCAGTTATGTTAAGGGCATGTTTGCACTTGCCGCTAAAATAATGATTTGGACACAGCCTGTCCAAAGTTGTGTACAGGGCCGGATTTAACGTATTAGGCTATGGGCACTTTCAAGGCATTTATATTCATTGCGCCTCACTGGGAATTTCTCCTGTAGGTGATTTACAAACGTATAAACTCTCATACACAAACACCAAGGGGGGTATTAAAAACGTCTTAAAACCAGGCTTGTTCAGATGAGTGAACAAGTGGCGCAAGACGACTTGTATAGCTCTGTCACTTTGACTCGCCGGGAATAAGCCTCTGGTTTAATACGTTTAAGTAATACCCCCGAGTGAGAACTTGAAAATAACTACTTACGCGTAGGTCATACAAAATATTTTTATTCCGTAGGGAATTGAATCATGGCAAGCAAACTAGTAGTCGATTAAGAAGCATGCGGCAGCCGTGCCGTTTAATGATCTCTTGGGATTAAATTAAATTAGGTTCCTACATAAGTAAATGGGTCCAGTTGGAATTTTGGGCCGTCCCTTAGGATAAACAGGGCCCTGTGAACTTGCCCAGAGATTGCCCATTTTGATTGCCCACGTGGTAAAGACGACCCTGGCTGTAATGAAACTTTAATGCTTAGTGCTGATGTGACGGTTCCGAATATGTAGTTGGTCAATTGTGTTATGTAATAAAAACGATTTTATTAGTAAGGGTTAACTATTCCAAATAGGTTACATTTTGTTGTGAATTTGGTATTGTATTGTATTGATAGTTTCTTGTATTGCTGAGGTATTCACGAAGGGGAACTTGGGGCCGTTTGTTTTTTTGCGTGGTAAAATCATCAAATGAGTCACCCACCCCTACTGTCAGACTTGTACTGACTAAAATCTTACGGGTGTCCTTAAATCAAACCCGTATGTTCCGCGGTACGTGATGGAAATAAGGTCCGCGTGGCCCTCTGGAGGGGGCCCGTCATTTGCCACCGTGGATTTTATCAATACAAGTCTGACAGTCCCTCCGCCCGCCGGGGGGGAGAGGCCTCAATCTGATGATTTTACCACGTTAAAAAAAAAACAAATGTCAATCAATGAGTTGTTAACAATCTACTCTGCTATTCTTTCAGTAGTTCACATGTAGAAATATCGTGGTTTTGCAAACACATTGGCAACAGAGAAATAGATTCAATCCTTAATAGAGCTTCTTGTCTGTTATTACTGGTCCTGGACGTCACAACTCACGTGGTCTGTCCTTCGAGCCGGCGGATCGAAGTCAACTCACGCTTGGCGCCTAGTCAACACATTGGACTACCGACAAATAGAATGCACAATGTATACAGACAATGGCATTCGCCGGTCGTCGGATCGGACTGACCGCTGATCTGATTTTAGATTCTACTTTAATCTAGTTTTTTATGATTTGATTCTTATCAGTTTTTACATTGTTTTTTGAAATGAATGTGAGGATAATTTAGAAAGTAGTTGATTGACGTTGTGGAGTACTAAGTTTAGCTGATTGAGTTTGGTTTCTTTATGTGTTGCTTTTGTATCACGGATATCGGTGGTAATGTGAAATTAAACAAAAATTACACCTTAACTCAATCTTTAATTACAACTTCTAGGCAAACCTGTAGCCCACCGTTGAACATAAGTTCTTGGACAGGCTTTGTTGGTCTATAGTGGTTAGGACCTGGGACTGCTAGGCGGTGGTCGTGGGTTTCGATTTCCACCCAGCCAAAGTTTGTGTGTGATGAGAAAGATCATTTGTTCGAGTATGGGTGTAATTTATCTATAATATTTGTTTGTTGTATTTAGAAGAAATTATAAGTATGGTTATCAGGTGTTCTTAGTACCCAAACACAAGCTCTGTAAGCTTGGGACTAGATGGCGTTGTTGTGAATAGTTGTGCAAAATTTATTTGATTTATCTTCGCTTACCAGGAGGCGAGGGCTGAGGATAGTGGTTTGTTGGCGAGGATAGTGGTTAAAGGAAACGTATCGTTTAAATTAAAAAATTAAAAAAACAGTTTCAGCGACAAAAAATTAGGTGTTCTCTAACTTCTACAACAGTAACTTATTTTTATTTTTCTTTGTTCCAGGTTTGCAATGTCGACTGTCTAAGGTTTTGAAGTTATTCGCCAGCATACCGACCAAAATGACAATCCAACATTAAGGAGGAAGTCATATAAAGTACTAAGCACATACCTCAACACGTAAATTGACTGAAAAAACCAAAATTAAAGACTTTTAAATAAAAAAACATTTATTTAATTTTTAAAGTAGTGCAATTTTGTTCCTGTTAATGTATTTTACCGAGTGACGTGTTGTTGCCATTGTCGATAGTTTTTTTTTTATCGCTTAAAGTGAAGATCGTATAAGAAAATGTGGTGTTTATTTGTTCTGATTTTGGGGTGGGCTGGGCGATGGATAGAGTATTGCCAACCCTACCTGTTTCCAGCGGTTGAGTTTTCTTATTTATTATTGTTTTTCTATCTTGTTCGCATCTTACTTAGGTTATAAGTAACACAGACGACAACTCCACCCAATCTGTAACCAACCAATCGAACATTAACCTTCCACTATTGCGATAGGTTGAAAATCTATTTAAGAAATTCGGACAAATTCAGAGGTTGATGTTGGGCCATTTGTACTTTATACATATTATCCTTCGTAGATCGATGAAAAGATTAGGCAATATTTTTAGTATGATGAAGGACAATTATTGTTTTCACCTTCGTCATTATACTCGTAAGTCGTTATATTTTGACTTTTTTTTAAATATCCGAAATGTACAGCTATTCAATCGTCACGCATTTTAAACAATCGTCGTCGTTGCACGTTCCCCACTGTGTGGAACGTTTTTTTATTAAATTTACTATAAAAGAGTCTATACTTACTTACCCAATTAATTGCACCCTGAGAACCTGACAGAGAGAATGTATTTAATAGGAAAAAACATCTCATCATAAAAAAGATGTGATGTTTTAATTATTATATAAAAATTAAATTTCTGTTCGTTTCGTCTAGCTAAAACTCGAGAACGGCTGGGACCGATTTTGCTAATTTTCCTTTTCCAATTATTTTTAGAAGGTCCAGGTTAAAAGGTTATTCGTGGGCGGTATGAAGTTTGCCGGCTCAGCTAGTGTTTTATAATTCCATACCGTGACAAATATTCATAACGTACAGTAAACAACTAATATGAAATGCACTGGCCCTAAAAAATAAAAATAAAGTGTTAAAAGTCAGTTTACTAAGCCCAATTTTCTCAAATATTTTCCAGATCTTGATCTCCAAAATTCAGCCCCGTACGGATTATGATATCTTCTATCGGTCTTTTCCTAACACTCGAGAGTACTAATGTTACTAATCTAGCTAGATTTTATCGAATAAAATCTATCTACAACGACTGAGCATTCTCTGGGGGACGTAGCTCCAAGTAGATCATGGCCACGCTAGATGCGTTGCCGGAAGTGCTCATCACTAGTGACACATGTAGTAATAAACGTGCAGGTCGTTTCAGTACTGCAAAAAAAAAGCACGGACTCACATTAATTGTTTTTTGAATAATTGTTGAAAAATTGATTATGCCTTAATACGCTATGAATAATCACCTAATCAATAAGTAACGGAGATACTGTGAAATTTTTGAGAAACCGTTGATCGATTTCTACGCTTACCTGATTATAAAAAATCATGATTGGTCCAATCGCCAAATCGAATCTTTACATATTTTTTCGTGGGTTAAATCATTCCAAACTGAGTACTGAAACCAGGCAAAGCGGGGGAGGACTGTCCAGACCTCTGGCTGAAAGTCCACAGTGTCCTTCAATAGTCCTTCACGTTCCGTGATCCACGGTAATTGTATTTCTCTCGACCAAGGCGAATCTTTACATAGTATAAAACAAAGTCGCACAAATATGTCTCTAATTCGGAAGAATGCATCAATTTTCTAATTAATGTTTTCCTTCTGTATTCCGTATTGACATGACACCAGGTTGAATGTAATTTATTTGGGAGAAAATACACTGGGGAATGTCGAAAATGTGACCTCTTAGCCAAAGCAGGTGTCAAACTAGCCAGCCTATTTGTGATGATAAACCGAGCAAAAATACCTTGGCTGTTACCAAGAAATTCATGAGGGCAATAATCATAAGTTTTCCTAGTTAAACGGTACCTACTGGGTATAGTCAGGGAACACGGCGCGGCTACTAAGTCGGAAGTATACTGGGCCTTGTGTGGACCACTGCGAATGTGTTGACACGATTCCATACGTGCATTACAGTCATGTTTGTAAATTAGTATCAGTACTCTACGGTTGTTGTTTTTGTTTTCAAACGTTACGCTTTGTGTTTATGTCATTATTTATGCATTTTTCAACTATGTACTGGTGACTCCAGTTTTAAAACCAGTTATGTTTTGCTTATTCGCCATTGATGGGATTATTAATTTACTGTTTTAAGCGATATTAAGTATGTTAATCATTGTTTGTCAATAATATTATAATGAATTTTATTAATTAATTTATTGCAGACATAATTCA
>CM052980.1:12096886-12411994 GCA_028554685.1 Agrotis ipsilon
CATACATACACTTCAATAGTTCCGCCAGCCCAGCATGCTTTGGCCCTTAAAAAGTAAAAATGAAAAGAGTTGCCCTTATAAATTTTTTAACGCGCAAACTATCTGTAAGATCCTCCCTTCAAAACTCATTGAAGCATAAACTTTTAATTTTAAATGTATTTGAAAGCCTAACTTATGCGAGCGCGTGAGAGCATGAATAAAATATTTTTAAACAATTTCTTCTCCCCTACGACGATTACCTCCCCCTACACCATTGTCATCAACATACCTCCTACCTCCGGTGGCCTGTGAGGTATAATCTAATAACTGCCCTCTTCCCTCCGAGAGGGTTACCTGATCAGGTGGTAAGGGTGTCACCCATGGGGCAGGGGGTGACAAATTAGCCATTGTAGTAAGGAGTGAGTATGAACTCATCTGGTGAGGATCATGACACCCCTTTTCAATGATTTAATGAAGTTGTGCGCAGATTATAATGAGGAAGGGAGAGTTCAATGTATAGGTAACCTAGCCCTGTAATTTTTTTTTGAGCAGTATTTTGTTTTGCTTTTTTAAGCTTTACGCACTGTAACAAATAATAGTAAGATTTAATTATAGGTAGTTTTATAATTACGCTGCCACAACACACACAAACGGGAAATGTCGTTTTTTGTTGCGAAACTATTGCATGTATCTTTATGTACCTACCACATAAGTTCACATTGTGGAATGCAATAAACGTATTAAGTAAAGAAAATATAAAACGATAAGTAGGTATATACTAAGCGATATTTACTAAGTTTTTTCTTTTTTGAAGTGCTTTTTATTATTGAAGTGAGAAAATATTGTAAGCTGAAAACAAATCACTGTCTATGTGACAATGTTAGTGACCATTTTAGTTTAAAAGTTCATGCTAGCACAAAATTATTTACGCATGTAACCATCAGTAATTAAAAGTCAATTTTACTTACATAACAAACTTTTCGCCCAATAAAATCATTCAATAATTCTCTTGAAACACTTCGTTTTAATTTATATGAACCAACATAAATATACATAGTAATGGGTATGCAGAAATTCAAACAGATTGTAGCGATTAAAATTTACAGTCCCTTAGGACCAAAACGTTACCGGACGCATAATCTATTCTCCAGCAAACACAAATAGATGTGTATCTCAAATATTTACGGGTAGTAATTGCCGGGGGCGCGGGTTCGACTCCCGGCTGTTGACACGTAGGGTGTCGACGTCACGTGACTTGTAATATATCATTACTGTGGTTAATTGGAATGTGGCTTCTATATGATGTTGTAATTTTTACGTTTAAACATAGGTCGGTAAATGTTACCACCCTGTAAGTAAATGGCCGTTTTCTCGTAATAAGACTTTTCCTACGGTAAAATAAATAATGTAATAAAAACAAAGCTTAGCTGGATTATCAAGCCATCACCAATAAAAAAAGATATCCGAGGCCCTCACTTCTCGTTTTTGTGACGTAAAGTAATCTGAAACTTTGACGTTAATTCGAAGCACAATATTACATTTAGAGGCGATTTTTAATTTTCCCGTGCAATAAACGTAGTAATACTTCATTTACGCTGTGAATAAAATACTCTCACAGAGATTTTATCATGAATTTTCAGTTATTACGACAAGTAAACTGGATCTTTCACATTAATTTAAAAAAAGTTCCTTTTTCGCACCAGTCAAGGCGACTGGCGACTGGTGGCACGAAGCGCTGTTCCATACAAGAAACGCACGCTGTAAATACTGGAGAGACGCTGTAAAGTAAAATACTGAAAACTTGTGATAAGGGCTCTGACTATTCCCGTTTTTGTGACGTAAAAAATCTAAAACTTTGACGTTAATTCGAAGTTCAATATTATATTTAGAGGCGATTTTTCATTTTCCCGTAGCATAAACGTAGTAATACTTCAACTACGCTGTAGATTACTACAAGATTATTCAACTATTCGTAATACATTAACATCTATTCTTAATGTGGCCCTGGATGACCGAGCGTGGCTTCAAGCCACACTTCCAATTCGTTTTGGTGGGCTCGGTGTCCGCAAAATTTCCAGTGTTAGCTTACCGGCGTTCTTGTCCTCTGTCCACAGCACTGAAAGGCTGACTAGGAGAATTTTATCTCTCTCCCTGGTCGACCCTGAGGTGCCGTGTTTGACGGATGCCGAGGACGCCTGGAAAGTGGCTTGCCCAAACACGGATCGGCCCGTGAAACCGTTTTCCCAGAGACAATGGGATGAGCCGCTCTGCAAGTTGGTACGGAATAATCTCCTTAATACGTCCACCAATACTGCGGAGCGTGCCCGCCTGCTGGCTGTGGGTGAGTGGGAATCGGGCCTTTGGCTTCAGGCGCTACCTTCACCCAACATAGGTACTATGTTGGGTGATACAACATTCAGGGTCGCTACTTGCCTACGTTTGGGCGCTCCCTGTGGTGCTCCACACCGCTGTCGATGTGGTGAAGTAGTCGACTGCCTCGGGCACCATGGCCTTTCCTGCAGCAGGAGTGCAGGTCGGTTAGCACGACACGCTAGCTTAAATGACATAATCCGTCGTGCTCTTGTCACCGCCGGGGTGCCAGCCGTATTAGAACCCAGTGGTTTGGCACGCGACGATGGGAAGAGACCCGATGGTATGTCCATTATGCCATGGAAGCTGGGTAGGCCTTTGGTGTGGGATGCAACATGTGTCGACACCCTTGCGCCATCCCATCTTCCTAGTTCAGCGTGTTGTGCTGGCGCTGCTGCTGCATGTGCTGAAAACTCCAAGCGGCGCAAATACATTGGCTTAGCTAGTAGCTATGTATTTGAGCCGTTTGGGGTTGAAACTCTGGGGCCATGGGGTCCGAGTGCCCACAGCGTTTTTAAAGATATCGCCAGGCGTTTAGTCGACTCTTCAGGTGACCAGAGGGCTGGCCTATTCCTTGGCCAACGAATAAGCATTGCCATACAACGTGGCAATGCTGCCAGCGTTCTGGGCACTGTTCCCGTTGACAGCGATGTGGACGTATTCTTCGACGCCCTATGAATGTTTTTTCTTCTTTTTATTTATTTATTATTATTTTTTTCTTGTAAATATTATTAGTAAGTTTTATATTTATAGTTTGTAAATTAAATTGTATAGTCCCTCTATTCTAAATAAATGCACTCTGCGATAAAAAAAAAATAAAAAAAAAATAAACACAGTTTTTCGCTGTAGATACAATACAGGAATCTTATCTTAAAAAGGGAGGACTCATTTGATGATTTTAGCAAGATAAAAAAGCTATATTAAGATAAGATATTATGCTAGTGTAGAATATTAGAATTTTAATATAATTACAACTCTCTACATAATAAAAATCATTTAGACAATGTGTTACAAAGGAAGTTACATTACATATTAAAGATAAATAATACTAGAAATGTACTTACAAGTGTTTCTAAATAAATATTTACAAAAAAAAAGGTACCTACCAAATTAATACTAAAACTTGACAAAGAACTTTTGCTCAATCAATTCCGATAGAAAAGAAAGAAAAAGGTTTTTTTTGTACACAAAACTATTCCTTTCTAATAATCCTTCGAAATAAAGTGCCAAACATATCACTTAAGGTGTAAACACCATACAATAGCTCATACAAACGGGTACACTTCCGTCGGAAACACGGACACGGTCGGACATACAGAGGACACGGTCGGACACCGACAAAGATGGGGATTATACAGGATTACCAACTATTTGTTGATATAATCTTGTAGCTTTGTGTGATCTTGTATTGCGGTATGTCACAAGGAATTTAACAGTTAGCAATGAGAAGTTTTCTTTTTCGAGATTAAAAACAAAAGTAGTTTCCAAGAACTCTGTAGATGGCGTTGAACTGACTACGTTACTAGATTTACGCCTTCATTTTTGCACAAATCCACGAGGAACAGACTCCTCTTCTTTTTCTCTTGGGACATTTTCTTTATGGCGTGGAAACCTCATAAATTAAAAAGACATGTACGTTACGTTTTAAGATCTCAAAATTACAATCAAGTGAAAAAAAAAACAAAAAATGACGACGTTCTGTTCATTGCAATAACATACCAAGTTCAGCGCCATCTATCCATCGACTAGTGAAACAATCAAAAGAAATCCCTCATTATACCGACAAAGCTCGTAAAATTTGCAAGTTAAAGTGGCAATGGGCAGGCCACCTCACTCGAAAAACTGACAACAGATGGGAAAGAAAAGTTCTCGAGAGGCCACGGACCGGAAGACGCAGCGTAGGTAGGCCTCCAACTATGAGGACCGATGACAGAGAGTCGTTTGGGGGCAAATATGAGTTGCGAAACTATATAAGCAGAACACCATGGCCTTGAAACGCAAAAGGGTACCCAAAGGAACAAGGTAGTCTTTTCGCCAGTAACAGTCTTCAACACTCCACGAAGAGCGGGAGGTAATGATTTTGATACATACACAAAAAGAGATAGCAAATACAAGATTACATCAACAAATAGCGCGTAATCCTACATAATCCTCATCTTTGTGTCTACGTAGTACAACTACATCATGGCGGCTTGGCGACATACCGTCTGCGCCCGCACGCCGCGCGCCGTTGGTAAAGTACCGACGGAAGTGAATCCAGTTCCATGAGCTATTGCATGGTGTTTACACCGTAAGTGTAAATCATCACTTTCTTTAGAAAGATTTATCATCACAAAAGTTGTCACTATAAACTCGGAACTAGGAACCCAGTCCTCGAACCTCATGACAACCAAGAGGAACAGTTAAAAGTATTTAATACAATAACACTAGAAGACATCTTAAAAGATCAAATTAAAAATGAATAATATATACAGTGCAGAAAAGATAAGTTAGGTACAAATATGGAACAATGTTTACACTACAAGAAAGTACCTATTTGATGTATAATATCCGATGATACCTACAACATAGTTAATCTGTTGATACTGAGGACCACAATCTACCTACTTAGATAAACTTATAGCATTAGTTATTCTTATGCATTTTGCACAATTTTGTTCAAGTACGTAAGTACAAGTGCAAGACAGAGTCTGAAATATTTATAATTTTGAGTAGAAGCCTTTTTTTGGGGTTGTAAAATCATAAAAGACAAATTAAATTGATAAAAAAATACTAATCATTTTCAATCAATCACACTTATCGTAACACATATGTGTATTTAACAACTACTAAATGCTTCGCATTCACAGGCATTCAACCGAAAATGAAAGGAAGATATTTTTTTTCAAAACCTGCTCTCCTTCCGATCTTTCTAGTGAAAGTGACACAAACACTTCATACAATAGCTCATCTGACCACTGTGGTGATACTTCCGTCGGAAGACGACCAACATAAAGTGAAGGATTACGGATGGATTACTGAGCATTAGCAGACGTTTAGCGTAATAGTTTAATTGTCGACGGCGTGGGTTTGATCATCTGGAAATATACAGAATTACTTGACAGTTTATAAGAATTTAGCTAAGCTTTTTGTTATAATATTTTTGTACGTTCATATTTTGAATGATTATAATGTATGATTCGTCTTTATTATTTTCTTATACTTGCATCTATTTTTAATATTTCCTCATTAGTCTTTGTAGCCAAGTTGGTTTTAGTTAAACTATTCAACAGATTTTGATGTCGTTTGTACCATTATCGAGAAAATCATTCTGGATTTTTTTCTACTCTTAGCCTAATTACTATACTTACTGCAATATTTCCAATACGGTAATCAATACAAACAACTGCATTTACGTACTATATTATATGTATATCTATAATTGACCCAATCCTCTTTTATCAAATAAAGATGGACAACATAATAAAGTAGTACAAGTATATATTTACTTAGGGGAAGGCCTTCAGCAGCAAAAGTTTTCTGGCTGATATGATGATGATGAAAGTACAAGTAGGTACCTATTACAATTCTTTCATCAAATTCCTGCATGTCGCCATTAAAAACATTTCTAGTGAAAGTGACAAACATTTCATACACTAACTCATCTGACCACTATGGTGATACTTCCGTCGGAAGACGACCGACACAAAGTGAAGGATTACAGATGGATTACTGAGCATTAGCAGACGTTTAGCGTAATAGTTTAATTGTGGTTTGATGATCTGTAAATATAAAGAATTACTTAACAATTTAAAAGAATTTAGCCAAGCTAAAAAATATTCCGGTTTCGGGGGCATGTTTAAATTTTGTTATAATATTTTTTTTCAATTGATATTTTACATTATATGTATGATTATTCTTTATTATTTTCTTATAAATCTATTTTTATATCGTTCCTTGTTAGATACGATACGATACAAAATATCCTGACTACACGTTCTGTGTAGTCACAGGATATTTTTAGTTAAGCCATTTTTACGGATTTTGATAGGTATAGTTTGTACCATTATCGAGACACTTAATTCTAGAAGATAGTCGTAACCTAATTGCATTTGGAATATTTCAATCAATAGCCCAAGTATAGAGAAGAATATAACCAATCGACCTATCAAACCTACAGAGGCATCAACATCACTTTTGTTAATACAAAACCGCAAGTACCACGTATTACAATTAATTCATCAAATTCCTGCATGTCTCCTATAAAAAAAATTCTAGTGAAAGTGTGACAAACACTTCATACAATAGCTCATCTGACCACTGTGGTGATACTTCCGTCGGAAGACGACCGACACAAAGTGAAGGATTACCGATGGATTACTGAGCATTAGCAGACGTTTAGCGTAATAGTTTAATTGTGGGCGGCGTGGGTTTGATGATCTGTAAACATTTAGTTATTTACACAATAAAGGAAGCGGCAGCATGTTTTAAAAATTGTGATAATTTTTCTCATTTAGGTATATACATCTTTTTGTATACTAATGTTATAAAGCTGTAGTGTTTGTTTGTTTGGTAAATCGTTCTTATATCGGAAACTTCAAGTTTGAAAAGAAATAAAAAATGTATGGAATTGGAAAGTCGACGAAGGCTAGCTATACGAGCAGCGGGACTGAAACCACGGGGAACAGCTAGTTTCTTAATTTCGGGGATTAAAAAAATAGGTTTTGTATTTTCATTGTATGCCTACAAATTATGTGTGGTATCTTATTTTTAGTATCGTTCCTTGTTAGTCTGTGTAATCAGGATATTTTTAGTTGAGCCATTAATTTAACGGTCGCAGCCTAATTGCAACTGGAATATTTTCAATAAATAATTCAAGTAACCGTAGGTATTAAAAACAATTGCTTTTATACATATTATTATACCTTTTACTGCCTAGAACCAACCAAACCTACAGAGACATCCAATGTCGTCACTTTGATCAAGATCTGGTAGATGGACAACGTAATTTAGACCAGTAGTACCAATACAAGTGGTACCTATCACAATTTCGTGCATAAAACATTTCTAGTGAAAGTGACAAACATTTCATACAATGCGTGGCTCAACGTTGGTGATACTTCCGTCGGAAGACGACCGACACAAAGTGAAGGATTACAGATGGATTACTGAGCATTAGCAGACGTTTAGCGTAATAGTTTAATTGTGGCCGGCAAGGGTTTGATTATTTGTAAATATTTGGTTTTTGTAAGAAATATTTATTATGAAGTTACGAATGACGTCATTTCGACGCCTTAAAATTTTTCGAAATAATGTCTTTCGCAATAACGTCTTTCGAATCTCGAGATTGAGAAAAGTTATAAAAAAGATATGTGTTGAACATTTGATTATACATCCTATATGTACACACATTGACAGATACTGCAATTGCAATTGCTACTTTCATCATCAAAAGGGGTAAATACAAGCGATAGTACAAAATCACTAGTGCTACGATATTAGCTACGAGTCGTAGCGCGTGGTGCTACGAGTCGTAGCTTGTCTACGGAGATTCTACGTAGGCGGGTTATAATTAAATTATTCCTCTTAATTAGTGTATTATGAAGGTTTCTATTGAAACCTATGCTTTGAATGATAATTTAAGTTAATCAAAAAAATAAAATCCTATAAAAAATCATTTGTTCAATATATTCGTAAGTATATAATTTACTAAATGTTAAGGGCCTACGCGACTTTCAAGCCGTAAAAAGGTTACATTCTAAAGCCTACTCCTCATTAACGGCTGGGTGTAAAGATTGAAAAAAAAAATGTTTATTCTAGATTCAAAATATTTTTAAATACATCAATCGGTGTTAAATTTACTACAAAGTGAGTACCGCTTATGTAAATCAGTCAAATATTTTACAAAGAACATGTCAAATTTTGGAACTTCTGTATTTTAAAACCGAGCGAAAGCGGCAGGGGAAAGTGTGGCTTTAGCACCGCCAAGGTAATTGTATTCAACAATCAAATTAATTGTCCAAATCATCTTTTCAGTAAAAAATTGCCAATGAACCATACATCCTTTCAAATACTACCATAAAATGCTTCCAAGATTGCACAAATGTTTAAAATCACAAAAAAATCAAATTATGTCGCAACTCAACTCCATTTTTTTTCTTTAAGCACGTCAGCTAAACCACTCACCCACGCATTATAATTTCATTTTAAAAGACATCTTCCTTTATAACTTCGCATAACAATAGAAACTTCAATAATAATATAAGTACAATATTAACCGCGGTTAACCCTCCGGCCGCCACTCGACGTCGCGACGAGTTCGTCGGATCACGTCAGATGACGTCAATCCGCGTCACTTCGAATCACGACGACCGGTCAAGTGTGAACGGGACGCAATTATTGACAGACCTTAGCAATGACAATGACAAGATGATATTTATATTTGTAGAGGTTTATTGATAGTATTTTATATTTGGGTCTATTGTTAAATTAGAATGCTTTGTGCAATTTATTTCGTTTTTGCGCACAAATCTTACTAGTATTATAAATGTGAAAGCTTGTGTGTTTTTTGTTACTCTTTCACGCATAAACTAATAAACGGATTTGGTTGTATAAATTTAAATAGTAAATTATGTACTAAATAATTATTGATTTTCTTTTTTCATGTTTGCTAAAGTCTGCATCTAAAGTATCGACCTAATTAAAAAATACCACATTTGTTTTCCGGAAATAATTATTGATTTTCTTTTTTATTTTTGCTGAAGTCCGCGACTACCCACCCAATTAAAATACCGCATTATTTTATGGATAGTGGTGCTGGTTGCGTAATCTGTAGTAGAATTGAGATTTATTAAGCGACTGTTTATTGTCTTAGAGAAAATTAAATAACCTGAACTAACATATAGGATAGTCTTTATCTAATTTTATATTCCTGTGGAATAATTTTTGAGTTATAGCGGGTGTAAAACAGCTAGGTTTCAATGAACATGTCTGATCAGCAGTCATTTATACCTACTACCTAACATTTTTGGATTAGATATACTTATAACATACATAACAAGTTATTAACAAGATTACACGTCTATTCCAAACTAACATTTGCACGTAATCGACCACAAACGGAAAGCAAACACTTTATTAACACGAAAATAAGCAATTTCCTCACAATCATAGCATTTCAATTATGAACCGCGTCACGACACAATCACACCCCACAACAGTGCCATAAACAGACCACCACAACCAGACCCCTGACACACCCCTCACTTAACACAAACTGTTTGACGACAACCAATCACGATAGCTCAAAATAAACTGGTGCTTACTAATGACTTCTGTCGAATAGAAATATCATAGAATTGAGAGTGAGACGGACATATTATTTGCCTTACATTAGAAAGGGATGGAGGGACCGATTAAACGCATTTAGGGATTAGTCGTGACGCATGTCGGGAACAGTAATGCGTTGATTCGGGTTCGATTCCCGCGCAAATGGGAGCGTAATGAGTTGTTTATTTGACAGATGTCAGAGAGTGACGTTGAGGAGGAATGATGGGAGATTTAGATTAAGTGGACGTTTGAAGAAGTGGCTGTTATTAGAGCTTCATTGGTGGGTTAACTCTAAAAGCCAAAAAAAAATAAAAGTCAAAGTCAAAGTCAAATCATTTATTTCAATTAGGCCATCAAAGAGGCACTTTTAAACGTCGAATTAAAATTAAGGAAATGGGATGGGATGGGATTGATTCTACACCCATTCGCAAAGGTAGGTTGTATGAAGAAGAATGGGCAAGAAACTCCATACTTACTCTTTTTAAAAATGTTTTACAATATTTTTTTACATCATTGAAATAAATAATGTAAAAGCAATGTACCTTGAAAATCTAAACAAAACATGATTAAAAAATAAAATAATAGGGAATAAAGAAAATAGCAAAAAGGTACATGGTGTTCACATTTTAACAAAATATTGCAATTAAAGCTATTTTACAAATACAATTTATGGAGTGTGTGAGCATTCAAATTTCAACCAGCTTGATTCTGTTTAAGCCCTACATTGTACTATGGAGCAGGACCAGCATGTTTCCAAACATTTTTATCTTGAATATAATCTTCTAATTTATAATATGCTTGTTTACTAAGTGTATTTTTATATAACTTTTAAATTTTCTTTCATTTAGATTTAAGATTTCACTCGGTATTTTATTGTAACACTTAACACAGTACCCCATAAAAGATTTTTGTACTTTAGACAATCTAAAATATCGTTGATCAATTTTATCTTTATTTCTCGTGTTAAAATTATGTCTGTCGCTTATTTTATTAAAAAGATGAGGATTTTTCCTAACATGCATTATATTTTGATAAATAAATTGACAAGGCACTGTCATTACATTTATCTTTTTAAATAGTTCCCTAAGAGATTCGCGACGACGAAGATTGTAAATTGCTCTGACAGCTCTTTTTTGCAAAATGAAAATGGATTCAATGTCAGCTGCCCGGCCCCACAGTAGAATGCCATAAGACATAATGCTGTGAAAGTAGCTGAAGTAAACCAAACGCGCAGTTTCGACGTCGGTTAACTGCCTTATCTTTCTAACAGCATAAGCGGCTGAGCTTAGTCGCCCCGCTAGAGATGCTATATGGGGCCCCCATTGTAATTTATCATCTAACGTGATTCCTAGGAAAACCGTCTGATCAGTAAATTCCAATTTTTCTCCGTTTTTTTCAAGCACACGTCAAGTCCAAATGAAATATAATAGTTTAGTTTAAGTTAATTATATGATTACATAAGGACCATGTTTTCAATTAAAGATTTAATTTGATTTAAAGCGAATAATAACCAACGTTCATTGGTGAAGCTAATTTAAAATGTGGTGTTGTCGTTAATAGTTCTTTAAATTCTACTATCGTTTCAATTCTGGACATGTGTTATTTAAGCCCAGTGGTCCCTTTGTTTGAAATGTAAAAAAACACTCATATTTATTTTCATAATAATTGACTGAGGTATTCTTGCTTTCAAATTTCCTCCTTCTCCTAACAAATGGAATTCTTTCTTTAAAAATTCTCAAAATTATAAATCTACTTAACTTGATCAAACTCACAACTCTTAAAATCAATTACTTAGTTAACCTTTTACTTAACAAAACGAGCCATCATCAAATAACCTCCAACCATTCAATTTCAAACCGTACCTCCCTCACATTACACCCCAATCTCCCTTGCCACCACTCTCAAGTGATCTGTGCCTAATCAGTTTATTATCTAAAGAGCTACAGACTGAATCATATCTTGATGTGATTCTTGACAAAGATAGTCCGACACGTCCACAAGTGTAATTATGATATTGACACACTGATATCACAAAAAGGGATGGTGATATCTGATGAGATGGTGATATCTTTGTGACGTAACGGCAGGTTGAGGGTTAAGAATTGATTTAAGGGCGATTAACTGATCACTGATTAGCTGCTATTGTGAAGTCGGCTGGGGTTGGAGAGATTATGAGCCTTATCAGTGTCGTTAGCTGATTAGAGTAGGTAGGACGGAAACTAGTGATCTACCTTCTTTGTGGAAAGTTGAGCGCTAGCAATTGAAAATGTAAAGAGCCGTACAGACAGTCTGTGAGTAACGACGTTGCAAACGGTAAATAAAAAAAGCTATTGCATCTTGCACAAGCCTTGAGTTCTCTCATGTTATTATAATGATAGTTTGGAATAAAACGCATGGTCCATTGAAATACATCGTTACGTTGTAAACGAACAACATAAATGCGGTATTATTTAACGACTTTCTTCAAAATGCTGTTGTCCGGTAAATATATGTATGTATGTATAAAAGTGTTTTCTCTAAGCTAGCTTATTGAGGGTATAGTATTTATGTATACTTACGTCATCCATTTCATCCTTTTATCTTATTTAACATCCTTTTATTAATAATAGTAGATTATGCACCGAGGGGCTAAAGTTGTGTCTTATGTCACGGGCGTCATATTGAATCTCGAGCGCAATGAAGGATTCGGGATTTAACTCCCGAGCGTAGCGAGGGAGTTAAGAGTTTAACTCACGAGCGAAGCGAGGGAGTTAATACAAGAATCCTGAATGCAGCGAGGGATTCAAGCTAGCCCAAGGCAAAGACACCTTTAGCCCAGAGGAGGATACTCTACTTTTTACACCTACTGTGAGAAAATAATAGCCATAGTACGAAAAACAAAGTATTTATTAAATAAAAAAACAGTAAGAATAACATTTAGAACTAGTTATATAGGTACACTTATATATTAATTCAAGTTAATTGTAACATTTGAGACATTAGTCCAGTTGTGCAAAGATATAGTTATGTTTTTATTTGGTACGTTTATAGATGTTGATGTGGAATTTATTTGAGTATTGCTCGTCAATGCTTCAGAATCTTGTATTTGCAGAGAAGCATTTTGGGTGGTGAAAGTTGGTGAAGGTGGTGAATGAGGCTCAGGGAAAGATGGAATGTGATGGTGTGATGTTGAAGGTTGTGGTGAAAAAGAATCAGATGACGTTTTTAAAGTGATGCTGTTACCAATTTGACAGCTTATTTTATTTTTGTTTTGTACAGAATTTTCAATGTATCCTTCTGCTACTGTATCCGATTTCCAGCCACCATGTCGTTTTATTTGGGTTATATCTGCTCCCGCATCCGCCAACAGTGTAGCTGACGTTCGACGAAAAGAATGACCCGTATAGAGCTCGATATTTGGTAATCCTAAGTATTTGGCAATTTCCTTCGGCATGGCACTCATTTTGTTCTTCCCAATCACTTGACGGGTGCATTTTCCACTACTGAACGCTACAAAAAATCGGTTAGTGTTTATGTTAGGAGGCCGCAGAGCTTGATACTTTTCCACAACCTTTACATATGCTCCGCGGATGACAAATGACCTTTCCTTTTTGGTTTTAGTGTCTGGCAACTTAATCAATAACAACTCTTCTGAGTGTTTTTCTATATCTTGGACCTTCATGTTTACCATTTCTTGACAACGACAAGCCCCATTCACTCCAATAATTAAAGCCACCTGTACCAAAAATAAAAATAAATTTTACTAACAACATACGTAAATTCAGTAAGTATACATAAGTGTTCTTGTTGGTATTTGCTACCATGTGGTATTTTATTTAGTTATAAATAAAATGATGTACTTACTTTTACGGCAAGATAGCTATGATCAGGAGCTTCATTTAAAAAAGTTTCAATATTCATAGGTGTGAAAACTTTCGATTTCTTTGATTGGTGACCTTCCGATTTCCTCTTTAGAAATGCTAATAGCTTAGCGTATGTCTTGATATTTATATTGTGTTTCATGCTTATTGTTGACCTAAGCATTGAATAAGTACACCATAGGCTACTTGACTTCTGAGTACAAGATAAATGCTGAAAATACACTAATAGAACTGGTTCCGAAATGGACTTGACGCCTTTCGTACTTTTCCATTTTTGGAAATTGTCATAGGCTTTTATATAAGTTTCCTTTGACTTTTCCGGCAGTAAATCATTGGAAATATTATTAGCTTCGGTTGTAGGTAATGAATTCAGGAGTACAATCACTTTCATCACTCGACATTTTATAATACTTTGTTGATAAATTTAAAATTTAAATGCCAAAAACTCGCGCCTTTATTGCGTCTACCAATAAGTAGCCAAGACACGATCAATTCGATTTTCGAAAAAAAAAGTATCTTCTATGGTTTTGTCGTGTTTGTCCTAATGATATCACTCTCATGGATGTGGCGTTGGTGTAAACTAAGTTTTATACAGGGCTGCTAGAATGGTTTTGGATGATTGGCTGTATGCATTTTGAATTTAGAACGTCATTGGAGACGCTCGTGAAAATAGAGTATTTTTGATAAAATGTGATAAATCGACTATATTATAGATAGGTTTTATTATTTATTTACAAAATCCACAGCAATCTTAGTGCAGTTTATTTAAAATAAATTAACTAATGTTACAGCCAATTACTATTACCTACGGTATTACGGCGCTTTACGGTATTTGTTATTATTAATGCCAGTTTTAATGTTATTTCATTCCTTTTAAAAAATGGTTCGTAGGTAGTTATCTAATTATTCTTACAAT
Organism: Agrotis ipsilon; assembly: GCA_028554685.1. Lineage (NCBI taxonomy): Eukaryota > Metazoa > Arthropoda > Insecta > Lepidoptera > Noctuidae > Agrotis > Agrotis ipsilon. The sequence goes on from CM052980.1 coordinate 12,111,320, forward strand.
ATTATGTCTTCGAAAACATGGCAACGATATGAAGAAGCAATCGTTATGATTTTTTAGGAAATCGAGAATATCATCCACGCGTAGTAAGGGTTTCGAGAATAGCTTTCCTCTTTCTGGCACACTAAATCAGACTTGGTTACTTTTTATTTTTCTGTCCGGCTTAGTCTATGACCTATGTTATAGTTTCTTGTTTATGATGTTGCTTTTGCTTTATATAATTAAATTATTTTATCTAATTGATTTCACAGAAACATTGTATTTTCTATTTTTATAATTATTATGTTTGTAATAACTTAAATCTAAATTTTACATTATGTAAACGCACGCAGACCTCCTCGGTCTGATATGTCCAAACCTTTGATGAAACTAATATTTGAAAATAGAAAAGAAGAAATTACGAAAACAATCTGACGGATATAAAAGCGGAGGCCATCAGAGGAATGAGTTCTCTCGATCTCGGACTGTTGAATGGTCAACAGCTTGGACTCTATCGCAGACTTCTAATATACAACCCTCTAAGTGACTTAACTGAGGGATCTCCTCTTACCCTCTGAGTCACTCCTGTGAGGTCACTCTTGGAATCTATCCTACTGAGGTCACTCTTGGTACCTCTCCTACTGAGGTCACTCTTGGTACCTCTCCTACTGAGGTCACTCTTGGAACCTCTCCTGCTGCGGTCACTCCGGGGACCTCTCCAACTGCGGTCACTCCTGGGACTTCTCCTACTGTGGTCACTCCTGGGACCTCTCCTACTGAGGACACTACTGAGGTACACCTCCTGAGGCCTAACCTGCTGAGGCTACTTCTAAAGCCTAACCTTCTGTGTGTGTTAAACGTTGAACTGTGTACTACTGTGAACTGTGAAGTGCTGAACTGTGTTTTTTATATTATCTAAATTGTATTTTATATTCTAGAATAAATTGTACTATCCTCATAAAGAATATTGTTACAAGGGTCTAAAACAGAACGAAACAAATGTTTTTTCTAAACGTTTTCAACCCACTCATAATGTCACATTGTTTTTGTTAAACAAACAACAGTAAGCTTTGAAACTCAACAAAATATTGCTACACTCAAAACTCAAACATATTTCTTAACCCTAACGCTGCCACAGCCCCAATAGAACTGTAAAAAAAAACTTCAAAATCATTATTTTGTACGCACTCCACACTTAATAATGCCGGTAGCAGTACTACATATTTCCGTATACTACAATCAACAATAAAAGTTCTTACTTCAAGTGCTGTACAATGGCCTAAGTTAGGGCGCACTGAAACAATAGTGCGCGAGTTTGTGAGCTAAACAATATGCTGCCGATGTATTGTTGGGTAAACATCTCGTTATATACGGAAAACCATTGTAAAGAAAATAATAATATTGTTGTGTGATTTATTTGAATTAATTATTGAATCAGTAAGTACGCCGTTGTTGCATTAGTAAAACAATGGTTAAAAACATAATAACTTGAAAAAAAGTACTATTACCAATAGTCAAAAATTTTGTACCAAAAATTTTTTTAGGGCATTTGTCTTCATCACACAGCGTTCTAACCTTTGTGGAATTTTAAAATAAATAAGGTATCAAATAAAAAAAAATGGCTAATAAGACAGACGAAATATAAAAATTTAATTATTAAGTACCTACCTAAGTTTTTTAAAATATAACGTAGATGTTGAAGGAGTCATCTTTAATCATATTATTTTAATCGTCATCAAAATTCTGCATAGAAAACTTCAGTTCCTTCCAATTTACGAGTAACCCGCCCCCGCCAGCAATTAATTCTTTAAACAAATACTCCACAGCGGGGTCCCAGCGACCGGCGACCGTCAATCACTGGGGTATTGGCGACCACACGAGCATATTCCGCGGGTTAGTCGTGCGAGCAAGCTATTGTATTGTTAATTGCCGCGATATAAGTGACACAACCCTCCCGCGCTACTTTGTTTTAGGGGTACGAAAGACCCCTTGTTTTTTATTTGTTTGATGGTTTGGTTTTAAGATTTGTTTGTGTATTTGATTAGATTTGCTTTTGCTGGAAAGATGTTGAAATGCCACATATTCGTATTCGTCAAATTAATAAAACTTGCAATAATAACGAAATAAAGATAAACGCCAATGTAACCTTGTAAGTAATTCAGGTCCCAGTTGCTCTTGAACGACGCCCTCGACTAAAAAAGATTGGAGTGTACAAAAAAGTCAATTTCATCATCATAAACATCATAATCAAAACTGAAGTACATTCAACAATACCTTCAGGCTCTGAAATAAAACTCATAATGGAAAAAAAGAGAAATTTTAGAAGCACCTTTCCAATTCTACGATTCAAAAGCCCTCTTAATAAAAATATTTTCATCGTCGTCTGTTTGCGGGCGATTTCTGTACAATACGAGATGTTTGTGGGTGAATGAGGGCGTCAGTCGCAGCGGCTGAGTCGCGACACCCCAACGCGGCAGTTTCCAATTTACTTAAAACAAGCACAATAGTGGATCTCGCTTTGTTGCGACCGCGACAACGCGACACGGGCGGTGCGACACACCCACACTTCTTTATATCTAAGCGACAATCACGGTCGATTTGTTGAACTGACTGACGACTGAATGCTTCCATTTCTATGATTACGATTCTGCTTAGTAACACACACCTGTTATGCCCGAAGGTGTACACTAACATCATGAATCGTGTAATGCGCTCCAATATTTGTATTGACATATTTTATTTGTCCCTTACAGCTAACTCGTTCCTATAACAACTCTTTTACCCTTTTTTCTTTCCCACTAAAAAATGTCTCTTTTGTTACAGATTTAACACAATTCCACTCAAAACACGAAGATGCAGCCATTCCAGTCAACAGCTCGTCCTGAAGGGCCCCGGGAGTCTTCTCCCGAGCGAGCCAAGTCCCCCGACACCCCCACGGCACCAGTCCTGAACTTCTCCATCGCACGGCTCATGGAACCTGACCGGAAGAAGTCAGTGTCCCCTGAACCACCACCACCACCAGGTTTCCTGTCTTACGGGGCACAGTTGCTAGATTCAGCGTTTAAGCAATATATCCCAGCGGCGCGAAGGCAGCTTGTGTCTCACTATCCTCTGCTGTACTATGGCCCTGATCTCGTTTCGTTGACGTATGCTCATCAGCTGCATTTGCCCCGGCCACCTCCACCTACATCACCCGTGCAGCGTCCTCCAAGTCCCCGACCTCCAGCTGCGGATCATGCCGTCTCATCCACCACAGGACCTACACCTTCACCGGCGAAAAACAAAAGCTTCGCTTGTGGAGACTGCGGTAAAGTCTTCAATGCACATTATAACCTCACCAGACACATGCCAGTCCACACGGGCGCCAGGCCCTTCGTCTGCAAGATCTGCGGCAAAGGCTTCCGACAGGCCTCCACGTTATGTCGACACAAGATCATACACACTTCAGAAAAGCCTCACAAATGTTTGACTTGCGGGAAAGCTTTCAACAGATCGTCGACTTTGAACACGCACGCTAGGATCCATGCTGGCTACAAACCTTTTGTCTGCGAATTTTGTGGCAAAGGGTTTCACCAGAAAGGCAATTACAAGAACCACAGACTGACACATAGCGGAGAGAAGGCGTACAAGTGCAGCATCTGCAACAAAGCCTTCCACCAGATCTACAATCTGACATTCCACATGCACACGCACAATGAGAGGAAACCTTTTACTTGTAGTATCTGTGCTAAGGGATTCTGCAGGAACTTTGATCTCAAGAAGCACACAAGGAAACTCCACCTGGGTGCTGGAAGCTCCAACAACGGAGACTCATCTTTAGACACGCAGGATGAATCAACGCAAGAAGCGACCACCAGCCCTGTAGAGGACGCGAGCAGAGTAGCCTTCAGGCCGTTTCTGGGCTCCTCATACCCTCGGATCCTGGATCCCTCGCGGATGACTGCACCCAACACCTTCTTTTCCAAGCTGTTGTGACCCGGGGCTGGATACTTCAATGGTTACGGAGACAACAAGGAGTGAATTGATGAAGGATTTGATGGTAGCAAAGAACTGTCATTTTGTGAAATATTTCTGAAGGAATAGAGTTAGTTATCAATTTTGAATCGATCAGTTTTCTGGTAATTATTGTTAAGCCGTCCTTTGATTTATGTGTCGCTGTTTTGACATTCATAGGAGAGTTATTTAGGCTTTCAATATTAATGTTTACCTACATGAAGGTATTTGAAATCATCGTCACATTTCAGAATATTCAGTGAAACCTAAAATTAGGAAATAATGTAGAAAATCTGGAATTTATGTACCTATGTGTACTATGTAGTACGTATGTAATGAATTGATTGATAGAGAATATCGCGCTGTAAATAGTTATATTGTACATAATTTATTTTAGTTTAATTCAATTAAATATATTATATTGTGTCAGAATCTTGCCATCATTGTTTGGAATTTAGGTATATTTGTGATTTACAAATATAGTTCATTGATTTTATAACATTTTCATCATTGTTGCAAAATAACGGAGAAAATTACTGGACATGAATTTTACTAACTTACAGAGCTTTCGCTCTAAAGACCTCTTCTTTTTTCCTCTAAAATAAATAATCGTGATTGTTAAAAAGACGTCAGTTTTAAAGTAAGTAGATATATGAATTATTGCAGAAATGTTGAAAATCTTGAACAATATCATGTACTTACAAATCACACTGCCGTGTTTAAATGTTTAGAATCTCATTGAAATGTTGAATATAATTATTAAAGAGAGTGATCATTAGCCTGTAAATAATAGTATTATGTTAGAAAAATAATAATTACCAAATGCAATATTGAGTGTAATTAATAAATAAATATACGCGCTGTGAAATCTACTTGTATCGTTTTATTAACTCTTACTGCAGGAGGTCCGAGACAACTAATGACAAGAGACATAGACTATTTAAATAGTGAAAAAGTGCTAAAAGTTGTTGCAACGTCTTCAACGTGGGGTCTATATAGACAGGTCTGAACCTCAAGATATTTTCTACACCCAAGAAGCACTTTCAAAAATCGTTACGATTGGACGGTACAGTTCAAACTGCAACAATTAATCTACATGTGTATATGAGCAGAACCACTGTACAGTTTGTCTGTTTTTTTCTTATAACGTGTGTAATAGCCATAACACTTAGCATCAGTGTAACGGTCACGTAGTTTCGAAACCTTGCTTTCATATTTTTGCAGAGATACCACATACACACTTTGTGTGGAAAAGCACCATTTGAATTGATGAACGGTTTGCTCCATGTGTGGTTCCATTGATGATAAAGCAAAATAACTTAAACTTTATTCCGTTACACTCAAATAAAGGTTTCAACCTCCTTAGATAGACATCAGGTAGGCACAAGGCATTTAAGTCAATGTGTGGAATCGAGTAGCGACACTTTTTTTTTTTTTACGTGGTAAAATCATCAGATGAGTCCTCCCACCCCGGGCAGGACGGGAGGCACTGTCAGACTTGTACTGACTAAAATCCACGGTGTCCTAATAGCCCTTTATGTTTCGGGGTCACGGTGATGGTATAAGTCCCGCGACCCCGGCGAGTAGCGACACTTGGATAAATTATTTAGTAAAAGCTTATGGAAAAAAGGGCATCAAAATCAAAATCAATATAATTTACTCTCTCTTGCTCAGTACTCAGCAAACAGACGAAATGCCGGCAGCTGCCGCTTCAAGCCGTGCTCGTGGGGTATGCAGAGCTGTAACAATGGAGTTCAATCATAGTGATTGTAAGTGAACAGTGCGAGGCGGGTCAGAGAGTGCGCAAATTATAGGCAACCTTGAACTTTGGACTGCGATGCTCAAACTTTTAAGAGAGTGTGGACTGTGCTTGAATACATACGATTTTCACCATAAAACGAACTGTTTTGACCTTGGATTCGCAGTGGTAAAATAATCAAATGAGTCCTCCCGCCCAAGACTGGACGGAAGTGGCTGTCAGACATATACCGACTAAAATCCACAGTGATCCCACAATTACCCCTTTACGTTCCAAAGTCACGGCTATGATAAGACAGTACGTTACAAGTGATTCTATTGGGTTGCTGCTCTGAGAGAGTTGAGTTCGATTTCCACATTTAACAAATATCAGTATGGTTATACTGGATGGGCCTGGTTGTGTATATGTTACGGTAAATGTGATTAATTGAAAATTATTAATAATTATCTATTATTATTAATAATTACCGAAAGTCGAGGTTAAAGTGATTAATTAATCACATTTATCGGTTATTATTAATAATTTGACCCTAGTAGTGATAAATGTAATAAAAAAACTTCCTTCACAGGAGCAAGTCGACGGAGCCCCGCTCCGCGGGGCTCCTACTTCTGCGTGGTTAAAAAAAAAATAACCACGAAGAGGATGGCGGGGTCTTTCAGACCCCGCCATCCTCTTCTAACCTAAATTGTCCGAGTCGGGGTGCCAGCAAGTCCCGAGGTTAGGCCTAGTTCTAACCGGCTAAACCTAGGTGTAACCGACCACAATCGGTTAAACCTACGTGTATCATACTTATCTTCAGTTAGCACTAGGTTTAGCCGTTTAGTTTATTAATTTTATCACTTTTACCAATATGTGTCGTGAATTATTAATAATTACTACTAAAAGTAATAAATTTCGATCGTTTATTCACATTTACCAAAACATGTGATTATTATTAATAATTTTGTAAAATTATTAATAATTTTGTAGTGTGCAGCTCGCCTAACCTTATATTTGTAACTGCACACACTAATTATTGTCATTATTATACGAATCGTCGAACTAAACAGTTCTCTTTTATTTCGACAACATCACTATAATACATGGCGACCCTTAGCCAGCAATTAAAATTTTGCAACCTACGCGATAAACGGCCGTAGTCAAAAGAATTATGAAGATTATACCGATAGAAGTTTGTGAAAACGGAAAATTAGAAGAAAGAAAGCGAAGAAGAAATTAAAATTATAGAGGAACCAGAATCCCAATATCAAGAAGAATTTGTTTGAAGAGGTCAAATTATTAAATAAGAAGACAGAAAAGGAACGTTGCTGCCGGGTGCCGGGAGAATGCTCAAGCCGTATGACGAAAGGATATGCAGGGCGCCGGGAGTTGAATTGTACGGGTCCGATGTGGAGCAGCTGGGAGTCAGTTCCAGTCCAATGCTGAGGAGTTCATTCATCCACGCCACGTGAGACGTCGTGACCTACATACGTGTTGTCAGTAAAATACCTAAGTAACTACTGCAATGTAAGTTTTGCACTTCAAGCATTTTTTTTATATTCTACTATATTTCATAGTATTGTAACTGGATCATGCATTATATTATATTTTGTTCTGAAATTAGGAATGTCCCAACAATTGCAAGATTTGCACGCTAGATTAAAATATCTAAGAGAATATTTAGTAAAACTAGGTCCAGATAGGCGTATAAAAGATTTAGCTTTTAAGAAACTAGAAGAAGCAGAAAAAGAATATGGAAAATTGGATTGTATTTTGACTCAGTTGAACCAAGAAGTTATAGATCGCAAGTTAGATAAAGAAGCTTGTGAGGTTTTCCAAACATTAATTAATGAAATTCAATCATATTTTCAGAAAATAAAGAGCTTACTTTCTTTAGTAGATAGTAGTTGTCAAACTAGTTCTAAAGATTTTATAGAATACACTGATTGTCTTACAAAAATGTCTGACGCATTTGATATTAAAACTGCAATTTCCCTGTTGCCAGTGTTGAATGGCAAAGCTGATTTGTCACCTGCTCCTGGCAGGTGACAAATCAGCTTTGTGACTGATATACCACGTAGCGTCCTCTGTTGGCGCGTGGCGGAAACAGTCAACAATAAATGTCACCTTGTTCGCCCCACTCGCCTCAAGATGGCGTTAGAAGATAAGGACTTTAGCACATAGTGAACGACTGTTTGCGCTGCTCGACACCAGAGGCGCCTTTTTATCAATGAACCATTGTTATATTATGAATGAATGTTGTAGTTTTTTCCACTCGACACCAGGGGGATTGCTGTTGGCAACAGTTTCGAACATTCCAGAATTTTCTAGAAAGCTGAACCGGAAGTTTATCGTCTTCCGTGCACATTTTGCCTATTGCAATCGCTCTGTTCGCCTCGGGATTCGAAAGAGTGCACATGTCTCGTGTTTCGTAGCGCGTTAGATAGAAGTATCAAACTGTAACCACGCAAGTTGTACCTGTTCTGAATTAGCGAATGTAATATTTTAAAACCTATGGAAATATAATCTCCTAGTGGTGAATACTGACTTTTTATTCATCAAGTCCACTCCGTCCTCTACATTGGTCCTTCTAACCGGACAGGTGCAAACGCGTGGTTCCAGTTTGATATTACGTGGAAGTGGTAGTGTGGTGAATGCAATATCGTAGACATGGTGAAGACACGCGGTATGCAAGAACCTCTCACAGCGGCCACGGAAGGGAACGAGCCCGTCTCCACGGAAATGGCGACAGCGGCGGTGACGACAGACCCGCCCGATTATTCCGTCACAGAGTCGGACCAGACCCAAGGTCACAGCCCAGGGGTGACGACACCACACGGACAACCACGAGACGAGACCAAAACCAATAGGAAGGCGTTGGCCCAGGCGAGATTGGAACTCGCCGCCGCCAGGTTAGCGCTCTTGGAGGCAGAATCAGCACATGAAGAATTATTGGAGGGAAGCTCGGCTGCATCATCGAAACGTCAAACGGAAGCTGTAGACTCCCTCAGCGGGCACCGCGGCCACACCCATCCGCTGACGTCACAACCCACGACGCCACACAGAAACTCACCCACGCCGCCGCGACGCGACGACACACGGACGACAACGCGTGACGACGCGCCACCGACCTCGCCGCGACGTAGCGACGAGGGGAGTCTGCTGCAAGGACTAACTCAGGCATTGTTAGAGGTAGCGCGGGGAAAACCCGCCGCCAGCAGGTATGAATTTGATTTACCTATTTATAGTGGCCAACCCGGCGATTGGCTGCATTTTAAAGCAGCGTATAATGAGTCTGCTTCAACTCATACAGAGGCAGGGAATTTAGCCCGCCTCAGAAAGGCGTTGAGAGGGCCCGCGTTTGAGGCAGTTAAATGTCTGTTTCTCGGAGCATCGTCTGTTCAAATTATGCAAAGGTTAGAATCTAGATTTGGACGACCCCACGCATTGATAACTTACGAATTAAATAAATTACGTCAGTTACCTAAAGTGTCAGATAACCCTACAGATATATGTGTGTTCGCATCAAAAGTAACAAACGCTATCGCTGCGGTACAAGCTCTAGGAAGAACAGAATATTTACATAGCCCGGAAATGATTTCTGTGATATCAGAAAAGTTGACGGTCACATTAAGGAGCAGGTGGTACGACTATGAGATGGCTGCAGGTGACGCAGAGCCTGGCCTGATAGTGTTGGGACGATTTCTCACTAAGGAGGCAGACCTAAATGCACGGCACGCCACAGTAGAAGGGGAACATGAACGGAAACGTTCTCACCGACCTGCTCACAAGACTCTTAAAATGGCAGATACCAATGAAAAACCGTGTGTGATCTGCAACGGCAACTGCAATAACGTGGCTATCTGTCCTAAGTTTAGGAATATGACGATAACGGATAGATGGGAAATAACACGTAAAAATAAATTATGTTTCAGGTGCCTAAACCGCCGTACGTGGAAGCATAGATGCAAGAGCAAGCAGTGTGAGGTGCAAGACTGCGAGCACTATCATCACAGGCTGCTGCATGGCGACAACAGTCGGGGAACGAGCGCCTCAAACGACGGTGAAGAGCGTCCTCGCGTCACAGCTGCAGAGCACGTGGCATCGCGCTCCGACTCCACGCCGCACACCGTCATCACCAACACGAGCACGCCGCGCACGTACAATCGAGTTTTGCTGAAAGTAGTACCAGTGACACTAACGGGACCAAACGGTAAAGTAGACACATTTGCTTTGTTGGACGATGGATCGACAATAACTCTACTTACTACTGAAGTCGCACAGCGGATAGGCGCAGAAGGTCCAAACGAACCATTCTACATCGAGGCTGTAGCAGGCACACGCATCGATGCTACGAACTCTCAACGAGTCAAGGTAAATATACGAGGAAAATACACAACTAAAGGCATTGACATCGAAGCCAGAACCATCGACAGACTCGAACTATCAGGGCAGTCAATAAGTGCACAGGACTTGGCAAACTTCGAGCACCTGACTCCTATAGTTGAGGAGTTAGCATATGATGCTGGCATACCAACAGTCCTGATTGGGCAGGACAACTGGGCACTCCTACTCGCCTCGGAAGCGAGAATAGGCTTGAAAGGTCAACCAGTAGCCTCACGCACACCGCTTGGCTGGACATTACATGGGAAAATATGCAGTCTGACAAAACTACATGTTTTACCACAAACCGGAGAGCGATGCGGTCATGTAAGTACAGACGAATCCCTTGAAAAACTTGTACAAGAGCATTTTAGCTTAGAGTCATTAGGAGTACAGCCACGCCGCCCGCAAGCAGACCCAGAAACAAGAGCGTTGAAAATATTACAAGAAACAACACGCGCTCTGCCAGAAGGCGGCTACGAGACTGGCCTATTATGGAAAAATGAAAAAAGATGTTTTCCAGACAACTACGCTTTTGCACTCAACCGACTAAAAGGTACTGAATCCCGTTTACGCAAAGATCAAACACTCCAGCAAAAATATGCAGAGCAGGTGAAAGCACTGATAACAAATGGATACGCAGAGCTAGCACCGCCAACGCCATCTAGCACACACAAGTGGTACCTACCGCATTTTCCAGTAATAAATCCGTATAAACCAGGTAAAGTCAGAATTGTGTATGATGCAGCGGCACGCACAAATGGAGTGTGCCTCAATGATTATCTTCTGACAGGCCCCGATCTCTTACAATCACTCCTCGGCGTATTGATGCGATTTAGGCAAAAACCTGTCGCCGTTTCGGCGGACATAAAGGATATGTTTTTGCGAATAACAGTGAGAGTGGAAGATAGAGACGCACTGCGTTTTCTATGGCGCGAGGATACAACTTTAGCGCCCAGGGAATATAGAATGAGAGCAGTGCTATTTGGTGCGACTTCTTCCCCGAGCACTGCGATTTACGTGAAAAATCATAACGCACATATTCACGCGGGTGACTACCCCGAAGCGGTTGACCCTATAGTACGAAACCATTATATGGATGATTTTTTACAGAGCTTTGACAACGTAGAAGAAGCGATCCGAGTGTCTAAAGCAGTCGACACGGTACACCGGAGAGGTAACTTCGAGTTGCAGAAGTGGGCGTCCAACGAGCCTGCAGCTGTCGCCGGTCTCACAACCGAGCCCGCAGAAAAGGACATTCTGCTCAACAAGGAAGAAAAAATTCTCGGCCTTATCTGGCGACACCAAGACGACACTTTAGGATTCAACTTCAGGAAAGTAGACCCTTCTCATTTGAGTAAGCAGATCACAAAGCGTCAGTTGTTAAAGACGATGATGTCTTTGTATGACCCGTTGGGACTAGCCGCGCCGTTTACGACCCAAGCAAAGTCCATATTACAAGATGCTTGGCGTTTAAAAATCGGTTGGGATGAACGCCTACCTAAAGGTTTAGAACGTAAATGGCGGGACTGGTTAATTGCTTTGCAAAGTCTGAAAGGCATTCGTATTCCACGTTGCCACTCGGGTTATAGTAACGCGACTAGGGTGGAACTGCACGTATTCGTGGACGCGAGCGAACGTGCCTATGCTGCAGCAGCATATTGGCGTTCAGAGAACGGCATAGGCCAGGTGAACGTGTCGCTCGCGGCAGCGAAAGGGCGCGTCGCGCCCCTTAAGATCACAACTATACCTAGACTTGAATTACAGGCAGCTGTACTCGGCGGACGACTGGCACGCTGCGTGGAAGAAGAACACGATCGTCGCCCCGACCGTCGAGTGTTCTGGTCCGACTCGCGCACCGTGTTGGCGTGGCTGCGCGCCGGCGCACGTTCCTTCAAACCGTTCGTCGCGCACCGAGTAGCAGAATTAGAAGAAACCACCGAACGAAGCGAATGGCGCTGGGTTCCCACCGCTCACAACGTCGCCGACGACTCGACTCGCAGTATACCAGCTCACTTCTCTGCACACCATCGCTGGTACACCGGTCCTTCATTTCTCTATGACGACGAAGACGCCTGGCCGCGTGAAACAGACCCTCACCCCCTCATTGAAACGGGCGAAGAACGTGTCACCACTGCTTCCGATAACGAACGATCGACCTTAACAGAGGCACTACCGGACGTCACACGTTTCTCTTCCTGGCTCCGACTCATCCGCGCCACGGCCCGTATTCTCCAGTTCATCGACCGACTTCGAGTCTACACCACAACAGCTACTCGCAAACGCAATAAAGACGTTAGTGCAGACGACCCGGACTGGACGGCAAAACAACGGGAAGGTATGGGAAAACGATCCGGAGTGCGCAGCCGCAACCTCAGCACATCGCAGACGGTCTACATACCCCTTAGTACACAGTACACACGTCGGGCTGAAGTCCTATGGACGCGTGCTATACAGGAAGAAAGCTTCGCGAACGAATTGCGGCATGTCACCGGCGGGAGAAAGATACCAGCAGACAGCCGACTGAAGCGATTATCCCTGACAATCGACGAAAACAAGATAATGAGGATACGACCGCGCATTGCAGCAGCAGTAGACGTACCACGAGAAGCACAATCACCAGCAGTACTTGACGGCAATCACCGGTACTGCCGCTTGTACATAGATTGGATCCATCGGAAGTTACATCACAGCGGAGTGGAATGCGTCGTGAACGAAGTAAGACAGCACTACTGGATTTTGCGCCTGAGGCCATCAGTCCGTGCGGCAATCAGCCTCTGCCAACCCTGCAGACTACGCAAGGTCGTGCCGCCGGAGCCACTGACAGGTGATTTACCACCCTGCCGACTGGCGCATCATCAACGTCCGTTCACACACACAGGACTGGATTATTTCGGACCACTCTCTGTCACAGTAGCAAGACATCACGAAAAACGCTACGTGGCATTGTTCACTTGTCTCACTTCGCGTGCTGTCCATTTGGAGGTCGCCGCCTCGCTGTCAACGGATGCCGCTATACTCGCGCTGAGGCGCATGATGGCGCGTCGCGGATGTCCTGAAGTCATTTGGAGTGACAACGGTACCAATTTCCATGGGGCAGATGCTGAGCTACGTAAGGCTGCCCTAGAATCACTTCAACATGAAGCAGAGGTGCGTTGCATCGACTGGCGCTACATTCCACCAGGAGCGCCATTCATGGGCGGAGCATGGGAAAGGTTAGTACGCACGGTGAAGACCGCGTTGAACGCTACGCTTAACGATCGACATCCGTATGAAGATGTGCTCCATACACTTTTAACGGAGGTGGAACATACGGTTAATTCCCGACCCTTGACCCATGTGTCGGTTAACCCAGACGACGAGGAAGCCTTGACGCCTAACCACTTTCTGCTCGGCGCACCCTCCAAAGTTCCGCTCCCGGGAATTTTCACAAGGCCCGACGAATTACGTCGTTCACATTGGAGAGCGTCACAACGCCTAGCGGATTTGTTCTGGCAACGATGGGTACGCGAAGTATTGCCTACGCTTCAAAACCGGCGGGAGCCGCATGGACGCGGCAACATGATCAAGGAGGGCGATTTGGTTGTAATAGTGGACCCAAACTTACCAAGAAACATATGGCCGAAGGGGAGAGTCGAACGCACGTACCCAGGCGCAGACGGTGTCGTAAGAGTCGTCGACGTCAAAACCAAGAGCGGTGTGATGCGTCGTCCTGTTAAACGTCTCGCGGTCATACCCGTAGAAAATTAGTCATCACGTATTGTATTGTTGTAGACATTAGCGTTGAATAGATTTAAGTCCTCATATTGTTATATGTGTTTTTCCTGGCGCCACTTCAGTATCCTGCCACCCGGAGGAGATTTTTTTTATTCATTGAATAATATATAGCAGGGCAAGGATTCTGGAGCGGCTACCCTTAGCTTTATTTTATTATATATTGTCATGTCTAATGCATCGAATTGTTCCTTGCATTCAATTGTGAGTAGTATTAAGTGTATACCAGTCACTAGTGGTACAATTGTGTACGTTATGTATGGACGCCGACACATCTGGCTGCCCGACCTGATTTCTTTGATTGATCGTCAGCTTTATCACGGTGGAAGGTTTATACTAGGTTGAGCGATTTGGCAGATAGATGAGTTGGTGTGCCGACGTCCATACACGGCGGGAGAAAATGTGACTGATATACCACGTAGCGTCCTCTGTTGGCGCGTGGCGGAAACAGTCAACAATAAATGTCACCTTGTTCGCCCCACTCGCCTCAAGATGGCGTTAGAAGATAAGGACTTTAGCACATAGTGAACGACTGTTTGCGCTGCTCGACACCAGAGGCGCCTTTTTATCAATGAACCATTGTTATATTATGAATGAATGTTGTAGTTTTTTCCACTCGACACCAGGGGGATTGCTGTTGGCAACAGTTTCGAACATTCCAGAATTTTCTAGAAAGCTGAACCGGAAGTTTATCGTCTTCCGTGCACATTTTGCCTATTGCAATCGCTCTGTTCGCCTCGGGATTCGAAAGAGTGCACATGTCTCGTGTTTCGTAGCGCGTTAGATAGAAGTATCAAACTGTAACCACGCAAGTTGTACCTGTTCTGAATTAGCGAATGTAATATTTTAAAACCTATGGAAATATAATCTCCTAGTGGTGAATACTGACTTTTTATTCATCAAGTCCACTCCGTCCTCTACAAGCTTATAGATGGTATCTTACTTTATAGTTCACTCATTAATGATGCCAGTAAAAACCAATTGATACAGTTTGTGTTAAAAACGCGTCTTTCGCCTAGTGCAAAACTGCGTCTTAAAAATAATTACGCAGACATAGAAAGTTTGGTAAAAGGTATTCGCATTTGTTTGTTACCAAAGAAATCGCCTGTAGCTTTACAAAGTCAATTGTTTAAGGCAACTCAAGGTCGTAGGAGTATAGAAAAATTCGGTACGGAGATTGAAGAATTATTTGTTAATCTCACGATTGCGCAGGCTAACGATAAGCGTGATGCATATGAGGTTTTGCGTCCACTCAATGAGAAGACTGCAATTAAACGTTTTAGTGATGGTTTGGCTGATAAGCGGCTCAGCACCATCATTGCCTCACGTCAGTTTACATCATTGTCTGACGCTATAACAGCTGCGGTAGATGAACAATCCATGTCTGTCCAGCCACCAGATCAGGTTATGCAATTTAGGGCTAACCAAAATTATAAACGAGGTAGCTTTAGAGGTTCTCGAAGCCGAGGAAATAAACAGTTTTATTACAGAAATAAAACGTATAACCATAATTATGATAAAGATAATGGAAATAACGTAAATAGCACAGGTCAAAGAACTTCAAACAGTATTAATCGAGGTAAAAACTCAGGTGGACAACGTCAGCAATTCCGCGGACGTCCGGTGCGTTGTCAGCATGTTCAACATAACGCGCAACAGTCCAATGTACAAGACAACTTGCGCAATGATTTCACAAATAATAACGAAAGCCTAGAATTTTTTCGTACCTAAATCGTACACTCATTCAATTTTTAGTTTTTGTAATTTTTGTATTATTAATTGTCGATTAACAAATAGTGATGTTGATCTTAATTTACTGATTGATAGTGGAGCTAGTTTATGTGTGTTAAAGTATGAATGGTTGGCGCGACATAGGAATTTATTGAATTTAGTGAAACAGGATAAGATAGTCATTAAAGGAATTAGTGGTAATTTAGAGTCCATGGGATACATTTATTTAGATATTATAATTAATGATGTAACTTTTCAACAAAAGTTTTACATTTTTGAACACTTATCTTGTGTTGCAGAAGGTATACTCGGGCAAGATTTTTTTGAGCGATATAACGCTATATTAAACTATAAAGATGGTACTCTAAGTTTGGAAACCGGAGACCAGTCTGTTAGTGTTCATGTTAATAGGAGTTTATTTACAATTCCGCCTCGTTGTGAAGTTATTAAACACATCCCGACGTCACACAACAGTGATTGCGTCGTTTTGTCAAAAGAAATTTATAAAGGTGTTTTCACAGCAGGTGTAGTATCGAAGCCACATAATGGACTTATTCCTGTTAGGATATTAAATACAACTGATAATTCGGTTGATGTAAATCCGTCAGATTTAAGTATTAGTTGCTTAAATAATTATTATGTTTGCAAGTTTGACGATGATAATATTTCTGCGGATAGAGTTAAAACTTTGCTAACTACGTTACAATTAAATACTTATTTAAATAAAGAGGAACAAAGAGGTATTGAAAACGTATGTGCCAAATATGCCGATGTTTTCCATTTGCCAGGAGATACGCTCACAACAACTAATTTAATAGAACATTCAATTAAACTAAAAGAAAATACGTCTCCAGCGTACGTTAAGCCTTATCGATTGCCTAAAGCATTGAAAGGCGAGGTACAAAGACAAATAGATGAAATGGTTAAAAATGATATTATTGAAGAGACTATTTCAGAATGGTCAAGTCCAGTTCTATTAGTACCTAAAAAGACAGATAGGTCAGGAGAAAGGAAATGGAGACTTGTAGTGGACTATCGCCAACTCAATAATAGGATACAGGATGATAAATTTCCGTTACCTAATATCACTGAGATACTAGACTCGTTATCTAATAACATCTATTTTTCAAAATTAGATCTTAGTCAAGGTTACTATCAGCTTTCCTTAGAAGAAAAGTCAAGGAAGTTCACTGCATTTACAACAGACAAGCAGTATCAAATGAAACGATGTCCAATGGGACTTAAGACATCGCCTAGTGCTTTTTCTCGTCTCATGACAATAGCAATGTCTGGGTTAAATTATAAATCATGCCTTTTATATCAAGATGATTGTATTGTCGTAGGAAATTGTCTCGAAACGCATAATAAGAACCTTATAAAAATTTTAGAATGCCTAAGAAGAGTGAATCTAAAACTAAATCCGCTAAAGTGTGAATTTTTACGTAAAGAAATCGTTTATTTAGGACATAAAATAACCTCAGAAGGAATATTTCCCGATCCATCGAAGGTAGAATGCCTACAGAAATATCCAGTCCCGACAAATGTAGACGAAGTCAAGAGATTTGTAGCATTCGCAAATTATTATAGACGTTTTATTCCAAAGTTTGCTGAAATAGCCTATCCTTTGAATGCGTTATGTAAAAAAGATGTAGCATTCGTGTGGAGTGATGAATGCGAGCGAGCATTCTATAAGTTAAAACAGATTCTTATTAGTCCGACTATACTTGACTATCCAGACTTTAGTGATAACAACACTTTTACGTTACAAACTGATGCATCAAAACTTGGATTAGGCGCCGTACTGTCTAATAGCAATGGCAAGGTAGTCGCATACGCTAGCCGTAACTTGAAACCAGCTGAGACGCGATACCCGGTGATTGAGTTAGAATTACTTGCTATTGTTTGGGCAGTTCGACATTTTAGACCTTATTTATATGGGAAAAAGTTTTACATAAAAACAGACCATAAGCCGTTGATTTATTTATTTAATATGACTGATCCTTCAAGCCGGTTGACAAAGTTTAGATTATATCTTGAAGAATATGACTTTGAAATCAGCTATGTCCCAGGACGGCACAACGCAGCTGCAGATGCATTGAGCCGAATACCTATAACATCCAATAGCCTAAAAGATATGAACAAGCATGCAGTATCAGTCATGACAAGGGCACAGACTCGAAGGTTACGCACTGACTGTGACAACAACGACATGACTACTGAGGTATCCTCTACACCAAGGCCTGATCAACCTAAGGTAGTGGAAATCCTCAAACGACCCATTGACAGTGTTGAATTGATATTGTTTAGTAATAAAATTACAATAAAGCAAATAGAAAAATCGGAACATTTCACTAGTGACAATGGTAATTGCAAATTCGTACCTGAAAAATCAGCAATTTTTGTGATTTCTCGATCGTTATCGACCGTAAGTGTGTTAGCGAGAGAATTACAACGTTTTTGCAAGCAAATCAAAATAAACGAGCTCATAATAATTAAAAATAAGCGCTATGAAATATTTGTTAACAATTTTATAAAGGAAATGAGTCATTTGAATGACAGTCCTAAGCTACTTGTTATTAAAGATGTGACAAGAGTTTCTGACAAAGACACGAAAACAGTGATCTTGAATGACTTCCACCTCTTACCCACCAGTGGCCACGCGGGAATAAACAGAATGTTAAATAATGTTAGGAAGTACTATTATTGGCCAGGAATGACTAATGATGTTACAGAATTCGTAAAGAAATGTAGAAGTTGTCAGATTCAAAAGCATTCCAATAGACATACAAAGGAACCGATGGTTATAACATCAACGCCATCCACTGCTTTTGAAAGAATAAGTATAGATTTAATGGGTCCTTTAGATGTAGATAATTTAAATTTTAAGTATGTTCTGACATTACAGTGTGATTTAACAAAATACGTTGAAGCCTATCCTTTAGAGAGGAAAGATACTATTTCTGTAGCTAGGTTATTTGTAAACAATTTTATTCTGAGATATGGTATCCCTAAAGAAATAATAACAGACCAGGGAACAGAGTTTATGTCATCAGTTTTTACTGAGATTTGCAATTTGCTGCATATAAATAAACTACATTCAACAGCCTATCATCATGAAACTCTGGGAGGATTGGAAAACACTCATAAGGTTCTAGGAGCTTATCTTAGGATTCAGTGTGATAATAATAAATCAGATTGGAGCAGTTGGCTTCCATTCTGGTGCTTTTCATTTAACACTGCAGTACACTCTGAAACAAAATACACTCCATTTGAGCTAGTATTTGGGAAGAATTGTAACTTACCATCCAATATTGCAAAAAGTTCTTATGTTGATCCATTATATAATCTTGATTCTTACCCTTTGGAACTAAAATACAGACTTCAAAGAGCACAAGCTGAAGCTAGAAATAATTTATTATTTAGTAAGGAATTAAGAAAATATAATTTTGATAAAAATGTAAACGGATTAAAATATAAGAGTGGAGATTTAGTTCTAATTAAAAATCAAGTAGGAAATAAGTTAGATAAAATTTATTTAGGACCATATAAAGTGATTGAAGATGTATCACCGAATGTTAAAATTTTAAAGGATAGCAAAGAATATGTAATTCATAAAAACAATACAAAACTGTTTGTTACTTAAAATAAGTTAGTTATGCTAAGATGTTTTCTTTCTAATATAATGTAATGATAAAATGTGTAATTATTTTAAATTATATTGTTTTAAATTAAGTTTAAGTTAGTTGAAAAAAAAATGTTTTATGTACTTAGACAATAAAGCCATTTTTTTTAAAAAAAGGGGAGGTGTAGTGTGCAGCTCGCCTAACCTTATATTTGTAACTGCACACACTAATTATTGTCATTATTATACGAATCGTCGAACTAAACAGTTCTCTTTTATTTCGACAACATCACTATAATACATTTTCAATTAATCACATTTACCGTAACATATATACGTGGGTTTAGATGTTTGATGTTTCCCTCACGAAGATGATTTTTGAGGAAAGAAAAATTTTAGATTGCAAGTGGGATTCGAACCCGCTTCTTCTGCATAGGTACTCCAGACGCCTTAACCAACTAGGCCATTGCAATCTACACTTGCAAGCCGAAATTCTCTATTCCGATTATTATTTTACGATGCGCATCGCATGCGTTAATGCGTTTAAAAATAATTTCACTCACGACTTAAAACACAAAAATTCCTAGAGAGCAGATAATCGTTTTAAAAACATGGCTATAATTTCTTTATCAATTTTTAGATCCTGGAACAATGATATTATAAATAAATAGATACGTTACCTACACGACATCTTCAAAAACGACACACTAACGCATACATGAAAAACTAAATATTGCAATAACACTACATCACGATTAGTCGCTAAAGTAGGATGGCATCGCAAGTGAAAAAGCGATAAATATAGTCAAGGTTTGTCAATTGATCACATTTGAGCGCATTACTTTCTGAGCGAGTATACCTTTTTTCTTATAAATGGTACTGTAAATTAAACTAAAAAGTTTGAGAACCGCTACGTAACGGTAATCAGTGCAAAGTCAACGTCAGTAACCCGAGCCTCTTACAACTCATAATCGTGTGTTATTTAGTACTAAATAATAGTTGAAATAATATCGCGCTGCGCTTTTGTGCGCCTGCGCATTGTCGCGGCCGGAAGTGACGTGGCGGGTGCGCGCGCAACGGCCTCGCCATATTGTTTCCTTCACAATGGCGCGGAGGTTTTAATTAAATGGTCGGTTTATTGTATTGTTTTGAGTTGATTGCGGTGCAGATTGTAGTGGTTCTCTTATTTTTGGTATGCGCGGGAGATGCGTGTGAGACACCCGGCGGTGAGTGTGGGAGATTTATCGACTGTTTACCAACATTTGATAAATCTCCCAAACTTCGCTGTACAGCGTACCTAATCATAATCATGTTTTAAAAGACGAACACGACGAACGACTTCTGTGAACAGGTTACTTGTAGGCAAGCGTGCTTCACCATCGACCACATCTTTGCTTACCATCAGGCGCAGTGTTGCCAGGGCCCCTGAGTCGTAAGTTACGTTTCGTTTTCCGAAATGTTACATTTTTCCTATAAAATTTACAATTTTTTTTTTTGACTTTGTGTTTTTGGGGTCGAGGTCGGAGGCGAATTGATGTAAATTGATTGGTATGCGCGGGAGATGCGTGAGTGAAACCCGGCGGGAAGTGAGTGTGAGATTTAAGTCTGTTGGCGACAACTTCGTTCTACAGCCACCTTTATTTCTCATTTACATAAATGATTTGCCAAAAGTGACGCAACAACAAATGATTCTGTTCGCGGACGATAGCACTGCCATAGTAAAATGTAATGACCTGAATTCTTATCAACTTGACATAAATAATACTCTTTCTGACATAATTAATTGGCTTAATATGAATAATTTACTAATAAACCTTAAGAAAACCAAAATAATGCATTTCCACCAAAGAACTGAAATTCCCAAAATTTGTGTTAATTATAATGGCAACGAAGTAGAACAAGTAAATGTGAGTGTATTTCTAGGAATCCATATTGATAATAAACTAAATTGGAAACCTCACATAGAAAATCTTTGCAAAAAAATTAGTAAATCTGCCTATGCACTTTTTCAATTGGCTAGAAAAGTAAATATAGACGCGTTACTTGTTGCCTATCATGGTCTAGTAGCCTCACTTCTAAGGTATGGAATTATTTTCTGGGGTAATTCCCCGGATAAGGAATTACTATTTAAGGCACAGAAAAGGTGTATTAGAGCCATGTGTGGTCTGAAAACAGATGATAGCTGTGCACCATACTTTAAAACACTAAATATACTTACGCTACCGTCGATATACATATTAGAAATTAGTATATTCGTCAAAACAAATCCAAACCTTTTTGAAAAAATGACAAGGGTACGAAATGTTCCAATTCGTAGCCAGTACAAAAACTCTTTGAGTAATTATAAATGTAAAACTGCATTATTAAAGAAAAGTATCCTGGGTATGGCACCACGCATTTATAATAAAATTCCCGACGGCATAAAAGCATTAAATTTTACACAGTTTAAAAAGAGGATGAAATTGTTGCTAATTGATAAATGTTATTATACTGTTGACGAATTTTTAAATGACAAATTAATATAGAACTACATTTTTACTAATAATGACATTTAACAATTTTGATATTTTTTATTTTATGTATACTAAAAATTATTTGAACATTTTATTCTTTTGATATTTTAATTATTTTGACATTTATTCTTTTGATATCTTAATTATTTTGAAATTCTAATTATTTTGACATTTTAATTCTTTTGACATTCTAATTATTTTGACATTTTAATTATTTAAACATTTTAATTATTATAAATTTTAATTATTGTGAAATTTTAATTATTTTGTAATTTTAATAGTTTTTACCAATGTTTTCAATTATTTTGCACACCACATTTGTACGCCTCTAGGCATAACATAGCGCTCTATATATTAAAAATAAGATCTGTATTGGTTTACCTATGTTAACAAATAAATAAATATTATTATTATTATTAAACAGCGTAATCATAACCATGTTAACACCGCCGGTAAATATGACAAAATATCTTTTTTTTTATGGTAAAATCATCACATGAATCCTCCCGTCCTAGGTGAAGCGAAACGGATGCTTAGACTCGAAACTCACTAAAATCCAACGTGTTCTTTCGATTTCCCTTGACGTTCCAAAGATCACGATTTCTCCATTTTTAAACCACTATTGTAATCGCGATCAGCGATACCTTTGGATCGAGTATTAAAGATAACCATATATTTTTTCAACACATTTGCTCGAAAATGCTATGTCTCACTTTAATACTAAAGAGTAAATAAGACGAAAGCTATAGTTCTAATTTTCACTACGTGCATGTGGCGCCATTTGCAAATTCGCGCAATTTTTATTAGAGAAACTTCAAAAATTGTTGCGACTTTCCCACTGGAATCTGATAATAATGTGGAAAATGTATTGAAAAACATTGTATGACAGACGTGCAGAAATTGGTATTTACAAACTCGTGACTATGGTAAGCCCTCGACTTTGTCTCGGGCTGACATTCATAAATAACTATTAGACTATTACAAATTACAATACAATTTACACTATCACATAAGACATAGCCAAATAGCTTTTTCATCAACGGGACACAAATCCAAACTCCAGGTTGCTACTAAGAAATACCTGATAGAAAAACGCTTTACATAACCCGGTCACAAACCCAACACGCTATAACTATGACTTAGTGACACTAACGATGCAGTTACAGATCAACTTTTCAGCGGAGTAAAGACCTCAATGTAGTCGACAGCTAATATCCTGGCTCTGCTGACACTCCCGGACTCCTGAATACCGTAATATTACGGTGCGTGACAGCGGGAGTGACAGCGGGGCTTGTTAACAACGCCGGGGCACCGCGGGGAAGCACCACGGACCCACAGTGCAAGCGTAACAGAAGGACCACTATCTAACTTATTATCATATTATATTTGACATATTTTCTTATACCTTTGATTATATAATGTCTAGATAGAGCGTCAAGTGCGCTCAAACGCGTCAAAAAGTATCAGCCAATTGTTGGCTGATTAGTGCTTACCCGCCAATCAGTGCAGATCGTGTCGCTTTACTGTCACTACGTATTACTCGCGATCAAGGAAATGCCTATAGAAAAGCTGTTAGACCACCATTTTTATTCCTCAGATAAAAGTTATCTGACCATTGAAAATACAGCCCTAAGATTAATAAAACCTTTTTAACAATAAATTAAACCAACGAAACATCGAACCGAAAAGCAAAAAATAAATGAGGCAACTGACGGATACGTTTGATGTTCACCAATCATATTCATTGGTTTACATATCATAGCACTGGTGGAAACAGATTCAAGTAAGAAGCGTTTTTTTTAGGGAAGGATGCGTGCTATGGATGCGTGCTATGGATACGCGCTATGTTTCGTTTTCCCTACTATCGATACATCGCATAGCTCGAGCAGCGCATCTTCATAGCACATCTTACTCGCACAGCTACCTAGCGTAGCATCAGTGGTATCGGTCACACAGTTTCCTACCTCAGCTTTTACATCCTCGCAGCACAGCTACATATCTAGTGGAAAGGCACTCTAAGACGTCATGTTAGGACACCAGATCTATAACGAATCGTCCTGTCGGCGAAAAGTCCCTAGGTGAAACGTTCTATCGATGAACCGGGCTTAAATGAATCGTCTTATCGGCGAAAAGTCCAAAGGTGAAAGCGTTTATCGGTGAAACGGCCACAAGTGAATCGTAATGTCGACGAACGTCCAATGATGAACCGGTCGTCGGTGAATAGCTGCAGAATCATAAAAGCGAAACAAGACACGTTTGTTCTTCGTGGTCCTTCTGTACCTGTCTCTTCTGTGGCACCAGTACGCGGAACAGCGCGAGTCATGACACGCAGCCAATGTGAAGAGGTCTCGCTAATAATTGTGTCATCAGCAGATATCGTAGTTCGGGGATGCAGTTCGAATACCGACGTTATGGTATGGTTGCGTAAGTATGTTTTAAAATGCCATCTAGGATAGATTCGTTTACGATTAGTTTTAAGAGACCATACTACCTCAAATGGCTTAGCCGAATCCTCTGATACGTCGAAAATATATACTGCAGCATTAATTTTGAAATAAATATATGGTAAAGTTGAGGATTAATGTTAGGTAAATTTACGATAGAAAAAAAACCCAAAGTTACCTCTAAATTGAACCGCTGGCAATCATAAAATACTTAAAATTAGATTATGAAACTTTTTATACTAACTGAACTAACTATAAAGCAGGTCTTATGTTATTTAGTTTTTCAAATTTCCTTTTTTTTCGCCTTAAAATAAATAGATTTTCGCGTAGAGTACGTGCAAGTGCAAGCGAAGATTATATTGAAGTAGTGTGCCGCCTTAAAGAGAAGGTGGAAAATTTTTGACCTTTTCGATGCTTGTTTTTATGAACGTTGTTTACCTAAACAGATACTAACACAATTTAAATATCAAACATTCATAACCCTTCGCTTGCCACATCACCCAACCCTACAGTAGGACCCTAAAGTATCAGGAATCCACAGATTGTCTCAACAGCGTCCCGCCAATCAAGCACGGAGCCTGATTCAACCCGACGCGACGCCGACGGTGAGCAGGGAGGCATGAGGGTCGGGGCGGTGAGCTATATTGCCCGACGGGCCACGGGCTCTTATGAGAACCATATTGCGCGAGTTTTTTGTTGCCCCTCGTCGTCGGGCGAACAATAAAAACGAATCTGCGAACTCTTGACGTTGCCGCGGGCGGGACAAAGATTATGAAACAGAATGGTTACTTTTATGACAAACGGAAAAACAATGAATGGGATCAAGAGCTGATACATGGGTGGTAGCTATGTACAACACCTATATACCTACCATATTCTATGAATACATATCTTTGTCTTGTCACTAAACGTGTTTATAATCAATAATAGTTATTTGTTATACAAGAGTGCAAAGTTGATTTTTAACCGCGTGCTCATGTTTGATGACCGAGCAAGCGAATGATTCTAAAATTGAATCACGAGTGCAACGAGTGATTCAAAATTAGAATCATGAGCGATAGCGAGGGAATCAAAAGAGCACAAGGTGAAAAATCTTTGCACTCGAGTGCAACACGTAACTTTTCATCCCACCTCAGCGAGGAAATGACTAAATGCAAAAACAAATAAAAACAGATGTACATTGTACAAACACAAGATAGGCTTTTATTTCAGTTCAGGTATTAACTAAGACATTATTATAGAACAGAATAATTTTTAAATTAAAACAAATAATACTTAGGTAGTAGTTGAAAACTACTACCTAAGTATTATTAAGTTACTTATTTAAAAATAAGTAAGTCTTGGTTTGTCATAACATAACAATAAGACGTGAAAGGAAAACCGCACAAAGCAAATAAAAAAGGGAAAACAAAGTACTGAGCCAAGAATGTTTCGGGTCTGAGATTTTAACAAAATAATTGTAGATTACGCTCCAAGGGAGGCGTATTGAATTCCGAAGCGATACTAAGGATTCTGGGGGTTTCTACTGTGTTACTAAGGATTCGGGTTAACACCCGAAAGAAACGAGGGAATAAAATTAAAAATCCTTAGTAAAGCGAGGGATTCAAGTTAGCCCAAGGCAACGCAGCCTTACACCCGAGGAGCGAACTCTGCTTTCCCACCTGTGTACCACATCAAATTTTAAAAATAGAATTTGTTTCCTCGACAACCTTCGAACGTCAAGTGGGCACCACAGCAAGCGATCAGCTGTTGCGGTCACCGGCCGCCATTACTGCTGCTACTCTTTTGTTCATACGATGTTCTAAATTCAAATTTACTTTATTCACTAGAGGATAAAAACGACTTTTACTCACTTGAGGATAAAAACGGCTTTTACGGTCAGATATCGAAGAGCAAAAGTACCCTTTCCGAGATGGGGGGATGAAATAGTTATTTGTTATACAAGAATGCAAAGTTGATTTTTAACCGCGTGCTCAATTTTGATGACCGAGCAAGCGAATGATTCTAAAATTGAATCACGAGTGCAACGAGTGATTCAAAATTAGAATCATGAGCGATAGCGAGGGAATCAAAAGAGCACAAGGTGAAAAATCTTTGCACTCGAGTGCAACACGTAACTTTTCATCCCACCTCAGCGAGGAAATGACTAAATGCAAAAACAAATAAAAACAGATGTACATTGTACAAACACAAGATAGGCTTTTATTTCAGTTTAGGTATATATAGGAATAATTTTTAAATTAAAACAAATAAGTTACTTATTTTTATCTTGGTTTGTCATAACATAACAATAAGACGTGAAAGGAAAACCGCACAAAGCAAATAAAAAAAGGTAAAACAAAGTACTGAGCCAAGAATGTTCCGGGTCTGAGATTTTAACAAAAAAATTGTAGATTACGCTCCAAGGGAGGCGTATTGAATTCCGAAGCGTTACTAAGGATTCTGGGGGTGAACCTCCGTCCGTAGCGCAGCGAGGAGGTTCAAGTGTTAATACCCGAAAGAAACGAGGGAATAAAGTTAAAAATCCTTAGTGTAGCGAGGGATTCAAGTTAGCCCAAGACAACGCAGCCTTACACCCGAGGAGCGTACTCTGCTTTCCCACCTAAGGCGAGATTTGATGTTACCACATCAAATTTTAAAATAGAATTTGTTTCCTCGACAACCTTCGAACGTCAAGCGGGCACCACAGCAAGCGATCAGCTGTTGCGGTCAGCGGCCGCCATTACTGCTGCTACTCTTTTGTTCATACGATGTTCTAAATTCAAATTTACTTTATTCACTAGAGGATAAAAACGGCTTTTACTCACTTGAGGTTAAAAACGGCTTTTACGGTCAGATATCGAAGAGCAAAAGTACCCTTTTCGAGATGGGGGGATGAAAATAGATAGCACAATACATCGACGCTGACGTCAGCTGAGCGTAATACGCGGCTGGTACGCGATGTAACAGGAATTTCTCACACAGTATAAAAGTGAGAAAAATATAGCATCAAAATAGGTATGCCATAATATTTGCCGTCTGTAAAATGATTCTAAAAATATTCAGAAACAGTCTTAACGATTTCTTTCAGATTATACATAACTGTGAATTGACTTAAATACCTAACGGTATATTAGTCTAAGATTTTTTTCAACTAAATAAATTAAAATCATAGCACAGTTCATCGAATCACAACGTTGGATGATTTCAAACTAGGCACAAAACGTACCTTATATCGCGTTACTGGCCCTCAAAGAACATACCACATTGTAACCTCTGAACAAACTTACTCTATGTCCGTTAGTTATGATTTTTCCCTCGCTCATATTGTTTATGATTTGCTCACTGGAGCGCAGTTAACAGTTTATTGGCGCAGTCGGTTCATTAACTAATGTTTGTTGTTTATTAACTATTACTGGGAGGGTCGAAAGTAATACTAACTAGTTTGAGCTGTTGTGAGGGCCACGATTAATATTGTAACAACTTCATTAAAAGATATAAAAGAGATGAGAGGAAGAGGAAGTTAAAATAGAGTATTTTCCTACTCAATTGTAAAATTTTAAGTGATGGACTTCTTTATTTTTATTTTTGTGATATTATAAGTAGGTACTAGATATTCAAGATTTTGTCATCATCTGCCTAGCCTTTTCCCAACTATATTGGGGTCGGCTTCTAGTCAAACCAGATTCAGCTGGATGTCAGTATTTTACATGGAGCGACTGCCTGTCGAACCTCCACAATCCAGTAACTGGGTAATACGATACCCATGGTAAGAATGGTTGTCAGACTTTAGAGCTTCTGAGTAACAGTAACGACTGTCAAAGATCTACAAATGACAGCCGGGACCAACAGCTTTACGTGCTTTCCGAGGCACGGACCTCCATCCACAGACCAACCTCGGCAAGCGTGGCTTAACCCGGAAGATCGGCTGTAATTATTTAGCCACGAGCTTCTCAAGGTTTTATAATTTTTTATATATTTTTTGAATTGATTTTCGTTCTTCCAAAGTCAGTCGGAATGAAGTTGTCAGATTTTTTGAGAAATATCGTAATATTATCCTTATATTCGTCGCTTTATTAAAAACATAAATCTTCAAGATTCTCTAGAATACATACTTTAATGAAACGTGTACCTATACTAATAGTAGATTATTAACCAAGGGGATAAAGTAGGGTCTTCTGTCGCGGGTGGCGAATTAAATCGCGAGCGTAACGAAGGACTCGAGGTTTACTCCCGAGCGTAGCGAGGGATTTAAGACGAGTCCTGACTGTAGCGAGGGATTTAAGTTCACCCAAGACTAAGACAGCTTTATCACCGAGGAAAATACTCTACTTTTCGTACCATTTGTGAAAAAAAATATCACAGTAATAATATGAGATACGCATTTTAAACATTCATATTTAACATTAACTTATTTATAAAAATAAGTAAAAATAAACTCAACGTTTATTTATTTGAAGAAAACAAAAATGCGGCAAATTAAAAAGCAAAGGCATCAAGCTCATACGGCCTCGTCGGTTTTCGTAATTTTATTTAATAATCATAACTGCACAACAAATGAGTATTCTTTTTTCAAAAAGATGTATATTGCTTTAAAGGATACAAACTCAATGGTGTAAACACAGATGTAGTAGTTCAATATAAACGATATCTAAGTATTCCAAATTTAAATCACATTCTCTCCCTAGGGAGAGAATGAAATTCAGTACAACTTTCTTTCCCTGTTTTTAAAAGATTAAAAATGACTATTGTTATGTTCGCTTTTTGTGGCATAGAATGTCACTTTTTTGAGCAAGTGATACGAAAAATATACTTAACCATCAATATAATATTTACAAAAGCTAAACAAACATTAATATTATGTAGGATGCTTATTGTTTATTGGATTCTGCATCCATTCACCGACGCCGACGACCGGATCATCATTGGACGTTTCGTCGACAGGATAA
Organism: Agrotis ipsilon; assembly: GCA_028554685.1. NCBI lineage: Eukaryota > Metazoa > Arthropoda > Insecta > Lepidoptera > Noctuidae > Agrotis > Agrotis ipsilon. Next base: position 12,140,422 of record CM052980.1, read on the forward strand.
TTCATTTATGCCCGGTTCATCGATAGAATCTTTCACCCTAGAGACCTTTCGCAGACAGGGCGATTCATTTATATCCGTTTCATCAATAGATTCTTTCAACAACGGACTTTTCGATGATGAAGATTATAAGTTTAAAAGAGTTATAGGTTAACCGTCGTGTCGGCAAAACGTCCGTTGTTGAAAGAGCCTATTGATGAAACGGCCATAAATGAATTGTCCTATCGGCGAAACGTCCAAAGATGAAGCGCTTGTCGACATACCTACTCGTACGAGCAAACAAAATCTATAACTTGTCACCCTTTTTTATCGTAGTAAAATCATCAATTGAGTCCTCCCACCCAGGGTAGAGCGGGAAGATCTGTTAGACTTGTACTGACTAAAATCCACGGTGTCCTTTAATAGCCCTTTACGTTCCGTGGTCAAGTAGCTGTTTGGTCCCGACGCCGGCAGGCTTTAGTCCTCTAAGGGGGGGCCTCGTCATTGTGCTGACCTTCTTTTAGGCGCGCATAGAGCATAACGCGTCGTTGACCCGGGCATGGACGGGCAGCGAGTTGCCCATTAGGCCATTACTCACTGCCCACATGCCCGTAACTTGTACCCTTGGCTTAGGTAAGGTTTTCTTTGCTCGTATGTCGATAAGTTACTGCAATTTAGGTCACGGGAACTTGGTGCCCCTAAGGCTGCGTTTCCACCAGAGATGTGCGAGGATGTGTAGTGAGGAATGTGTTTGTAAAGAACCAATAGAATCGCTTCATTTATCTCGCCTCGGTCAGCACAGCTCTGGTGGAAAAGGCTCAGCGGAGCTTGATTTTTGCACATACAAAACACGCGAGGGATGTGTGCGAGAGATGTGTACGAGGGATGTGTGCGAGGGATGTTTACGAGGGATGTGTTGCGAGGTTTGCACATACTGTACCAGACAGTCCATAGACGCATCCTCGCACCACACATTAATGCCCATTTTCACAGCTCCGCTACACATCCTCGCACCACACAATAATGCGCATTTTCACAGCTACACATCCTCGTAGGCACATTATCATCGCACAACTTTGGTGGAAACGCCCACATAATTTCACAGCACAGCTAGACGTCCTGGCACGACACATTTCTTCGGCACATCTCTGGTGGAAACGCAGCCTAACAGTAATTTAGGGAAGTCGGCTCCGGCCCTGCTGCTGACAGTGAGTCCTCGTAGACGGATCAAGTTGGTCATCAATTTCCTCATAGTAAGGTTCTTTAGGTTGAGTCGCACGTTGTTGTTGTTGCCCGATTTCTTGCTGACTATCATCTCTGAAGATCATGTTTTCATAATAACGGTTCTGTAAACATTAAAATGGATAAAATTCTAAGGGGTCAAGTATTAAGGTACTTCAAAAAACTCTCTGAAAAAACTCTGAACTACTTTTGAAACTGCATTTACAATAATCTTAGGAACTCACATTCAACACCCATACCCGAAACAGCTACTTGTAGATCATACAAATAATTGTTGCGTGCCGGGTTCTTTTTATTTTTCTGAACAAATTTTCACATAAAATTCATGACTTTCCTTTTATTTCCGATACTATGTTATCTAGCAAAAAGTAAGCCTTATATCCAAGCCTTTCGATCGGTATTTTAAAATTACTTTTTTGGTGAAGCGGGTTCGATTCCCGGTTCAACCATGTAACTATTTAAAAATCTATGAATGCAGTTTAAATTGTTTTTAAAATTAAAGTTATGTCTTCTTTCAACAAAATGTTCTATCAACAATCGAAGGTACTTTCCCTCCATGTGGCATAGCCGTGGGACGCCCTGTATCTATTATATCAGACCTATATTAATTCCAAAAGTTTCATATAGAACGTACAAGACTTATGTACTAGTAGTTCAAGATATTTCAGTCGCTATGTTTTATGGGAGCATGATTTAATACTTCAGGTTGCTACTGAGCAATATATCTGAACTGGGAACAGAACCCAAGTCCTCATGCTCTTGTTTAAAGTGTAAATTTTATGAAACTTACTTGATTTATTGGTAAAATTAGTCGAGAGAGTGGAGGATCGTCTTTTTTCCAACAAAAGTGCCTGATCGAAATAATAAGTAACGCGAGCGAGGCAACTGCAGCTATAACTGATGTTATTATCATTACAGTAAGGTAAGGAGGATTTTCGTCTGAAAATAAATCATAATAATTTGCATTTAGTACTTTAATACAATGAGGAAAATGTGATGAGGAAACAACAGTGGCGATCACCAGAAAGCGCTGAGACAATGAAACTGAAGAAGGAATAGGAAGGAATGTACGGGAGATAATGTAACTTAGAATAATTTTGTACTCCAGAGCCACAAGATACAAGCTTTTTTTTTTTTTTTTTTATCGTGGTAAAATCATCAAATGAGACCTCCCACCCCGGGCAGGGCGAGAGGTACTGTCAGACTTGTACTGACTAAAATCCACGGTGTCCTTCAATAGCCCTTTATGTTCCGGGGTCACGGTGATGGTATAAGACCCGCGACCACAAGATACAAGCTACGCTTATTTTGTGGCTCACCAAACAATGTCACTTTGTAATATTTTTTACGAATATTATTTATTATACCTATAATATTCCACAACTATCACACAACGCCATCTAGTCCCAAGCTAAGCAGAGCTTGTGTTATAGGTACTAGACAACTGATAAAAATACTTATGTATTTCTAAATACATACATATTATAGATAAATTACACCCAGACACAGAACAAATGATCGTGCTCATTACACAAACATTTGTTTTGGGTGGGAATCGAACCCACGACCTCCGGCATAGCAGTCAGGGTCACTAACCACTAGACAGAAATTAATAATAATTAATAGAAATTAATGAGAAATGACGGAGAAACTACGTGAAATATGATGATTCAATCTGTAAAAAGAAATTCGTGAGATAACGACTAAAAGAGAAAGAAGTACCTACGAACAGGGGGCCAATTCTCGGTTTAGTGATGGTGTCGAACTCGACAAAAAATTCTAATTGCCAATTCTAAGTTATATTTTTGAATTTAATGGCATTTTTATTTAAAATCCTACTTAAATAAAAACAAGAGTTGTTTTTTACTCATTCATAGTTTATGTAAATTATTTTATTAAGTTCAAAAGATCTATGAAATGAAATGAAATGATGTTTATTTATGCAAGTAGGTTATATAAACACTTTTACACGTCTTTTTCATAAAACTAGAAGGGGCCGGTGTTTCGGACCTGACTACTCTGAGAAGAAACAGCCGAAACAAACTCAGAGGTCACAGTCTCTTTTAAAGTCCAGACAATAAAAATGTAGAAAAGATTATACGAGGACCATGAAGGTCAATGTCTAAAATGGTCTTTTGAAGAAAGAACCACACAAATTTGAGTGGACCTGCCCAGTCAGTGCAAGCATTTGTCAGTTACCGTGGAGCTCAACTCATAACTCAAGGAGCTCAGATCTGTCTAGAAAAGAAGCGTAAACAATTCAGTTACTTATAAGTTTAGACGTTGACTTACAGGTCGAATTAATTTGAAATAGTGTCCTTAACTAAAAAAAGAACAAAACAAACACTTGTTTAAACAATTTGAACTGTTTGTACCTATCATAATGAAACAAAAAGGATACGGTTTTTTTTTCAAGTCTGAGTAGCGTGCGCTACCAGAAATATGAGCTTGAGTATAGAAATGGAACACATGATTGTGAACATCGTAGAAGGGGTACTTATTTGTATGCTGTGCCAACTGTCTGCCTACTTCTACGAAAAAACAGACATAAATATATGAAATGCAAAACAAACCTTTTGTATCTATTACTGCGCCATTTTGTTTTTGAGTTTGATTATTATAGAAAACAGAATCCAAAAGTTGCAGTAATGCAACGTTGCAGCGATATTTTTTATTAACGAGGCTTTCCAGATCCTCGTATGATGGCGCATCAGACGTCGGATAGAACTTCGAGGGATGTGATCTAACTTCGTTATCTGTGATAGATGTCGCCTCGCATGGCTTGGTAAAAGTTGCTGAAAAAAGGATAAAAAATATTGTTTCATAAAAAATCTAGTCGATTATTCGATCTGGACAGAACAATAGCTCCTCGACAGACTTGTAGCCGTGTTCAACATTGTTATTCTCTATAAACATAGCCTTGCCGCAGCGCTGTAAGGACGCGCCTATTTTTTCTCGACCGAGGCACGAAATAATATTACGCGAGCAAAACACAAAGCCGAACTGGATGGCTCGGGCGCTCAGTCTATCGGCAGCGCGCTCGCTTGCCTCGGCGGAGACAAGGCCACACTAACCGAGCTTCATCGCGCGGCAAATACCTCGCGAGGCTGCTCTGTGTGGACGCACGTAGACTTTCTCGCGCTGCATGTTCGGATGATCTCAAAGCCATCTCGTCGAAGAACACATCGCAAACTTCAGCGTTGAGATTTCTTATAAAGAATAGCAATAGCTACAGAGAGATGCTATCTTCCATTGTTAACTTACCTTTACAACTTCTAGTCGCGTCTACGACTGCTACACATTTGTTTTTCCCTAAACAAATATCATCTGAAAAAAAAAAACAAGTTATGTTATGTTTCCAAAAGTACAACCCTAGGCGTCCGTTCTCTCACCGGACAACGGACCGTCAATAACCGCGACGGATTTCCTTCACCGGACAGATTTCCTATGCATGTATACACTTTCATAATAAAACATATATACGGCGTATACGGCAAAAAAAAACGGTCCCGTTGTCCGGTGAAAAAACGGACGTAAAGCAGCCTAAGGCTGGTTGTACAATACATCTCATCTGCCTAGCTTTTATTGGGTTCGGCTTCCAGCCGAACCAAATGCAGCTGAATATCAGTATTTTACATGGAGCGACTGCCTATCGGACCTCCACAACACAGTAACTGGTTAATACGAAACCCCATGGTATGACTGGTTGTCAGACATTAGAGCTTTTGACTAACAGTAACTATTGTGGTCTACAAATGACAGCCGGGACCAATTGCTTTACTTGCTTTCCGAGGCAAGGAGGAAACTCGCTATGACAGATGGTAGTTGTATGATTATAAATATTACACATTCAGTTTGTTGAAAATTAAACAAAAAAATCTAACAATTATTAAAGCTGAGCGTTGTCTTACTGTCGTTCTTCTTTTTATATCCAGCGGAAGCGGCTAGCTCAGGAAGAACCTCTACCCCTTCCAAAATAGTTTCTCGTAGACACCCATCTTTGGTTACCAGTTCCACGTCAATTGTAATTATATCAGCTGCTGGCAGTCGCATCTCTAAAATCTTCCATGACGTAAAATAATGTTTGATGGTAACGGAATCTACGGATTTATTATAAATAGATTTTTAAACTATTCGTTGAAAAACCATTGAGCTATTATTACTACGTATAGAGACGACACCAGGTATCACCACTGTGTCCCATCCAGGATGAGTGCGCGCGCACAAGTTCATTCAGTCGTTTGATAGCTCTGTGGCGTGCTCTAGGCGCGCGCACTCATCCTGGATGGGACACAATAGTTGATGCGTGGTGTCGTCTCTATACGTAGTAGTAATAGTTCAATGTGAAAAACGCAACGTTTTTTTAACCATGTATAAACCAACCTCGTTAGATGGAAGCTTACCTGGTAGTATTTTTAAAACAGCAATCGCTTGGTTCACACTTGTATTATCCAGTAAACGTAAATGCATGGTGAATATGTCACCTCTTTGATACAGAATACGATGTGGACTGCAGCTTTCTAATGGTTTATTAGAATCATCTAGAAAAAAAAGTGATGGTAAAAAACAAAGCATGTTAAAACTTTTCTAATAAGGGCATTAAGGGCAATAAACCGGCCAAGTGCCCGCCGCCTTACCACAACAATTAAAATCAAAGCTTTTATTTCAAGAAGATAAATATCTGTTAAACACTTATTTAAAAAAAGTGTCACTGCAAAACGACCCTTACATCAACGTGAAATATCGTTTTCACTTCAGTAGCTCGAAAATGTAGGTTTTGCTGCTTGAAATCAGTGAGCAAAATACGATTTTGCTCACTGAGTGAGACAAAGTAACTTTTTAATTTTTGCGTTTAGCAAGCCATGGCGAATATCTTATTCAGCCTTGGGTTGATCATACAATTCGAAACATTTACACTCCATCTCTTTCCCGCCATTAGAAAGAGAGAGAGACAAAGACCAGCCCTTTTTTCCTTCTTCCTTTAGGACAGGCAAAGAGTCAAGCCCATACAGCCACAAAGACCAGCCCTTTCGAAGTTACAATTTTGAATTCGACCTCAACAAAGACAGACACGTTCGGAAATATGTACTAACTAAAGAAATTTTGCAAAAAGATAATTACGTCTTTTAAAGCAATTTATTTATTTTTTAACTTATTGTTGTATTTAAACGAAAATAAGTATTTACTGTAAATAAAACTGATATTTAACCTGTTAATATTTATTTCTAGTCTCAATAATGTTATGTAAATAATTTTAATAATAAAAATCACGGGTGCTATTTCCGAATACGCCTTAATTTAAATAAAAGTGCGGGAATAAAATATCATGGCTGGCGTAGAGTGTTTATTATTTTATCTCCTAAAGTATTGTCGCTGCTGAAGTGAAAAGTTATGTGTGTTACTCGAGAGCAAAGTTTTTTGCATCTCGTGCCTTTGAATCCCTCGCCACACTCAGGATTCAAATTTAGAATCACTCGCTACGCTCGTGATTCAGTAAAAAAAGAAAATAAGCACTCGCAGCAAAAAACGACTTTGCTCTCTTGTTGCACAAATAACTATTTGACGTCGACACTTTTTTTTCAACAAGATGTTTATCTTTCTTGTGGTAAGACGGCTAGAGTTCCTTGTTGAATACGGAACCCTGAAAAAGAGATATAAACAAACAAAAGACCTTTCAGTGTGGCTGTCACAATCACGGACGTTAAGATCAGATAATTTATTTGTCCGAAACATGTGTAGGTTTACAATCAGTTGAACCATAATTTAAATAGTAACTAGTGTACTTACAAGAAAGAGTCGTTATATTTTTATTTTGATAAAAAGTCACGACGAACGCCAGGCTTGTTGGTAAACAGCAAACTGCACAAAATATTAACAGATACATTTTGATAACACTCATCTTTCAGCTTCAATATTTTATTTTATTTTGTGCACACGTGTGGACAAAACTAAACTAAATAATTGAACTTTTAAGTTTGAATTTATCATTAGTAATAACATTCGACATATAGTTTAATAAATTTATAATTTTCCTGCACGTCTTTGTGGTTACACGTCCACATTACGTTGAGGTAACTGTTTCGGAGCCTCATTTACAATAGGAGACCAGTTTAGACTATTAATATTGAAAACGAGGCAAGTTTCACCATTAAAATATAATAAATAACATCATAATCTTCCTTAACCCGCAAGAATCACGTTGTTCTACATCGCCATAAAACCCGTGTCTTGATGACTAACTAGTTATGAGTTGTGTGTTTTCTTGATAAACGAAAATAACTATGTCATTGCTTCGTTAACTACGTCACATATACAGGAAAACAAACAAGAGTAGTGCTTTGTTGTCAAGACTAAGACAAAAGAATTAAACCTCGTTGGACTTTAATGGCTAATTACCACAAAAAGAAAAACATTTATTTTTCAAGTTTTTTGGACAAAGTGTTCAACAGAATGTTTGTATTACTACATTCAATCATTCTTGTAAATATTTTACCTTTATTTTTAGTTTTTAAATGTAGTATATGTATATATATTTTAGTAATCAATTACGTTAATTTGGATAATACGCTTTTAAAGAAAATCAAATTACTACAAAAAAGTTAAAAACTACTTTACTTGTCAAAAAAAGTGACAACTGCAAAACGGCCTTTGACGTTGATTTAAGGGCCGTGTTGGCAACTGGCCTCTTTGCTGTAGATTCTTTCCTTTTTATTTGATTTTGTGTTCGATTATTTCAAAAATATGATTGTCATGTGGTGTCAGCTCATGTCTGTATTATAAGGTAAATAAATACTGATTTTATTGATAATCTCCTGTTTCCAATCATTTTCCTCTATTACAGTCCACCCGCTCGTTAATAGGCCGTTTTGCAGTTCTTAGATTTTTTTTTAAAAAATTGACAATTATTTGTAGTAAGACCATAGTCTTGAGCGCAACCCTGCTAACCCTGAGGTTCCAAACTCTATTCTCAGTTCAGAAAAAAATTGAGTGGGAGTTTGCACCATGAGCCTCCCGTGGCAGTGTAGTCTGAAGATCAGAAAGAAAGTAAGAAAGAAAATATATTTTTCAACACATTTGCTCGTAAAATGCATTTACAAAGCCTGTATACAGTGTTCGAAAGTTAAAAATTACGGACCATACAACGCAGCGTGCGGTAAAATAGGTACTCTCACCTAAGTACCTATTTTACCGCACGCCCCCTTGTAGAGCAGCGTGCGTTTTCTTTACGGTTTTTTTTTAATTTCCAAAAAAAAAAAAAAAAAAGAATTCCACCAAAGAGTTCCACATTATGAAAATAAACAACCTGACTGATCGAACCTCCTTGGAAGAGCTTTTGCTCAATACATTGTCTCACTTTAATACTAAAGAGTAAATGAGATGAAAGATGTAGTTCTAATTTTCACCACGTGCATGTGGCGCCATTTTCAAAGTCGCGCCATTTTCATATTAGGAACTTCAAAAATTGTTGCGACTAATCTGAGTTCAAGGGAGGAATCTGATATTAATATGGATAAATGTGTTGAAAAACATTGTATGACACACGTGCAGAAATTGGTATTTACAAACTCGTGACTACGGTACGCCCTCGGGCGCCTTCGGCGCCTCGGGCGTACGTTGTCTACTCGTTTGTAAAAACCAACTTTCCGCACTAGTATCATAAATAACTATTTCATTTCTCATACTCGGAAAGTAGTGTTTGTTTGATCTAAGTAGCGGGTCGAAAACGATGCTTCCCTCCCTTGGGCGGGAAAGACTCATAGTAATTGCTTCCCTCCCTAGGGCGGGAATGAATTTTAAAAATAGAACTAAAATTGGTTATTTAGTCGGCTATAAATTTCTATATTAATAATTTCGTGCAGGGCTACGGTAGACTCGATCGAAAGCTAACCAGAATAATAAAACATTAAAAAATAAAGATTTCGAGTCGACAACATACATTCGCAAAATTCGGATAGTCGAGTATTTTGTAAAGAAGGATGGACAAAACGTCCCACCCCTTGTAACACTTCCATCTATATATCAAATGAAAGCACTTGGAAAGTGTATCATTTCATTGTATGACAGCAAACCTGTAAACCATGGGAGAAAAAAGTTATTGAGACTTTTATGTCAAAATACCAACGATACATAATGTTAGGCAGAAGTCATGTATGTCTTTAATTATATTAATCCATACTCAATACTGTGTGCTAATGCATCGTTGACATTACTGTATTTAAAAAAAATGTCACATGATATGCAAACAAAAAAAACTTGCTAGTTTCTTTAACCGATTCTCGGACTACCTTCAGCTCGTCCACGGTTCTGTGCCTTAACGATTGGGTTTGGCGACTATGAAAGTAGAAGACAGGCGTCAACTATATGTTACGTGTTCGCGATCTTTACTTCGAGTCAGAATTCGTCATAGTATGTTATTACGAGAATATGTATATGGAAGATCGGCCGGGATTCACAGAGTTTATAATGGAACACATTAATTTTGAAAATGTCAGTTTTAATATTTAATTATAGCGTTTTTGAAAAAGAATAAGGTGCTATCTCCACAATTGATAGAATCGCGGCGATTTTATAGTCGTGTCACATATTTCCATATACTCTATACGAACGTGTCTCCACACGGCAATGTTCATAGATTTTCACATGGAAATGATGGGTACAAGCGTTGGCGTTGGTACGCATCATTACCATGACAAAAAGCTATTCAGACACTGTTAGACACTTCGGACACTAATGAAGGAAACCAAAAAATGACTTCAACGACCATCCATAGTACACTGGTGTTTTTTTTACTCCTTTGCTTTCTCGTTAGTCAATTGAGTAACGTTTTGGTTGTGGCGGCATGTGACGGTCTTATAGCCATGTTCTTCTAAGTAGGGCCTGTGGTACCCCTACCACAGCTTTGAGCCTCTTAAGCCCCAAGTTCAGTTTAAATTCATTATTTTCATACAATTATTACGACTAAGTACTATGATTTTCTTTTAAAGAGTCAGAAGTGGGTGCCGCTAAGTCAACAATGATACTCTTTCTCATGATCTGTACACATAATTATCATGAGAAACAGCTAAGAGCAATGTTTTCTTCTGAAAATCGAAATTCATCTTTTGACATAAAAGTCTCAATAACTTTTTTCTCCTATAGTTTGCAGGTTTGCTGTCATACAGTGAAATGATACACTTTTCACGTACTTTCATTTGATATATGGATGGGAGTGTTACAAGGAAAGGGACGGGGTCCATACATTTCTGCCCATTCTTCTTTCTAATGATTTTCTGACCAGAGAGATCGCAGCCGCCATTTTTGACATCGGTTATCATGTTGAGAAGTTTTTATTTTTTTTCTTTATTTTCGACCAGTGTCATGTGGTGTATTATGTAGTTACTAAACCTCCTAAGAAAAACCTATAAACTTATGAGTTACCGTGACACCTACATTTAGTACCTAGATGTGTATTATGTATTATGGGTTTTCATCTCGTTTTTACATAATTAAGAAAAATATCGATTAAAAAAAAATGCTGCGGTCTTGTGAGTATACGGCCAATGTGAATTAAAAAAAATAGATACCTATTAAAGTGGGATGGCCCGCGGCGGTGACGCGAACGGTGTGTTCCTTAATTGAAATTTAAAATAAATTAATAAATTATAAAAGACTATTTTTTACTTTCCTTATATTTGAAATGAAAAGTAGAGTGTTTAACACGGGTGAAAGTCATCAATTCCCACTCGGACTATAGCCGCCCTCGCTTCGCTCGTGCGTCTAAATACCTCGTATGGGAATTGATTTCTTTCCACCCTTGTATAACAATCTACTATATTTAGCAAGCCTTAAGCACACAATTACAAACAGAAATTATGAGAGTACAATTAATGTAGGTACCGTGTGCCTCACGGCTGTGCCAAATAGGCTCAGTTCAGCATAAAGCCAGGCCACAGGGATTCCGACGCTGGTTTTCAACTGAGCCTTGTGAGAAGATCAGTGAGGTGGATAGCAACAAGCTCGTCTACAATCGACGAAATGTGTACGTACAGCACTATTAGGCGCTGCGAAAACGAAGACACTTTATTGCCGACACGGCTCACCATCACAGGGATCAGTAGTTCATAAGTGTTAAAAGTGGAAGGAACTGGATACAAAACAATAAGTATGCACAGGGAGTGGATGAGTAGCTTGTATCAGACACAAAGACGATATATTACTAGACTCCGCATGCACGATCTAAGGAACAAAAACTATTCTGTCAACTCGCTGAGGTACTACGTAAGCGAGGGGGACGGGGTACTGCGTTGTAATTGGCTAACTTTCGGTCTGTTCTGTCTCAAGGTATGTTTACGGCTCACAGGAGTGGTCGAAATAAGACGGATATCAGACTTTTTTGCCTAATGTGTTGACACACATCGGTCGCCTGTTATTAGGAGGCTAGTAATAAGTATATCGTCGTTGATCGGACACAATACAAAAAAGTGTCCAACATATTTTGCTCCCTGCCTTAGTACTGACGTCAGTTTAAGTGAACTTTGCAAAATAATCCGCTACTTATGCAACACCCTATGAACGCAACATTCGTGTCGTTCGTGGAATCAATTGTTTGTTTACACATTCGTAACTGTCGCTCCCTCTCATTCAATATCCATTCACATCCAATAAACACGTCTAAAGACATTACGGACTCATCCACCCACATACAAACATCCATGCACTTTATCATCCATCGCTACACCGCGTAATAGGCTTAGCGACCTCCGGCGTATTGTGCGTACTACAAAACGCGGGGATTACAGCCATTGTGGCGTTTTGCTCTGAAAACGCGTATTTTGTACAATTTTGAAGAGATTAGTGGACGTATTCTGTAATATTGGGGAGTTATTGATGTTTATTTTTTTTGAAGGCTGTTCTCAAGAGTTTATTTCCGAGATTTATACGTGTCTGTCTCTTTGTTAATGGAAAGGACCAGGTGTATTCCGGTATAAAGAACTTTATGTATCGAAGGACTAATATACATATTATAAACTAGCTGTGCCCGCAACTTCGTTCGCGTGGATGTCGGAATTTAACAATGTATTTTTTAGTTGCAAGCGCTTAATTCAGGCCACGTTTTTCATATAAACCGTGTATTTAGATTTTTTTTAGATTAATCAAAAATATTTGACACTTGTATTCCAGGTTTATGTAGGACTATTTTCCTAATGCCCTCTCCACCACACCACACCACACCACACCACACCACACCATACCACCTTACCCCACACCACTCCACACCACACCACACCACACCACACCACACCACCTTACTCCACACCACACCACACCACACCACACCACACCACACCATACCACACCACACCACCTTACCCCACACCACTCCACACCACACCACACCACACCACACCACACCACACCACACCACAACTCACCACACCATACCACACCACACCACACCACAACTCACCACACCATACCACCTCACCACACCACACTACCCCACACCACACCACAGTACCCCACACCACACCACACCACCTCACCACACCACACCACACCACACCACACCACTCCACTGTAGTTTTGCTATTCGACTTCGAAGTTAGATCAAGCGACTGACGTACGAAATCAAATTGTAAGACCAAAGTGCACACACACCACACCACACCACACCACACCGCCTTACTCCACACCACACCACACCACACCACTCCACACCACACCACACCACACCACACCACACCACACCACAACTCACCACACCATACCACACCACACCACACCACAACTCACCACACCATACCACCTCACCACACCACACTACCCCACACCACACCACACCACCTCACCACACCACACCACACCACTCCACTGTAGTTTTGCTATTCGAATTCGAAGTTAGATCACGCGACTGACGTACGAAATCAAATTGTGAGACCAAAGTGCACCCGTAATTTTACTTCTAAAACACTTTAAATTCAAACATCTTTTGATAGACTGAACCGATTCCAACGAAACAAAAACTAAATTCCTCTCCAAGTTACGCTTAATCGTTGTGTATAAAAGTTATCTACATTAATTTCGTACATTTTACGTGATACCTGGACAAATACACAGACAAACAGACAAACAGATAAACAGACAAACAGACAAAAATTCTAAAAATGCTAGAAATGGGTTCTATTGGTTGTCCTTTAATACCCTGGCTATATTTTTTGAGTTTTCTTTTAATGTACAAAAATAACTTTTCTACATTTTTATTATATGTATAGATATAGATGACTGGCCTAATGGTCTAGTGGTTAGTGACCCTGACTGCTATGCCGGGGGTCGTGGGTTCGATTCCCACCCAGGACAAATGTTTGTGTGATGAGCATGATCATTTATAATAAATATAATAATAATAAAATCTTTTATTTATCCCAAAGACATACAGAGTTTGCTTTTAAATACATTATTTATATTATGTAACAATCCTGTACAAGAATAATACTCTACCTCTTAAGCTAGGGTATACCTGTATTATAAGAGGTAGTTTACGGTCGATAATGTAATAAAACTTATAAATATCTCAAGTGGACTGTGTCATTCTACTGTATGGTGTACAAGAGTAGAAAGAGTAGAAATGTATGTTGTGTTTGTCAAGTAGTGAATGTTTATATGAGTGTATCAGTGTATGTCTATGTGTGGATGATAATGGTGGTGTAGATATGTATGTATGTATGTGTGTATGTGTGTGTGTGTGTGTATGTGTGTGTGTGTGTGTGTGGGGGGGGGTGTGTATGTGTGTATGGCTGTGTGCGCGAGTGTATCACACTAAATAGGTGAGTAAAGACTCTGTATAAGAGTAATCCTTGAGGAGCAGCCACTCTGTTACTTTACATTTAAGTGCATGTGAGTTTAGTTTTATAATGTTGAGATGCTTGTTAATATTTTTATAGATATGAGTACTTAGAATATAATATTGATGTTTGGCGAACGAGGTCTTGTGTTGTATATTTGGTGGGACGTACGTACGCTTGATTATTTCCGGTGGAGGAAGGCTAGCGTGCTTTTTGAGGGTAGATTTGAGCACATATAGCTGACGAACTGTAAGTACTTTACAGTCAGAGAACAGTTCAGTTGTTGGGTACCGGTATGGCTTTTTCGTCATGACTTTAAGTATAGCTCGCTGTGCTCTTTCCACCCTCAAAAACCTGGTCTTAGCCGCACCGCCCCGTGCGCCCCATTTAATTTTGTTCTGTGTCTGGGTGTAATGTATCTATAATATGTATGTATTTAGAAATATATAAGTGTGTTAATCAGTTGTGTAGTACCCATAACATAAGCTCTGCTTAGCTTGGGACTAGATGGCGTTGTGTGATAGTTGTGGAATATTTATTATTTATTACATATAAATAGACTTTTACCTACTTTTTCCGACTCGGTAGATATAGTTAAGCACTTCATACTTTCATTAAGCTTCGTTTTCTGTTACATTTAGAAGCTCGATCGTCGAAGGTAATTTATGTATAAGGATGTTAGTATACTTACGGTGAAGGAAAACATCGTGAGGTAACCGGAATGTCCTAGAACCAAGAATTCGAGGACATGTAACATCTACGAGCCCGCAATGGTCCCGCTGGTAGATTGTGGCCCACTCCCTCTCACCTGAGGAGGCCTGTGTCCCAGCAGTGGAAACATTATAAACTGATGATAAGTGATAGTATATTTACGTGCTTAATTAAAACGTTATAGCCATATTTTCCCATCATAGATCTTTTTTATATAAGAAAATATGGCGCACCAGAATAGGTTCATTCTGTAGAGTTCGTACAAGGCCATGTGCTCAGTTTTCTCACGATATAAACGAATAAAATTATATTTTCATTGGAGATCCGATAGTGTTACGAGTACTTTACCTATCTTTGTAAATTCACGTTTGGTAGATTTTATGTGTGAAATTCAGTGAAAACCTTTTTTTTGTGTCAATAAACAATATGAAAGAACAGATGATGTTTGTGGAAAACTGAATACGTACTATGAATTTAGTCATGATTGCCATCGTTGAAAATCCAGAGAGTTAGTGCTGAAGCTATTATTTTCAGTCCGGCTTTCATTAGGTATACAACGTGTAACACCAAATGGGCAAAACCTCTGGTGGGGTAACTCAGCCCATATTACTGCACAATTTTTTGTTCTAAGACTTTTGGAAATTCGCAAAAAAAATGGTTTTCATGCAAAATGAGAAATTGATCGGGCCCATCTGTATGAAAAATCTATTTTTTTGCGAATTTCCAAAACTCTTAGAACAAAAATTGTTCAGCAACATGGGCTGAGTTACCCCACAAGAGATTTTGCGCATTTGGTGTTATACGTTATATAAATAAATCAAAAATGAATCGTCACCACAAAATCTTTTCAACGATCCCAAAATCCTTTGATAATTGCCTAGTAACTATTCAATTCCCACGTAAATAAGTATTTATTGCACAAATTATTATCTATATTTCACACAATAGGCCGAGCCCAACTTATTGCCCGTGCGCACGGAAGCGTCTATCCTTAGGCGGAACTTTAATTCCGGATCAGTGGGGATTAGCCTCCGTTTGCGGTCAAGCGCGGCTTAATACCGGAATTACGGCGTATTGACGCGCGGGCATTGTACACTAACACCGGACAATGTTTGTGGGTGTCGGCACAAATCTAACGAAGAATTGTGGAGGTGTGTGGAATTAAGTCGCCATATTTTTTTTTGGTGTTAAGGAGAATGCGAGAGAGATGTAATATTACTAGACTCCTAATAACGACCGACCGATGTCCCTGTCAAAACATTAGCCAAAAAAGTCTTATATCCGTCTTATTTCGACCACTCCTGTGAGCCGTAAACATACCTTGAGATAGAACAGACCTTGAGTTAGCCAATGACAACGCAGTACCCCGTCCCCCTCGCTTACGTAGTGCCACAGCGAGTTGACAGAATAGTTTTTGTTCCAGTTAGATCGTGCATGCGGAGTCTAGTAATATATCGTCGTTGATTAGTACACACACACACGGCTACACATCTAGGTAAACAAAACCAGAATTAACTGATCGTTGAACGTGTGACTAGATAATAGAAAGCGAGACCAAGTTAAAGTGGTTTTGTATAGTTTGATGTGAGCCGTGTGTACACTCAATCTTGCTATAATACCTCCTTTCTGCTGTCTAGGAATCTAATCTTGACTGGTCTGTTGGTCTAGTGGTTAGTCACCCTGACTGCAATGCCGGGGGTCGTGGATTCGATTCCCACCCAGGACAAATGTTTGTGTTATGAGCATGATCATTTGTTGTGTGTCTGGGTGTGATTCATCTATAATATGTATGCATTTAGAAATATATATAAGAAAAATACTCCACTCTTGATAATAGCTTCGTATTTTTCTTATTTAAAACCTCTTTGCAATATCCATAGAGGTCACTAATTCTACAGCAGGATGTCAGAGCTGTCAAGGATCGCTGTTGGGATGATAGTCGATAAAGATTTAAATATTATGTTATAAGATAATAACTCGAGGAAGTAAAGGCATTAAATGTTGTTTTTCTTTTCACAGGTTTGTGAATACTTAGTTCATAATATAATTGTATTAGTTTTAAATGTTATAAGAATGCTTGATTAATAAAACATTATTTTCACAGAGAGAAACGCAGTTTTGTCTTTACTTTAAAGATACACATAAGAACATTATTATAAAACAACATTTTTCGCAAATATTTCGAAGATAGTATGGAAAAGTTACGTTTTGATTTTGCTGTAAAAACAGCATCAGATGGAAAATCGAACATTATATGTATAACCTCCATAGCTACACCTAATGGACAAGTTTTTGCGATACCACCCGAATACCAATCTGCAAGTCTTCATCAAGCAATCACAAATACCCCAAACTTTATAAAGGTAAAAAAATCCTTAAATAGAAGACATTAAATAAGGAAAATATGGATAACATTGACAGAGCAGATATCAAAAATATATTTGGATGAAGATCATGAAGATAATAACCTACAGTTTAGTGATGTATACTTAGAAGAAATTTTAGAAAAAACAGACTATGCTGAGTCTACACTTGGCACCTCGAGTCAAACTTTGGAAAAACAGAGAAATTACTTGAAGAAAAAGAAAAAAGTCTGAGACTCAAAACTTAGGGAAAATTGCAAAGGATTTCATGATTGATAATTTTACCGGCAGAAATTCTAATGCCTCACAGTGGATTCATAATTTTAATAAAGAATGTGAACGCTTCCAAATTAAAGAAGATAAAAAGAAGATTGAAATAATAAAAAACTTTTTGCAATACTCTAGTGTTGATTGGTACAGCTGTATGCTAATTAAGTATTCAGTAGAATCACAATGGGAAACATGGGAGAAAAACTTTTGTGAGACTTTTGCAAGTAAAGGATGGTCGCCTATTAGATATGCTCTTACTTTTAAATATCAGGCAGGCTCATTACTTGAATATGCGTTGAAAAAAGAAAAATTGTTGCTGGAGGTAAGAAAATCCATCGATACTGGGACACTTATAGACCTGATAGCATTGGGTTTACCTAACTATGTCACTGATAAAATTGACAGAGAAACTTTACGAGCAACGGAGGATCTTTACAATGAAATAGGAAAATTGGAATTTCTAGTTGAAAAAAATAAATATGATAAAAAAATAAAATCAAGTTTCGACACTAAACAGAAGAAAATTGAGGTGAAACAACCGTGCCAAATTTGTGTCAGTGAAAAAAAAGGGAATCGTTTCCATGTTTCGTTTTTAAGTATGTTTATCAGTTGGTTAGTACCTGTAACACAAGCTCTACTTAGCTTGGGATTAGATGGCGTTGTGTGATAGTTGTGGTTTATCATTATTATAAAAAAAACCATACTCTCTCCCTCAGACATTCCACAAGTTTGTGCGAAGGCTACACAGTTGATAAGTTTTGGGTAAGTAATCTATTTTTATATCAAAAAAGATACTGTATCTAAGTACAAATATCTCTGCACAGCGCACGTTCGATCGTCTAAAGAGCTTTCTAGCATTTTACTCGTTTCTTTTATGTATAACCTCTAAGGATATAGATACAATGCAGAAACAGTGACGTAATCACTAAACACCGAGCAGTTAGGCGTCGTCCTAATTGGGAGCGATCGTACGATGGCGCGATGCATTCTCGTTGTGCGATGAGTTCAGACATACAGATTTCATCAAAGTATCGCATCGTACGATCGTTATTAAGCATTTCATTTGCTCGCACGATTACTTGCGAGGTTAAAATAGGACACTCTGATGAAATCGCACGACGAGCACGCATCGCGCCATCATACGATCGCTTCCAATTAGGACGACGCCTTAGGAGCTACTTTTAACAGAATCACATTGCATACAAACTGCCCCTTAAGGCTTTACAAAATAATTGTATTGTACGCTACCGCCGATATAGCTCCTCACCGGAACTTGTATTGTACAACAAACACATTATTGTGATGATCTTGAAGGATGTCACATTGCACCGTGGACGGAGAACAGTTCCAATCTGTTATGTACATATTCATTTCGTAATCTAAGGCAAAATGCTCAAGATTTTTGATATTAGTTTTGTTATGGTATTAATAAAAAAAGCCTTTTTTCAATTTCAGGCCAAAAAAAAACGAAAAATGAAGTCAGGAATTTAAAAAAAGTATCCAGATCGTAGGCAGCGCGTTGGCGATCGATTCCCTTTGCAATTTTCGTAATAAAAATTTCCACAAAAGTAACTTACGCGCAAAGACATAGGTATTGTGTGTGCGTGATATTATTTTAAACTATCAATTTCTCTTGTGTCATGGGTGCATTTACAAATATAGGAACTCATTTACACAAACAACCAGACCCTGAACAACCACTTGTAGGTCATACAAAAATTTGTTCTTAGCGGGAATCCAACTTGCAGCGCTACGCAGCAGCCCAATCGCTCAGCCACTGCTAACCGTGCCTTTTTTAATGCTGTTATCATGTTATGTCTCACACTTCTTTAGAAAACCCATAAAAAGAAAATCTTCCGGTACCTTTTACATTTGTGCAACACATACATTATGTATACTCAACAAATACTTGCGAAGGATATAGGAAGGAATGTAATACAAAGAACAAAGCCACGCGGAACAGATGTCCCATCCTTTGATGTGCGGTGTTAATCCCAGAAAATGGATAGATAACGTTACCACGCGAACACAATGTATTATTAAAGATATTAAAGCACTTCTTTTAAATTTTGTGATATTACCAATGAGGCTCGGGGTCAGTTTTCGAAATATTAAAAAGAAAAAAGAATAAGAACTTTTGTCTTTCGTGTTTTGACTTCCAACTTTCGACTTTCGGTTTACGAAATTCGACTTCTAATTTAAATAATTTTCTAGTTTCGGTTATCGACTTTTGATTTTCAACTTAGCTTTGACTTCCGGTTTTCGAGTTTCGACTTCCGAGTTTCGACTTCCGAATTTCGACTTTCAACTGAGCTTAGACTTTCGGTTTTCGAGTTTCGAATTCCGAGTGTTGATTTCTGTTTTCGACTTTCGGCTTCCGAGGTTCGCGGTTTTATGGTTCCGACTTCCTAGTTTCGACTTTCTACCTCGAAGTTTCGTCTTGTGAGTTTCGACTTCAGACTACAAATTAGTAACACCCCGTTATACCCTTTTGTACGGTCTCATCGTCGTACAGTTTTCTTGCTTACTAGTCAACCTACTTTCGGCCAACGATGCGCCTCATAGTGTCGCGTATTAAAATGACATGACGGACGAATTCTAATGTAGTAAACTAATAACTCGGTAGCTATTAACAACTAAGAGAAATAATCGCCTTCCACTGTTATAAATTACTTTTAATAAATATACTGAACTTGTGTATTTTAGTGGAAAAGTGTTTCTCTAATACTAACTTCAACTTAAAAATCTTCACGACAAATCAGTGTACGGAGTTAACTACTTACAACCCGTATACCTTTCGTTAGGAAACCGTAAAAATGATTCTGTGAGGTTAAATTCTCACATTCACGTGACTCAGGACACGAACTTTAAGGACATTCATATTTGCATTACAAAACATGAGGGCGCCGGGCGGATTAAAAACTTCATTATGATAAAAACCGAACACAACATTTATGAAAATGAGTAAATTTCTCACGTAGCAGAGTATGCTAACGAGAAATGAAAGTAATTTACCGACACACGTCACACACGCCGCCCGCGTTACGCAATCAATCGGAAAATTGATTGTTTGTATCCAGGAAACCTCGAATTAAGAGGGAACTACTTGATTATAGGATGTTAGTAGGTAATAATTATTTGTTGCCATAATGCTGCTGTTATATTCAAATATCGCACTTCGGAAAGTTGAAAATCTATTAAAAACTGCTAATCGATAACGAACGAAACAAACGAAAATGATCTGTGAACATCAATAGATTTTCAACTTTACGCGCCGGGGTATAAAGTTGAAAATGTATTGGTGACTGATGAACGATAACGATTGTCGTTTACTGTCGAATGCTGTTTGACTAAGGCCCCAGCCGTTCTCGAGTTTTAGCGAGTCTAACGAACAGCAATTGATTATTATTTAATAGAAGATTCGTTATGAATAAAATATAGAAACTTCATGCTAAGGCCTCTGACCAATAGTGAACTAAATTTCTGTTATAACTAATAAACCTTGTATTTACTAACAGCGCAGCGAACAGATTGCATAGTTGCAGCTATCATGTAATCAGTTGACATGTAAACAGGATGCCGCCAGTTCAACAGAAGCACCTTCGAGTGAGGACACTTGTTTCATCAATTGTCGGCATTTGATGCAGCCGCCCGCATCGCACACACACATATATGGATATAACACACACACCTTTAGGCATAAAGCATAATAAAAATGTGTATGTGTGGGGCACAGTGATTGTGAAAATTGTATGAGTGAACGGGAAACTAGGTGTTCGTTTACACATTGTGGACATGATGAAAATGGTTTACAACACAAAAAAAAATATTATTCTTTAATTACAAAAAATAGCTTAGATAATTAATCTACGTAAATATATACGAGTTTATAAAAATATTGTTTGTTAGTTTCGCTTAAATTCGAGAACGGCTGGACTGATTTGGCAAATGTTAGTTTTGATTTATTTTTGGAAGTCCAGAGAAGGCTTAAAAGTGAGTAAATATGTTATTTTAATGAATCTGGGGCGGTACGAATATTAATTAAGTATTAATTAAGGACCCCTCGTTGGGTATTGGCCTCCCCCAATAATTTCCAATGCTTTCTGTTATTTGCCTTCGCAACAAAAAAAAATAGACTGGACTACGTTTCGACAAAACCTCTAAATATAGCTGTCCAACATTTACATTACAAACGGATTAGGATTTCAGTTTCAGCCTGGACTGAAATATTTGTACAAAATACAAATTGCAAATCGTAAAACATGAGACTTGCCTTCTTATAGTTTATACTACACTCTATCGATTTCAGTATGCTATAGTGTACGCCAAGCTAAGCCATAATTCCGTCACATAGAGTTATAATTATTTGAATACACAATACCTACAAAATCAAATAAGTTAAAACATACGCTTCTTCACCCGTGTGTGTGTGTAATATACAAGAACAATGCGCAAGAGCAGCCTTGTGTACATCAATTGATTGTTTGCTCAACGAGCTCCTATGAAGTGGAGAGCAATTGAGAGCAACTGATTGGTTGATTGATATAAACTGAAATTAAATTACAATCAATGTGCTTCTGACTGTTGTTGAAAGAATAATTTTTATTAAAGTATAGTTATTGAAAATGAAAAGTATGAGTTAAGTCAAAAATCATATCTTCGCATGATTTATTTATCAACTAGCTGTGCCCGCGGCTTCGTTCGCGTGGATGTCGGAACTTAAGGATGCGCTAGTCGGCGGGACGAACTCGTTGGCGGGCGGGATTAAAATGCTTGTTATTTCATCCAACATCACGTATCGATAGGATGGATGAGCAGTAAAAAGCTAGGGCATTTATGCACACATACTCCACCCTTCGACTGACTCATGAATGCGTGATTACTTTGATTAATGGACTACTGCAACTTTTCAAAAGACCTTCGGGAATTTGGATATTATGAAAAAATTACTGAATGTATCTGTTCAAAATAAAGTTATCTAGAATTTTGAACAAATTATCTATTCCTGTATGGAAATTATTTTACAATTTACTGTCTTCTTTTGTTATTTATTTCCCCCCAAAGATTCGTTAAAATTAGGCTTAAAATAAGGAAGTTTCGACACCCATAACTAATAATAGATGTTTTTTTTTACTTTTTTGATTCCATACAGGACTAGACAATGATGAGATGAATGTAGATCATTGTTTAATGTGAATTTATACCGTCAAATATTGGAATAATCGCGAAACTACGTTTGTATGGAAGAATGACCGACTAGGGTACCCTTAACATGTATTTTTTAGTGCAAAGCACTGTTGGAACACCGATACAATTTTTTATTTATTTTATTTATGTTAGTGCTTCTTTATTGACAAAGTTAGCTGTGAACCATCATTCTGGAGCGTACATAAAAATGCATACGCAAATCATTAACTGAGACCTCGCACCCAGGGCAGGGCAAGAAAGAATGTCAGACTTGTACTGATTAAAATCCACGGTGTCCTATAAATCCTATAATAGGCCTTTACGTTCCGGGGTCAAGGTAATGCGATAGTCCCGCGACCCCGGCTTATAATGCTTAATTTGATATGGTCGATCATTGTCTTTGTCCTACGCTACGTTACGTTATGCACTAAAATAGAACAATTCGCGGTTCTACGAAACGCCTACTTGCTACGCAACGAGGTGCGGCGCTGCATCATACTACGCGCTGCTACATCGAGCTACGTAACGCTACGAATTGCTACGCAACGCTACATCGTGCTACGCAAGGTTACGTCGTGCTACGTAGCGTTGCACGCCGCGCTACGCAACGCTACATAGCTCTGGGGGCTTTTTAACTACACAACATTTTATTTCAAGTAACCTAAACAGGTATAAATACTCGTATTTCAAACAACTCATAAAATTATCGACACAAACAAAGTAAAGCGGAGTCAATAAAGATAAACATCTACCTCTCACCGACCGGCCTCGTCCGGGGCGAGTCCGACACGTGTCCGGCACGCGTCCGACGCGGCGACGACACGGATCAGCTCGTTATTGCCGAAACTAATTTAACGCGGACATTATAAACCGGATGTAGTGATGAGTTGTGATTATATATTGTTGTACTTGTATAGGTAAGTACCTGTTGTGATTATTAATGTTTAAGTGATGGAGGGGGACGTTAAACGGTTGTTATTGGATTTTAATCGAAACTATGTGTCTAATGTTGTTAGCTTTGATATGTTTGGTTTATTAGTAATACAAGTTTGAAGCACTGACCCGGTTTAATAAGTGATTATTTTATTAAGTATTTGATAAACATGCTTCTCTTGTGTACATAAGGCTTGTCAAATAAACTTATTTTCTTTATTTCTCATTAATTTCCTGAATGTAAAACAGTTTCTCAGTTTGCTTGACTTTGACATATTCATGATATTTTAATTGATTATTAGGTTCCCTCGTCGTAGTTAAAATAAACACTATGAAGTCAGTATGGATGGACGTACTATGACGCTTTCCACTAAGAAAGCCATGAGCTTATTTTTCACATAATTGTATTAAGGTACAACTGGTTCGTCTATAGAAGCCGACCCCAACATAGTTAGGAAAAGGCAGGCAGATGATTTTGATGATTGTATTAACATGCTGATTAACTTGAGCATTCACTTGTAATAATTGAGAGCATTGGTGGCCCAGTGGTATCGGTCCCGACTTACGAATTGTAGGCCGTGGGTTCGAACCCCGTCAGGCGCATTACTTTGTGTAATTTATTTCATCACCACTGCTCTCAAAACGGTGAAGGAAAACATCGTGAGGAAACCGGCATATCCTAGAACCAAAAATTCGAAGACATGTGATATCTACCAACCCGCAATGGGCCTGCGTGGTGGATTATGGCCCACTCCCACTCTCAGAGAGGAGGTCTGTGTCCCAGTAGTGGGAACATTGTAGGCTGATGATGATGATTCACTTGTAATACCTAAGCATTCTTCCGAATGTTAAATTACAGAAAAGAAACGAGAGCATCTCCACGAGCATTAGTCTGGCGAATTTTTTGTCGAGCTGATTGTTAAGCCTTGAAAAAATATTTTTCATTTCTCATACTCGGAAAGTAGTGTTTGTTTTATCTAAGCAGCGGGTCGAAAACGATGCTTCCCTCCCTTGGGCGGGAAAGACTCATAGTAATTGCTTCCCTCCCTAGGGCGGGAATGAATTTTAAAAATAGAACTAAAATTGGTTATTTAGTCGGCTATAATTTTCTATATTAATAATTTCGTGCAGGGCTACGGTAGACTCGATCGAAAGCTAACCAGAATAATAAAACATTAAAAAATAAAGATTTCGAGTCGACAACATATATCCGCAAAATTCGGATAGTCGAGTATTTTGTAAATTTCTAATGGTTTTCTGACCAGAGAGATCGCAGCCGCCATTTTTGACATCGGTTATCATGTTGAGAAGTTTTTATTTTTTTCTTTATTTTCAGCCAGTGTCATGTGGTGTATTATGTAGTTACTAAACCTCCTTAGAAAAACCTATAAACTTATGAGTTACCGTGACACCTACATTTATTACCTAGATGTATATTATGTATGACACACGTTTCAACCGAGCGAAGCCGGGTTTTCATCTCGTTTTTACATAATTAAGAAAAATATCGATTAAAAAAAAATGCTGCGGTCTTGTGAGTGTATACGGCCAATGTGAATTAAAAAAAATAGATACCTATTATAGTGGGATGGGCCGCGGCGGTGACGCGGACGGTGTGTTCCTTAATTGAAATTAAAATTATAAAAGACTATTTTTTACTTTCCTTATATTTGAAATGAAAAGTAGAGTGTTTAACACGGGTGAAAGTCATCAATTCCCACTCGGACTATAGCCGCCCTCGCTTCGCTCGTGCGTCTAAATACCTCGTATGGGAATTGATTTCTTTCCACCCTTGTATAACAATCTACTATTTCACGACTTCCGACTACAGCGTTCGCTGGGAAAGATTCTGAAAATGCTCGATGTTCTATTACAAGTAAGCACCTACGTCCCGAGGCGATCTCCGGCCAACGTAGGGCATGCGGGCGGCGAGTAAAGGGCAACTCGCTGTCCGACCATGGACCATGCCCGGGTCGACGGCGCGTCGTGTCCCACGCGCGCCTCAAAGAGCGTCAGCATGATGACGGGGCCTCAAGAGGGCCAAAGCCTGCCGGGGTCGCGGGACTTATTTCATTACCGTGACCCCGGAACATAAAGGGCTATTGAAGGACGCCGTGGATTTTAGTCAATACAAGTCTGACAGTCCCTCCCGCCCTGCCCGGGGTGGGATGACTCATTTGATGACTTTACCACGATAAAAAAAAGTAAGTACCTATTTAATAATAAGTATCTTAAAAAAATCATCTACATTTATCATTTTAATTCAACATAGGTGTACGGTGAAACCATACACTTGCACTTTTGCTTACTCGTGCATTTTTACCTCAATTAATAAATTAATATAAGTGAAGCATTAGGTATTATGATGATGATGTAATCTTCCTAAATCGTTTAAAAATATAGCCCTCAATGAAAACTCATAATAATTACCAAGTATCAATCCGTGCACCGCCCGAGGGTAGGCAGCACCCCAAGTTGTTGCCAACAGCCGCGATGTCAATATTTACACGCAGTAATCGGTTTGGGAGTTCGGGAATCGAACCCGCGACGAAAGGTCTCTTGGGTAATGAGATATTAAGCCATGTTTCTTTATAGGTAGTAGTTGAAATATGGAAAGGTAAAAATAAAGTTACAAATTTTTAATTGATTTTTTTAAGGCTCAGTTTTACCTCTTATTTGTCAAAATTGGTTTCTTATATAATCCAGTATTCCGTAATTTAAAGACATGTCTAAGGCAAATACAGTGAATAGAAAAGGAATTTAAATTAAATTCTTTTTAAACTGTTTTTTTTTTTAATGACGCTGTTCTTTCTTCCTTAATATTGATTTCAGTTATTCAGTACTCTATAATGCAAAGAAAATATCTAAGGCATATGCAGTTGACGGGGCCCCCTTACAGAGAGCCTAAGCCTGCCAGGGTCGCGGGACTTATTTCCATCACCGTGACCCCGGAACATAAAGGGCTATTGAAGGACACCGTGGATTTTAGTCAGTACAAGTCTGACAGTACCTCCCGCCCTGTCCGGATGGGAAGACTCAATTTACCACGCAAAAAAAAGGCATAGGTATACAGTGGACAGAAAATGGGCTTAAAGTAAAATTATTTATTTATAACCGAATACAATAAAAAAATATAGTGTATTTCCCAATAAAATAATGTCTTTAATTCAAGAATTGAATAGTCGGTTTGTTATAGAATGCTTATAGAAGGACTACTTCATTTGGGTCAAAATAAGAAGTAACGGTATTTAGAAAACTATTACTTTCAGTATTTCAACCGTCGATGTAAACCTACTACTCGGTAGACAGATCTTTACTCGGTCAAACAAACAAAAACCCCCCGCACGAACAACTCAACAAACTAAAATACAATTTCCTGAATATTTACTGAAACTGAAAACTCCATCCACATTTGCTGTATAAGTACAATCCTCCTATATACTACATACATATCTCTTATATACAAGTACATAAATAGCGGCTATATAAAGAGCAAACTTGTTTCAAAATCGATGTGTGCGCAGACTTTAGCGAAACGCGAAAGGGCGGTCGCGACTAAATTATTCACTAGCAACACTGAGCACCTATACCCTTCTCGTTCCCACTCACCAGCAACATATATCGGTGTCTCGTTTTCCCTTTGTATGGTAGGTATTGCGCTTTCGGCCGCCACCTATAGTGGTCTCTGTCTGTCTCGGGGATGGTTGGTATGTGCGTCTCGCTCGCTCTCATTAGGTTAGTCCCGCGGATGTGTTTGCTGACGCTTGCCAGTCGCACTTTGTGTGGCGTTGTGTAGAGTAGGCGAGGGAGTCAGAGATAGCGAAAAATTATTGAGTTAAGCTCTAACAAAGGATTTTTTGTGACAAGAATCCAATGATTTTAATTTTCTTTACGAATACGTTTCTATAAAATTCATTATAGCTAATTCAAGTCATTAAGATAAAATAAAAATTCAAATGAAAGCTAAAATTTCAAAGTAAATCATCATCTAGGACGTCCACTCACATTAACACATAAGCTTCCACAAACATTAACACATTAGCCTCCTCTATAGATTTTGAATTGGGTAGGTTGGTAGCAGATAGCATAAAGTAAATAATTACGAACGAATGCGTAATCATATATGACATCGATCAGGACTATTCCTGAACTTTCCTTAAGCCGCGTACAGACATCGCGAGGCGTGCGACACGAATGGTTCGTCTCGCAAGCCTCAACCTGAGGCATACGATGGTACATTTATACGTGCGTCCCGAACGAAACATGCTCAAGCTGAGCAAGATAACCACCACGCACGGTGTTCGTCAGTCGTCGTTGACTTGCTGTGATATTTGACGCCACGCGTCTTCCCTTTTACATTTATTGTAATAATCAGAATGTTTAGAGTCCCACAACACTCTATTAATTTCATAAAGTTGAACCAGCTCACGTAGTGACTCGGTATTGGCCTCCATGATGCATGCGCGCAACGCAAACAACACCTGTCCGTCCACACGGAGCGCACGGCTCGTACTGAGGCGGCGTTCGCAACGATCGTATGGCGCGAATGCTCACTGTGAGCACACACGTCCACAAAGCCCGAGGCATGCGAGACGAACAATTCATGTCGCACGCCTCGCGATATCTGTACGCGGCTTTATAGATAGCAACTGATAACGAATCCGTCCACTCGGGGTCAAGTGCTACGCGCTACGAGCTATTGCTACGAGCGTAGATAATGCTACGAGCATAGATAATGCTACGAGCATAAATATTGCTACGAGCGTACCGCTACAAGTGCTACGTCACATCAAATAGCTACGAATATATTTTTAACTGTAAGTATTGTTGTTGTGTTTTTTTTCCTTAATAAGATGCTTTAAATTAGAAATTTCTCCTGTGTCGAGAGTGCTTTTATAAACATAGAAGACATTAAAACACAACTACTTCAAGTAAGTTATAAAAATATTTGTACCGTGCGGGGATCGAACCCGCGACACACTGCGCAATAGTCGATCGCTCAAAATCTGCACCAACCGTGCCTTCAAATTATCAAGAGGAAACCCACAATAATAAGTTATTGTTAAAATTCAAATAATCTTTCTTTCTCCCTTACAAGATTAATAATGTCCACTTCAAACTGTTTATCTTACAACCATTATTTTCTTAAACATCAATCGGAATAATTACTCAAATATGTTCACCCCGGCCCCTCTAAGGGGACCGACAGAGCTTTGATTCCTCAGTATTTCTAGGTATACTGGTACTTCAGTGCCCAATATAAAAATAGTAGGTTGTCAAAGCGAGTGGCGGGTAACGAGGGCCTTCGAGTGTGCTTGCTCCCCTTCGAGTCCGGGCCGTGAACATATGAATAAACAGCGCTTTTGTATGTAAAGTGATTTTCTCTGAGTTATGATTGTCTTTGATTACTATGCGACATCAGTTTGTGGAGTTCAATCGTTATCGTTACAGGTTACGTGAGTTATATCTGAACACGAATCAAATCAAATCAAAAGCATTTATTTCAAATAGATCAATAGAGCACTTTCGAAATGTCAAAGACATAAAAATATAATTAAATACTACAAAGTTATGGTGCCACAGTCCCAGTCACAGACATAAAACCTGTGAAAGTACCGTAGATGCCCGTTCCAAGAAGTAGATCTCTATGGAGAAGAACGGGCAAGAAACTCCATGGACACTCTTTTTAGATCGCCAAACGAGATGAACTGTTCTAACGACCATGTATAAATAGTCTATGTTTTATTTTTACTTAAATCAAATCAAAATTATTTTTTGCTATAAATAATATGAAAATAAATAATAAGTACGCCGTTTCGCCATAAAAATGGCATGCAAACACTATAAAAGTTTTAGGTTACACATCATTTGGACATTTGGTAACTACATAAAATAAACTTCTACGTTTTATTAAATCAAAAAGAAATAATATTTTGCTGGTAACTAATTTGTCACAATTAAAATTAAAATAAAACCTACCTAATGGTCTGGAAAAGTTGTACTGAATTTACCTATTCCTTGTAAGTTGTGACCGCAACCCACGTAGACTCACATGTTTACCAAACTTTAATAGATTTTCTGTTATTTTCCTCGAATTCAAATGACGCAATTAATAACCTTCGCGACATTAGCCAGTCAACGAATGCTCAAAACAAGGTAGGTATATAAGGTATATTATTATTTAGTTTTAAAACGGGATATTTACCATGTTTATTGTGTACCATGTACATGTTATATTTTAAAACTAAATAATAGTTATAGTGACCATATGTCAGTCTAAAAACTTTCTTCCAAGAATTTCCCTAAAATTCGCTGACTGGGCTTTATTACGAAGACGATGGCAGGTACAACAAAGTACAGTAATAATACTAGCAGCTAGCAGGGACTACCGCAGCTCAAAGACGACAGAGATGTCAACTAACTGGGGATACTTACCTCAGAAGTTACGTGTCAAGTTTACTATGAAAATTAACCTTTTTAAATACTTTCTTAGGTTTAATTATATTTTTTTCAAAATTTTAATTTTATATTATTTGGTAGGTACAACAAACAGCAGTTTAATAAAGTAAACATACAATGTAGATTAGAATATAAGTAACAAATAAATCATAGCTAGCTTTTGAATACTATTATATAGGAGCTCATATGTGTACTAAATTAGGTTCTAATATCTATATCTTAGAGTTCTCTCTCTGTAAGTTTGTCTCTCATGTCTGAAGATAATGGTTTTTAATAATGTGATATCAATTTGAACTTAACAGTTAAACCTTTAAAAAGGAACCATTTTTATTATTCCCAACTATAAAGTTTTTATGTGGGCTCGGGACTTATTCCATCACCGTGATCCCGGAACATACAGGGCTATTGAAGGACACCGTGGATTTTAGTCAGTACAAGTCTGACAGTCCCTCCCGCCCTGCCCGGGGTGGGAGGACTCATTTGATGATTTTAAAACGCAAAAAAAGTAGTTATTATGTACTAAAGATCGATCCCGAATCGGACTAAGCGATTAAATACTTTTGCTTGCGACTGTAGGACTAGGAGGCACTATCATCAGGCACACAGCGTATTAATGTTGTAAAAATAAAGTCACGGTAAAGTATACCTTAATGAACCGCGCACTCGTATTTCATCTCACTGTATCGACACAGGTGCGACACTTAGCCATATATGTAGGCACATAAATGTACGTTTGTATAAATCGATCAGTGTCCGCGAGTCGAGAGCTGTTGTCCCTCATGCATGCAGTTGTGTCGAATTGTGTGTGCATGACAAACACACAGGTGAATGGTACATGTGCTGTAACTATATTGATGCAAGTGTTCGAAATGTGATCAAATTCTTTCTTAACAAGGAATTAAATTGGTACCTTAGTGGCCGATTTGTTTTAGCATTGACTAATATGCTGATGACCGCGGACTGATTCTTCAATAGTCAGATTTTCAGGTTATCTGAGGAATAAAAATAGCGATTTGACATATTTTCTATAGGTAAGCTGTTTTTATTACACAGATAAAAGTTATCTGACTATTGAAAATCATCCCTAAACCGGCACATTTACCAATCATCAAATTAATGGAATGGCCATAATTCATCAGCGTCAGAAAGAAACAATTCTAAAAAGAACCTTTCAACAAACACTGTTAGACAGCGTAAATTATGCGAAGCCTCCTCGAGAGAAGCCGTGTTTATACTAAGACTCGTTTATATTATAATAAATCTGAAGCAGCCGACTTCGTTAGCATGTCAAAGCGCGCGGGCCGCGGTGTGCTCGGCGTGTCCGCTTTATAATGTAATGCATTATGTATTAAAGAGGTGTTATGTAGTTTGTGAGGTAAACGGAAGTAGTTAGGAAGGTGTGAATGATAACGGTAGGTAGATGATGTGAGTACATGTATGGAGTAAGTTATTTTTATTTATAGATTTTTTCTTTTTTACTGTTTAAAGATTAGAGACAATGATATTCTAGAATATCATTGATTACAGATCACTTCAGATTTAAACATAAACCCTCTTATAACGTGGAATAAAGTTACGCCAAGGTTAATCCTTGGCGTAACTTTTGTCCACGTTAATTAATAAGGGGGTTACAGATTTAGGCAAACATATAAACGTTCTCACTTAACAAGCCAAGCTCGGTTACCTAAGTACATTAATTATAATAACAATCTATCGTGACGAATAATTTAAGGTATCACTAACAACCAAACTAACTAACGGACAGTTAATCGTGTTTTATTGTACCTACCTAGGTATTTTTTAGTGCGGAAGAGCTTAATCATACATGATATATTAAGGTTTGAGATTTTCATGTCAATGCGTGTTCCCAACTCCCGAATTATTCAAAAAAATCTCTTACCTCACAACATCAAACCCAGCTTTCAAGATAGGTAAGTAATTAAAAGAAAACCCCACACGTACTCACAATCATCTCGTACAAAAGAAGAAGGGTGACAGCAACGTTTGACGGCGGCTCCCTTCAAAGAGACGCGGCACTCGTCGCGGCAATAAAATAAAAATAATGGCTTCCTGTCCACAGAGGAGGATTCAATTAAGTAAATCCTTTAATAAGCAAATAAGCAGAAGTCGATGAGAGGAGATCAAAGCCCCCTCGATGCCACTCCTGCGACCCCTCGCGACACCGGCGCACTATAAGTGGGCTGCGACAGAAAGGGCGCGTTTTCTTGATGTCGTAGGATAATTTTCACAAAAATCTAGGTATATCGCGATAATTTGATAATGTCTAATAACTCAGTAAAATTTCGACAGGGTTGAAGAATCGTTTCTATTTCTGTTTGGATGGTTTCAAGGACCACCAAACCGAACTTTGGGTCTCCCCAAAACCGAACTTTGGGTCTCCCCAAAAGCATACCTTGTGATATAACATGGATATAACTAAATCGTAGAACACAAGTGCCAAGTTCAAAGCTGCCGTGTTACAGCGATATGCTCGTATCTTCAGGTAAACTCACACTTATCCGAGCCGAACGCGCCGAACGAAACGAATTTTAGAATTCTGTATAGGCGTATAGGAAATCGGATATCTAAGATGTGCGTCCACCTTTCATCAGACGTCACTGTTAGACCCCCCCCGCCCTTTCCCCTTAGCACCCTGTTCCCGACTACCCCTCGCTTTTCCAGTAATCGAGATCAGATCGCGCTTTCAAAGCGATTCGTAGGCTGATAATAATAATTATAAAGATGAGATTCCACCTGTGCGCGGCACAAACGTTCGCTCTGGCAAACACTAAGAAAGTGTGCGCGAACATTCTAAACGTATTCGTGCACATCTGAATACTTTTGTGCGCGCTCACGTGAGCAGACTGAGAAGTGGTCTCGTGATTTGTACATGCACATTGCTAGACTTAGTTCAGTTAAAATAAAATGTTCGTGCACAATTGTGTTGCACTGTGCGCGCACTAAAGTTACGTGAAACCTTTCCGGTGGAGACATACCTAGGGTTAACGGGAGACTAGCTTAGTACGCGCATTGCTGAAATGCCAATAAATGTGTCATACACTATTTTAGTGCAATCTTACCATTAGACAGTACCTACACACCGCAATACATCAAGCTATGCATAACCAGTTTATTCTGACCTCACTATAATGGATCTTTTCGAGCAATGAACGATCAGCTTATACTGGTTTTTTTTTAGCTCGATGTGTAGCCACTAGCCAGGTGTACAAAATCCAGCACATCGGCTTTTGCATGCAACTTTATCACAATAGAAGAAGAAGGTTCATATTCGACTTGAAAAATTTGATACATTGGGGTAGATCGATGTGCTGGCGTCTATGCTTGTATGTGTGGTGATATCAACTGACTTACATGATATCTAAGTGGTTGATCAGCTTCTGTACATCTTTGGTAGTGACAGCTCGGTTAAAATAAGTCCACAATCATATTATTATCACGTGTATTCCACTTTTACACAATCTACACTTCGTTACCACATATAGTTTTTTTCGCGACTGTCAGGGATTGATAACCTGCTCGGCTACGAGGCGTTGGCCAGACTGAGTTCTAGATTCAAAAACGCAAGTAGCTCTTTTTTGAGAAAAATCAAAGCAATGAGGGTAGTGTGAAAATACTTGACATAGTTTACGTACTGATTAGTTAATCGTTATTACATAGTCTACCCTATTTTTTTAATCTACAATGTATTGTTTGTGTAGCTTTATGTAATAGGTACTTTTAGTGATGTTCACCGATCACCGATTCAGAAAAAGTGTACATACCTACCTATACAAAAAAAACGTAAGTAGGTATGTGCAAAGTTATCAAATTAGTCTTCCCTCGTGTCGAGCGGACTTTCTCTCTTTCTCTTACTTACTAAAAACCACGTGGTTCCTTCGCATGCCCTTTGCGTTCCAGGGCCGCGATATACCTACCGATTATGAAAGGCCCGAGAGGCTGCGACCCATCATAATAATATTAGGTATGTCATGAGTTCGGAACCCATGAACTGTTTTTATTTTTGCATGTTTTACATTTTAGTTACCATGATCCCAAGCCAACCTATCAGGTCGCGGGACTTATTTCCATCACCGTGACCCCGGAACATAAAGGGCTATTGAAGGACACCGTGGATTTTAGTCAGTACAAGTCTGACAGTAGGGGTGGGAGGACTCATTTGATGATTTTACCACGATAAAAAAAAAAGCCAACCTATCAACATTTTTTTAGGATTACATTACCGTATACTTGGGCTAAATATCATATTTTGAAGAGAAACCTTCACAACTAAACGTAGAGTATTAGGTACCTACTCATTTGTCACAAAGATGATTCTAAATCGCGCTATTAAAGTTTACACACACTTTTGAAGGTATACCTGTAATTCGTCGCGATAAATCGGAGTCCGGGGCCTCACGGGAAGCCAGTCTTCGCCAAGCTGGTCTCAATTGGCGTACAGTCAGATGTGCCCCAGTGGTAAATGTATCGACCGATCATCACCCGTGAGGACCGTAGAACAACACCATGGTCTAACTAGACTCCTTTTATACAACACACCTTTATAATTTATGGATTTTTTTTTGGTCATAAGGTGCTCTCCTGCCAGGGTCGTGGGACAGTCTACGCAAGATATGGATGGACAGGTGGACTTTTATTCAGTAAGAGTTTGAGTGCCTTTCTTTTCCACTGAAGGCGGGAGGACGCACGGACGTACGGAGGACTACCTACCTATCGTTATATCGATATTCATATTAAATTTTATTTATTGAAACTGCGAATAAAATGGTGATCTCAGCAACAGCATGTACGCGCCCTCTATACAATTGAAATGTAAACTTGTAAATAAGTGCCATCTGTCGTCCGTCAATAAGGACATTTTGTTGAACAACAGGTTCAAGTTCACACACCGAGAGATGTCGCTGCTGCGGGCACATAATTTTCAATAGAACTCTCAAATGTAACTCTATTTACTACACGATAAGATACACCTTCGCAGCGCCGCGCCGCGTTTTAGCAGCGACTCAAAACCTTACTAAAGCACGATTAATAATCTTGCTTTAGTAAGATTTTGAATTGTAGTCAGTAGTACAATGAAATTTAGTACATTCCTATAGTGAACAAATGTCATTTTACTGACTACAATTAATAATCGTACTTTATAGGTATGAAACTATACTATGTACTACTCGAAAACATATCACTGCGTCATGCGTCGCATTGCGTCGCGTCTTCGGTGTGAACTGACCGTAGCAATTGGGGTCTCACGTATGGTACAACAGCACGCGTAGCATGGCGATTCTATCTCTATTCTACCAAGAAAAGACAAAGTTATTTCGTCGTTATTTCTACATAAATCGACTGACTATTTGCACAAATATGACACTCATCTTACACCATTAAAGAATAAAAGCATATATTTTCTAAATTTTATACATTGTAATGCTTAAACCGATAAAAATCTTTTACGTTCTGTCATTTTGTCTATTCTCCAGTCGACAAAACTCGTTTCTACATCGCCATGCTACGCGTGCAGGTACGACCTTGCGGTGGTATGAATTAATAGATCTTTAGACAAAGATTTATGATTTAGCGGCAGAATACGCCACAGACGTAGCCAAACAAAATAAAAAGCCCTAAAAAATAAATGTAAAATAATGCTTTTTAGGGTTCCCAAAATAATAACAATCATAACTTTTTTGTAATTTCTTTATTTTTTCACCATTTATCGTAAAACTTTCCTACGGCACACCGCGCGTCGCAGTCGCGCACCAATATTCCGCCTTGTGTATGTCGAGCGATCCTCCACGCGTCGACGGCGCGGCGCCGCACGCTCCTGCGACTGTGCGACAGGACGCGACCGGCGCCGCGCCGCCGCGCGACTCACACCACTCACGTCACGACGGCTCGGTCGTACGCAACACGTCCACACAACTACCCGCTACTTATTAGTACTCGGTGGCGGCCGATAGATGGCGCCCATTTACATTATTATAACATGAACGTGTTGCGCTTACAAGAACTTAGACATGAACAGTTTGACAAAAGTAATTTTGATTAAAAATATAACAATTTCACTTGCACGTAAACAAAATAAATAGGCGATAATTTCAGTAGTAAAATAGAAAAAAAATTATATCCATCGTAAGTACACACAAGCACCATCTAGCTGCAGTTTAACTGCCATCCTCACTCATACGATAATCAACTCTCCGCACTACGACAAGGAGTTGAACATTGCTTGGCAAGTTTGTTATTACAAAACTTTAGTTTACAGTCGTAGCGCGAAGTTCCATTTCTTTCCTTCAGAAAATATATATATTATACATACAAAATTAATGTTACAGACACTGCTATTAATCCATCGAATTTTGAATTTAATTCTAAGACAGACCGCTAATTGCGGCTGATCGCCAGTTAACTGACTTACAAAACTTTTCAAGCAAATTACACATTAAAATTCGATCGGGAGATCTGTCAATGTTCCAAACATCACCGTTACACCGTCTAGTGTCAAACAATAGAAAACAACAAGTATATAAAATACTAGTATAATAATAAACCTATAGGAAGTTACACATCACACTATACAATCTTTGGATACAAAATCTCACTGGCGCACGAGAGCCGCTTACAACTGCTGCTGAACATATCACGCTATTGTGACCTGCATCACTTCAGAGAGATGATTAGTTACAGTTACACTTTCTACACTGATGTTTACTCATTCAAATAATTTCAACAGCGGTTGTAACAGACTTGCCTCGTACGCCTGAGGCGACGGGCGCGCGTCTCCTGCTGCGTCATCGCTTGTCGCGACACGTCACACGTGACGTCATCGTTTGTCGCGGGCAGCCGCCGACAGAGGGCGCGCGCCTGCCGACCCTCACACCGAACCAGTCTCATACTAGCGAGCCGTGTCTTACACGAATTGAGAAATTTTGAAAATTTTGACAAAAAAAAATATTCAAAAAAAATTTATCCTCATCACATGAGCCATGTCAGTCCCAGGGTTCCAAACATTACGATATCGACATTACCAACTAATCCATTGCATATTGGGTGCCTTTATTTAGAAATCTGAGTTTAAAATCCAAGTAAATTGGATAATTTTTAAAACATACGAAATGAATACGAACACGCAAATAATTAAAACTTCAACCGTCCTAGACGCATCTTATCTTAACCCTCCTCCATCGATATCACTCCACCTAGTCACTTTCCCTCTCCATACACAACACCCAATATGCCGTCACCATTATACCTAACAACCACATTTATATTGCAAACTATTTTTTTTTACATCTTAGCTTCATTCGCGAACGCAGTCCACGTTTATTAAGGTGACGCGCGCGGTCGCCCGCCACCCGGGCGAGCACCCGCGCCGTGCACCCGGCAATCCTATCTAGACAACGCCCTGTCGATCGGTACTCTACAGAACACAGTTTGTATCCATCGTCCTCTCCCTAAGGAAAACATTAGCCGGTGGGCGACGTGTTCAAACAGCCACGAGCGAGATGTATCAACTGACTCCAGAGCTATTGCAGCGAGATGAAGACGAATGTACGTGAAGGCACGAACCGAACTGAACCACGACAAGCAGCGGCCGACAACCGAAACAGACGAGTGAATATTTGAACAACACCGACCCACCGAATGTATCGATACTATACATACATATTTAGGACACAATATCTCGAAATTGTTATTTTTTAAAGTCTACAAATCATTTACCATTATTAAATATAAACTACAATCGATTGGCAGTATCATTTTATATAACTCCCCCTGACTCTCATGATATTATCGTGACGTGAGTCACGGCCGCGGCCCGCGCCGCCGCGCGTCTGCTCGAGAGAGCGCGCGCGGCGGCCGCGTCGCGACCACGGACAGCGCGAGCGAGACCTTCACTAATACCGTCCGACGAAACTTTAGCACTTACCATACCATCCGAGCGCGGCACCGGCCGACGAGCGCCCGCGGGACGCGCCGGCCCGCGCGCTCGCTCGGGACGAACTTACGTACAAAAACAGAAAATTAAACAAACTTAGTCATCGATCTATGTTAACAATGACGTGAAACTGAAGCCGTCTCCTTCCTCCTCATGGACGTAAATACAAGGGTACCCTAATACATACATGTGATGAAGCCGGCACGAGCGCGCCGCGCACGCGCCCGCCGGTGACGCAAACGTGTTATGGCACGTCCTAAGCATACATGAATGGTCGGCGGCGCGCGGCCGCGGTCGAGTGCGGCGCGGCCGCTCGCCGCCGGCCGCGATACTCCTACGCCTATGAACAACTCTATCACTCGCATGTGATCCCTTCAACCGTTTACCCTAGCGGGGGCTGCCGGCCCCGGTTCTCCTGCCGCTGTCCTCCTCGCTGCTCTCCGGCAAGCGTCGCAAACAAACGTGACAGACCTAGCTACCGTGGTAGACGCGCTGACGATCGACCGCACTAAATAAACACAACTAAATCCACAATGAGTTACAAACCTATCCTGTTTTGTTACTGCTCTTCGAAAACCGCCGAGTACTTGTCTGTATTGTGTCCAACCGCTATTTTCATACTATTACATTTTTAATAATTTTCTTTATTTCAATCTCAGGTACTGTGGTATTGCTTACATGTAATTATAAAATGATTTTTCACAAGTTTATATTTTGTACATTGGCGGTTAATTGGTGTGGGAGGCTGACCAGAAAACTAAAACCGACTACTACTGACCTACTTACAATATCGAGATAACATTTTACGTTTTCTGGTGAGCGCTCGCAAGTGCATCGTTGCGATGCATGCAGTGTATACGGGAACAGTAAAACAATGAATGGTGTCACAGTGTAGTTGTCGCAGTAAAACAATTCAGTAGACTCGCGACATCAGACGTAACGTACAGATAAATTATCTTTTAGCAAAACATCAATTAATATCAGAAATATAATTAAAAACTAACGTACTATTATAACTCTGATTTTTTTTTTAGTTTTTAGTTTAGCAGTTGATTCGATTCGTAACTATAGTGACCTATTTAACACTTAGGAAGCGGGGGGGGGCGTGGCGCTGCGCCGGCGCTGACACACCGCTCTCATCAACTATACGACATAGTGTTTTCTAATGTTGTATTACCATTGAATGTTTATCGTATGAGATCTAACGGCGGCATGTTCTAGCAGTGGAGAAGTAATGTTCGATGGCTGTCAGCGGCGGCGCGTCGCGGATAATGAATATTATAATAATTGACTATCACCACCAGGCATCACTGATCAGACTGAGCTCGAACTAACACAGCGCTGCACGACACATACGTTCGCTATCGGAAACTACCACAACATACGTAAAGTTACGTTACAGAGGAATTTAACAACTTGAACGGCATGGTCTGGTCGCCATTGAAGTCAAAGTGATTCTGGTCATCCTGGACAGAGTCTAAATCGTAGACTAGCTGACCAAACATTATAATGCAATGTCACAACCGAAGTCTTGAAATGATTTGGTCAACCAGCGAGCCACTAGAGCACGTCACCCAACATGACTGAGATTACTTCGGTTCCTCGACCACCGGACCATGCAGATCGTACTCTACTCATGCAGGAACGTCAAGAACGGACAGAGGAAGCTCACACACTGCTCTAAAGCGAAGTCTCAAGGGGATAGTTCGAGGTGGTCACAGGCTGACCGAAACTGGCGACAATCACGAACGTATGCCACAGTTGTACACGTAAACCTAACTTAATAGAGTAACTGGCAAGCGGGGGTGAGGGGCGGGGCGGGGCGGGGCGAGGGGCGCGGGGGCGGGGCGCGGCGGGAGGGGGGCCGCGCGGTATCACAGGGGGCAGCACTCCCTCACTGCGAGCACACGCAGCAGGCGACGCGGCAGTAGTGTCTACCTGGCCGCGCCGCCTGCTGCGTGGCAGCACATCACGTCGGGGCGGCGCCTGCGCACGTGTCCTCCTCCTGCCTGCGCGTGCGCTCAGTGGACGGCGACGCCGCCCCGACGGCGCTCGCGCACGACTGGTCTCCGCCGGGATGAACCCACGCGATAGCTAGCTCCGACATATAGACTATTATATCGTACGTTATACATCTCATTATACATATAGCATTAATTTATTTATATTTTATTGACCGAGTGCCAGGCCGGCCGATGACCGAGCGAATATAACCTCTTTTATTTCAAGTCTAAATATAAACTCTGTAGATCTTAAACGTCTATGGAACTAAAATTACATTTTGTACCATAAATTGTTTTGTTTAAAATTAAGCCGCTGAACGCGGGGCGGGTCCCGCCCCGCCCCGCGCAGCCCGCGCGCGTTCCCGCACGCGCTTGCACGTGCCGCAGGCCGCACGCAGCCCGCAGACCGCACGTGCCCGCAGGCCGCACGTGCCCGCAGGCCGCACGCAGCCCGCAGACCGCACGTGCCCGCAGGCCGCACGTGCCCGCAGGCCGCACGCAGCCCGCAGGCCGCACGTCCTGGTTCGGGTCACGGTAGTGTTCGCGCGGCCCCGGTCGCCGCGTCCCGCGCTGACAACGCAAACTATCCTAACTTACGTTACGGCGACTACCACGCGACGCCCCCGCTACGTATAATATTTCTATATTTTTATTCGTATAGAGAAATGATTTTTTTTATATAGGTATTTTTATCTTTTTTTTCTATATGTAACACTTTATCGGACGTCACCAACTTATGTCACTCTATATAGATAGAATGGTCTCCAGAGGAAAATGTACTGTAAATTAACCTACGTAGGTCGCGCCGGCCGGTCGGCGCAGCGCGGGACTATGTCTATGTAACCTTAGAGGGTGAAATACACTATTTGTTGAGTGAGGACGCGGCGTGCAGACCGCAGACCGCAGCCCGCGGACCGCGCCCGCACTCTGCACTAACCACATACTTGTGTATTACTTCATAAGTCCATGGAACAACGTAAAGTATCCGCGCACTAGCTGCTCGCGGGCGGCAAGCTGTGACCGCTACACTATCGCTGCGGCGACCTGTGTCCACCACAGCGGTACACAATGAAACATATATACAATATTCTCAAGTAATCGCATATCGAAAGATACAATATTAATTTATAATAGATCTCGCAGTCCATTTTATAATAATTTCGCAGTCAATTAATTTTATAACTATTCCACAGAAAATTTAAAATGTATACTTATATTCGTTTCACACGAAATCTCAGAAACTTGAGAACTGAGCGAGAGTTGAGGGCACACCGGGGAAACATAACATAACGAGAAGTCGCGGCTGACAGTCGCAGCGCGCTACAGTGTGAAACAAACCTAAGTACGGTATAGATCAACTTCTGATTGAGATACAAGCAGCCATGTTGGAACGCACGTTGACACCAGGCCATCCGGAACACATCGAACATTCATGATGGAACTATCTGTACGGTGCTGTCGTATCATCCGTCGGCTCGGCTCGCGTGTCAACACACGTCCAACCAGATACACTAGCCGTTGGTTCACAAGTGTTGACACAGCAATATGTTCCATTACAAGTTCGTAGCGCCCAGTATCAACCACTGAACACACAAACTAATACAATAATACACACACATACAAAGTTTTAAAAACAACTTCATAATATAAAGAACGTGTTCACACACAAATGATATCAGGCCATAGATACACAACGATCATTTTATTGCATTATTCACATTAGGAGATACATTGAAACGCCAACTTACGATTGTTACTCATTAAGTCCATAATTAATTAACAACAAAAGAAATCCAGTATTTGATACTGAATACGTACAATACAGTATTTAAATATAAAGCTACAGCGGATGATGCGACCGCGTTGCGATACGCCTAAAAGCTACCAATAAAGGGTGAAACTTCCAGAGTGATGTAGTCATAATAAAAAAAATGATAATTATGAAAAACAAAAAAAAAATGCATAAATACATTAGTAAAGTAAGTTTGAAGGCACCGCCGACGCCTGGTGTAGTGCTGACCTTATACTACTGCGTCCCGCGCACTCATGTACATACTTACATACATATATACACACGCACACTCGCTCACGTGACCCGCCCACCTCGCCGCGCACGAGCACTGACACGGAGTAGCAAGGCAATGGAGTGCTCACACGGATGTAGCCCGAACTAGTCCCGCACGTAAAAATGCGTACGATAGTGATGTTTCCACGATTGGACATCAAATGTTGCATCGATACGCGGCTGTCACTCTATAAACCTACTACTCTTGTGTATAAGAGTCATAATCGCCTGTGCGTGGAGCGGGTGGGGCGTGTCGCAACACAGGGTGCTTACATAACCATACTTAACCTACCCATGTACGCGGCCGCGGCACATAGGCGGATACTACACTAATACGTGTCTTTTGTTAATGGCAGTGATAAAGCAATACAATTTTGAGCGAATTTAATCGAAACATACAATTTTAGAATACTTTTGAAGTTTCAATCGAATTGTATAATTTTTTCTAAGTTTGGCTGTTCGTTACTTGCTGATGAGTTTTTGGCAATTTTTGAGCAGCTGTATGTGTTCAAATTTCATTTATACTGTCAGATTTCAGAATATCCAACATCTTGCTACAAGAACCATTGATTCCTTAAATGATTACCAAACACCCAGCAAACTACGAAACCGACCTAAACTTCATAATTCGCCAATTAATAAATTTTGACACCGAAAATTTTGAATCGAAGCCAATATTTTTTTTCAATTTAGATCCGAATACAACTCTACCAAATAACACGGACATGTCCGCGGCCGCGCCCATCTCATACGTAATAACATTTTAAATCCGTCGGATCGTACGCCTATGAATATCACAGCAGTGCGTCATTAATCTAATGATTCGAGTACACCGGCGACACACCGGCCTAACGAGCCCTGTAAACACCCGGTGCCTTATGTTACATCGGGGGCCCGAGGACATCGCCCTGCGCCACTCTACTGTACTGTACCGCACTGTACTGTACTGTACTGTACTGTACTGTACGGTGGTCCACACGACAAGCTTCAGATAGTTTTCGACTGTCGGTCTCAGTGAGGGCGGTGCACAAGTCGGGCCCCCCGCACACACCCGTGCCTGACGTATCTCAGTGTAAACAGACAAAAAAACACTATAATTAAATAATTCATATTAAAAAAACACATACACCTACAAACTAGCTAAGTGGGCAATTTAATTTTTATCGAAATTTTATTATGTTGTTACAATATGACCAAGCCAGGGATCCTCCTTGCATTTTATTTCCCTATTCACCGAATAATACCAAATATATCGACATATTGATGTCACCTGGCTGTTTAATATCATATAACTTAAAAAAAAATATGACTTATATTCTGGAATTACAACTCCATCTCGTTATAGTGTATTAACATTCGTTCCACTTCATATTCTCGATATCATGTGCCGAAAACTATTTACACAAATTAGACAAAAAAAGACAAAAAGTAAAGTGATAATTTAAAAATAAAGCTCAAAGCCATCTAAAGTTAGTTTTTTTTTCAGAGAAATCAATATAACGCCCTCTCGGAGTAGCGGTACAAGTAATAATTTAGATTTAAAAGGCCACGAACAAGTGTATTATGTAAAACGCGAGGCGTGCGCACTGAGCGCAGGCACGGCCTCGTCCGCACAACGTAACCTATCACATAATAATGATCAACAAGAAATAAAATTGTCAAAGTGCAAACATTATTAGTACCATGTGAGAGCGGAGCGGAGCGCTCGCGCCACGGCCGGGCTGCCCGGACAGCCCGGGTGGGTCGTCGTAGCGCCAAATATATAACATACTACATAATAATCATATAAAATACTATATACACATAATAATAAAGCATCAGTTTTCGTGGGATGTGGTACGTGCGGACAGCCCGGGGGCCGGCGTGATGTGCCGCGAGCTGGCCGCGCGTGCCGAGCGGAGCGGAGCGAGCCGAGCGGAGCGGGCCGAGCGGAGCGGGCCGAGCTCAGTACCGGGCGCGAGCGCGCTCACATCAAATCCGGTTCGGCGCGCTGCCCGTAAATGTGTCCTGAAACACACGACACTTTTGTTAGTCGATGTTGTGTGATATTAAAAGCGTGTGGAAGCAACATGAAACGCATACAACATTCACTGGATATAATGTGCAATAAAGAATGTAGTTGTTATATACGAGCTTCTATACGAGTGAATGTTATGTGCTATTTATTCGCAAAGCAGACATCATGAGGATGAAACTTTACAGCATATTAAAATTACAATTTTAAGGTTAAATCAAAATCTTTCCCCTATTAATAGTTGCAATAGAAGCAGTACATCGATTCGTCTCCCTTCATCATTCAACATGGAAAACAGTTTGTTACTAAGCCAGACCGTGCAAGTGTTGTTGTAAAGCTCGATCAATCTCGTTTAAAGTCGGAAGAACTAAAATACATGAGGGCAGAGGCAAAGGTTCTAAAAATACCTCTTTAACAGTATCAAAACATTTAATAATAATCCATTTTACGGATTTCATCGCAATTCATATACTGACTCTGAAGAATGGTCTTTTTAGACCCCACTTAATTTGAAGTTAGTACTCCATTAGCTAACTACTCCGTGTCGGTCAGCAATGTAT
This sequence comes from Agrotis ipsilon, assembly GCA_028554685.1. Classification (NCBI taxonomy): domain Eukaryota; kingdom Metazoa; phylum Arthropoda; class Insecta; order Lepidoptera; family Noctuidae; genus Agrotis; species Agrotis ipsilon. The sequence goes on from CM052980.1 coordinate 12,184,974, forward strand.
GTAAGCGTGTATGTGTGAGTGTGTACGTACTATGTTGGAGGCTCTCGGCGCGGGCTGGTCCCTGGGCTCCCCCGCGCCCGCGCCCGCCGCCGCGCCCGCTCCGCCCGCGTAGCCCGCCAAGCCCGCGCCGCTAGCCCCGCCCTGTGCCACCACAGACTGAGCTCAGACAACCATCCCATATCATGTTAGCCTAGTACCTATTTACATTGGGACAGGATATTATTGCGTTGAAAATTCAACACAACGCAAGTTACGTGGGACCATCATAGTATGAGTATAACATCAAGTCTTCGCCTACAAGTGAATTGTAATTTTAGTGAGGGTATTCCAAGGACCAAAGTTACATACTGGTGCTATATTGTAATAGGTTTACTACCAAAAAGGATAAATCCTAAAGCCCGCTGTACACATTGGACCAGCGTATTGGGCCAGCGTGTACAGACTTAGTTGACGGTATGTTGGTAGTTGGCGGGAATACTGGCCGGCCAACTAAATGTTGTCGGTTTTTCGTGCACCAATCAAAGGATCTTGGTGTTCTTCGCAAGCAATGTTCACACGTTGGCCCAATGTGTACACAGCAACATTTGGAATTCATTATTTTGGTCCATGTGTACAGCGGGCTTAAGGTTTATCTTCGCGAACAAGGTACCAGGGTCACATAAAACACAAACAGATGCGAACAAATAAAGTACATGCGGGGTTACAGACGGTACATAGGACGGCATGTAGCCACCAAGTACCAGGGCCACACGAGTGCGCAGGAGGTGTGTCGTACATACCTGATGCGAGTCGGAGGGCTGGTGCGCGCGGCACATCTTGTCGCAGTAGTCCGCCAGGATGTCTCTGAAGCGCGTCCAGCACTTCTCCGGGACAGTGATGGCCGTGCGGAAGTTACTCTTCACCTGAAAACGAGTACATTAACCATCTTATTCACTAGAAATATTAAATGTGTATCAATACTTGTTAATGTAGTACTAACTTCTTTCCAGCCTCCTGTTTGCTTTGGGGGAAAATTAAAACTGGTTTTATTTCTAAGGGCCGACGCACACCTGGCGAGCCGCCGTCTAGCGCGGGGTTCACTGACAAAAGAACATCAACTTGACCCCTGTCTGCAAGTACATCAAAGTGGACAAAAGAACACCATTTTATTTATTCATTTTTAACTTTAACTCAATATATGCTAAGCTGATATTTCTTTGACAGTGATCCGCCGGGTCAACGCCGGCCCTTTTATTATATTCATTACGTTATGGGTGCAAAATTGAATTTTTCGATTTCTGGGACTTGCTGAATCAATCAAACGGTTCAAAAATTTAACTGATTAGTAACCATTTTTGAAATCAGATTAACATGGTAGGTATTACAATGGTAAAAAAATGATAAATCAACTTTCTAAAAAAACAGAAGTGATATATTTAAAATGAATCTAGTAAAACAAATTAGACTAATCTTGATTCCAACAACGTTTTCTTCTAGCACTAATACTGGTTAATGTGATATGGTAACAACAAATTGTTAATTACGTTATTTTCAATGGACACAAGCTTTGGGTATCTTAAGAAAGCAGTGACGTCATATAACGCCATAAACTGAGTGAGAAATATGGTTGGAAGCTACTACATGAAAGCTCGGTGTACCCTCAGACTGTAGAAAATCCAACAGAATGCTCTATTATGTTCTATTGGATTTTCAACTTACTTCACCGAACCGACCGTCGAATTTACAATGCGCTCATCGACATGTGAAGGCTCTGATTCCTTAAGAAACCCAAGTTACTGTCAGAGTGAGTGTAGACTACACGATCACAACATCAATAGCATACAACAGAGGCGTGTGAGCACGACATGGATGGAGGCGGCGTGGCATGCTGTAACAATCAGTTAGTGGTCACCTCGCTGACTTTCATGTAGATGCCGCGGTTGTTCTGGCCGATGTCGAAGTAGAAGTTCTTGTTGTCGACGCGCAGGTGTCGCCCCTCGGGCAGCTCGCCCTTGAACCTGCAACACGCGACACGTCACTGCGGCCCTCGCGCACACACACACATCCAGCATGCACGCTAGGGCACTATCTCGCGGCCTACGTCTCAATCTAATACTTTAAGCATCAAACGTGTGTGTTACAGAGTCGGTACAACAACAATATACGGCACCATTCCCCAATAATGAAAATCATACCATTCCGGCTCAAACCAAGCCTCAGGCGGGTGTTCGCTAACGGCGGCAGTGGCAAGAATCAGAAAAAGAAAAGTCCCCGTTAAAAACATAAAGCTGATACAGTATACATGTTCAGAAACAAAACAAATTATAACAATTATATTGTAGTTCATTAATCAGAGAAGGTTATAAAATAGTTCGTCTTAAAAACATAATTATTTAGCCGCCGCTTTGGACTGAAGCTAGGCTCGATCCTAGGTCCTAAGTTCCGGAAGATTGTACAGATATATTTTTGTCACAGCCTGCGGGCTTTCGAGGTTAACCAATTGTTTACAAGGGACCTTTTCTTCGTTGGATTTATTTTAGGGTACAACCGGATCTGCCGGCCGAATTAGCATTATCCCGCAAACAATTTTCTTTGCTCTATCAAATATTTCAGAGAGATACGACCCAAGGCAGATCTGTCACTACTGTATTACCGCTATGACTTGATAGGCTTGTCAAACAATTTGCAAAATAAAAACAAGTAAACAGAGATAAATAAAGCAGTGATAGTAATCTGTAAGTGGAGGGAACAGTTCCATTAATGATCGGTGTAATCACCCGATAGCGGAGAAGTAGGTCGTAGCCACGCGCCGCAATCAAACGCGCGATAACGTGCGACATATCATCTTACTATGTGCGAAAAACTTACGATTTTATATAAAGCATAGATTAACATATTAAAAGAAGAATTTGAAGTAACTTTTGCATTTTTGTGTTGCTGGTTTTGAGCATACCAGCCATAAAATAAATGCGAAAATGGGTGTGAATGGAATTGATATGAATGAAACTTATGAAGCTGGCTTATCACCAGAGGTCGGAATTGGGTAGTTATTTTAGGACTTACATCTAAATGTTGATATTAATATGGATCTTGCCGAAATTCCCAAAAGTGTACAATCTCGTGTCGAAAAGAGTATTACATTTAATCATAATAATAAAAACATAAGCGATAGATTAGACAAATAAATCGAGTAAAAGCAATTAACTTTTTTTTTTAAAGAAGGAGTAATTTCGGGATTTGGGGTAAATCCACTTTATTCTTTCGCTGTATGAAATCAGTGCAAGTACATGAATAACTCTACCTAATTCCGACCTATGTTTATCACGTGTAATACTTTCGAGTTTAGCGATCTCGAGGGACAGTTACGAAGAAGTTTATGTAAGCAGGCTAGTATGAGGAAAACGTATCCTTAACCACGCAGTGGTGTGACTGGCTGCTTTTCTTTACATCCATAGATTTCTAATGCATAAGAGGCATTGCGCTTTTTCTGCTACATACAGCATGTACTAGCGACACGCCCCGGCTCCGCACGGGTCCAATCTCTACTATAATATCCATGTTTTCTACTTAAAAACCTTCCTCTTGAATCACTCTATCTACAAAAAAAACCGCATCAAAATCCGTTGCGTAGTTTTAAAGATCTAAGCATACATGGGGACAGAGGAAATCGGCTTTGTTTTATACTATGTAATTATGTACTGAAAATTGCTCTAAAATAATAAATTATGTTTTTTTTTTATCGTGGTAAAATCATCAAATGAGTCCTCTGCACTGTCCGGGGTGGGAGGACTCATTTGATGATTTTGGACTGTTAGACTTGTACTGACTAAAATCCATGGTGTCCTTCAATAGCCCTTTATGTTCCGGGGTCACGTAGATGGAAATAAGTCCCGCGACCCCGGCAGGCTTTGGCCCCCTGTGAGGGGGCCCCGTCATTAATAAATGATGTATTTGCAGATTGTTACTGTGTCTCATTGCGAAATATCGGCTTATCTAGGCCAAGTTTACACGTGGTTCTATTCGGCCTTCATTGAATTGATATGGTAAAATTAAGGTCAGCCTCTAATATAACCAGATTACTGTACAATAACACAATGTTTTACAAAGGACTCGCCCTACGACTTCTGTAATATTGTAACTATGGTCTTTATTAATGCCTTTTCCTAAATAATTATGTTGAGACCCAAATCCATATTCATTATTATTTTTCATTTTTCTTAAAAACTTGGCGACTCTAGGAATCTTTCATATGTATTGGGTGCGTTTACAAACATAGAAACTCACATATACAAACACTCAGACCCGAAACAGCCACTAGTAGGTTATACAGATGTTTGTTCCGTGCGGGAATCGAACTCGCGACTTACTGCGCAGGAGTCCAATCGCTCAGCCACTGCTCTATCCGTGCCTACATTTAACTTATACATTAAAAAGTACAGTGAAAATTGAAACACGTTGTAGGATACGGAACCATTAATTTGAGACTACTTTGAGTCATATCAAAAATGTTGGATTGCAACTATCTAAACACATTTAGTGGGTAGCAAGATTGTCTTGAAATTTTGTAGAAACGCAAAATTCGGGTAAGGGTTGATTTTTAGGGGTTGCGATTTGTGTCAAACGATAGGCGTCCGCCTTCTTAGGTCAAATGAGCTGAAAGCAAGTCCTGTGTGAGCCTTCCTAGTTTCTGGCCATTCCTTAATACTGTAGTACTGGTCGCGGGACTTATTTCCATCACCGTGACCCCGAAACATAAAGGGCTATTGAAGGACTCCGTGGATTTTAGTCAGTACAAGTCTGACAGTCCCTTCCGCCCTGCCCGGGGCGGGAGGACTCATTTGATGATTTTACCACGATAAAAAAAAAACTGTAGTGCTAAAATAAATAGAAATAATACACAAAGCAACATCTTGATCCCATTATTAAACTGTCAAACCGTCAATTTGATACAGGTCTGTAACTAAGTTATTCAGTAGAACATGTCATTTCCCATCGAGCTCACATTTAGCCGGCAACAATGAAACGACTTAATAGCGCATGCATACTTGATAGATGCACCGCCGTGCGCTGTGTCGTACCGCGATCGATACGATGTCGGTCGGCAGGATAATCTAATTATGTATACTTTATACTTCAAGAACAACTTATAACTGCAGCCTTCGAGATGTTTTAATGTTATGTTTACATGCACACTGATTTTGTTTTATTTTATTTCAGAGTTAGCGCAATTTTCTTTGTTAGAAGTTGGTCGTGGTTTTGTAGTTTCTAGGCGTGGATATTTCGTCTTCCAGGGTCCCGGAACTAAACGAGCAGAAGGCTATTGAAGCAACATTGTGTATTTTACAAGTACGAGTCTTTCATTCCGCTTCACCCTGGGAGGGGAGGACTCATTTGATGCATGTAATAATTTTATTAGTCTAATATTTTTTTTAGTACACTACAGAGTCATATTTCTTATTTTCATACAGTAAATTTGCAAAATCAATTAAAACTTGTAAACAATTGACAGACATTTGCGACGTTGCCAATTTTCAGAATACGCGTCCTTAATTTTTGGGATTAGATTTGGACGTTTACACTTAAAAATTAGACTTTCTTTTAGGAGATAAATCAATTTATTCAATGTGTATTTTATCGAAATAAAAACTTATTTTCTTTCTTTCTTTCTTTAAATAATAGTTTATTTTCCCGATATACTCCGAATAGCAATAAAGAGGAACTGCTTGGTAATACAAGCAGTGCACAACACTGGATAAGATTACCAACGACCTATATTTTAATCACAGTTACGTTAACGATCGTTTATTTAATTTCGCGATTAAACTAATATTGGTATGAATGAACGTACGCGTGTATACAGCGTGTTCCGGAAAGGTGTACCTAGTCATATTTAAAGGTGTAGTAGAGGTCATCAAACTGTTTTTTTTTTCTTTTTTTTTAAAGTGCTATTATCATCAAATGTGTCCCTCCCGTCCTGAGTGGAGTGAAAGGAATTGTCAGACTCATACTGGCTAAAAATCACGGTTTTCTTTCAACAACTCTTTACGTTCCAGGGTCAGTCTTTTCCAGAAATCAGGGTCTTGATTCACCTGCCCAGATACACATTGACAAACCCCCAGTGTGATTGATGACACTCCTAGACATAAGACGTATAATAATAAACTGGCCTAAAAATACATTTACGAGTCTTTACCTTATGCACAGACTAAAGAAAAGCAGAACAGAGTATGGTGTACGATGGTATTGAATTATTTACTTTTCTATTAAAGTCATAAGGTGCAAAGTTTTTGGCGTCGTTAAGAGCGAATTTCAGTCATAAATCACATGAAAATTGCGTTCCCTAACTGTCAGTGTCATCACGTTGCTATGGTTTTTCACCCGTAACACAGAATGACAACCGTAGGCCAAAAAATATCTGAACACACTTGAACACAGTTTTACCGAGAAATTCACCCTAAAACCTACGGTCAGACAGCAACAGCGAGTAATCGCTGCGATCGCCTACTCGTCGCGTGTATTCGCTATAAGTGACCGAAGCGTAAGACACTGACAACAAGGTTCATAATCGCAACTGTCTTTAGTTGCAGAATCTTCAAGGGGTATGAGAAGCCTTTCACGCCATACATACCCTTGTTCGCGGGACTCACGAATAACCGTAACCCCGGAACGTAAAGGTATTGAAGAACACCGTAGATTTTACTCAGTACGAGTCTGACAGTCCCTCCCGCTCTGCCCTAGCTGAGAGGACTCATTTGATGATTTTACCACGCTAAAAAAAAGGTCATACATACCCTCCGTCATCGGTGCCGAAGTCGTCGAGGAGATCGGTGAGCGCGTCGCGGAACTCGATCATGCCCTGCGCCGGCAGCGCGACCTGCGAGCGCGGTCCGCCGCGGGTGATGGTCTGCGACACGCGCAGGAAGCGACCGCGCGAGTTCTCCTTCAGGTCTAGGTAGTACCGTCGGTTGTCCTGCGGTACAACATGCGGAAATCATTAAGCTGGGTACTCACTTAGCAGTTTTACATATGATGTATCAGATACAGTATCAAGTGAGTACGTAGGCACGATCCCGACACCCGAAACAAAAAGGAGGCTCGCAGTGTGCTCGGACGAGCCGTACCCACTTGCAGGTTGATACAGTATCTGATACGTTACATGCAACACTGCTGAGTAACCAGCTTTATAACTAGTTGTTGCCGGTTTCACCAGATACAAAAAAGAATCATCCCGTGGAAACACATAATCTGGATAAAAACTATCCTATGTGTTAATCCAGGTTATAAACTATTTGCGTACTGAATTTCAACCAAATCCGTACAGTGGTATTTGAGTGAAAGAAGAACAAACAATCAAACATCCATACATCCAAAGAAACATTCACGTTTATAATATTATATAAGTAAGATCGGATTCAGGGGTTCTGTTTTCTTAGGATCTGACTTCACGTCTACTAGCCTCAATTCGTAAAACTTTAATACAGTTTTCGGCGATTTAGATAGAAAATCATATCAATGTGTGGCTGACTGAAACAACAGTATTTTCGATATTGTATAAAAAGACGAACTAATATGTTATAGTTCTACAGGGCTGAAATGTATTATAGGATTTATACAATACAGGGTGAATTTTTCAACTGGGCGTGGAGGGCTTTTTTCGAAACTACAAGGAATATCGAAAAACGTTGAAAGGAGTCTGGTGGCCTATTTTGACGAAAACTAAAACTGCATCATTGGATTTTAGAAAAATCAAAAATCCTAGCCAGGAATCGAACCCGCTGATTTGGAAAAAAAAATCACATCCTGTATTATTACACCGTTCGATAGTGTTGCTAATAAGGATCAAATTCTACTTGAAAAATTTTTTATCAGTATAATGAAATAAATAATGTGTGACCAAGAAAATCATATCCGTAACTAAATTTAAACATCGACTTCGAGAAATATACTAATATTTACGTACTCATTGTGCATATATTGCAAGAGGGCAGAGTCTTAATCCAGCTTATAAACTATCTGCGTACCAAAAGCGCTGTGACAAATGACGCAGCACATGCCGAGGTAGAAGCGCACCCGAAGGTTGATAATTCTTTATTTACAAAAATATTATGTTAAATTCAAGCTCATTTATCTCGGCTCGGACTGAGTTTTTTTAAACCCCATACAATAATTTGATCAGAATATTATTTTTCATCGTTTAGTTGATAATAAGATCGATGGACGCTAAAAGAAAAAGCTCCAGACTTCATACATTTTTGATCATTGGCTTTCCATCCAAATCTGTTCTATAGTTTTTGCGTGGAAGAGTAACAAACATCCATCCATCCAATCCATGCTCACAAACTTTCACGTCTACAATATTAGTATTGAGATGAAATGAATCGCTTGAACAGTGCTCGAGTGGTCATGACCAGTGGTGTCGACTATCGACCTCACAGACCTTCAGTCGGTCACGCTAGACGCGCCCTACGCCTATCCGTTACAACTAGATCACAATCTACTCGACGTCTGACTTTAAATTTTAATTTTATCGTGTTGCTTTCAACACTTTCAGGATTATTTTGCTACTGCTGATAATCCCAGGCATTTTACTAATAAATCATTAAACCAAATGATTAAAAAAACTGTATTCACACATTTCACACACTTTAAAATGGCGAATGTACGTAATTACAGTAAAGTAAATTCTCTGGCTTTATTTTTCTTTTTTGGCTGGTAGAAAGTAATTTTTAGCCACACTATTCCCAAACCACTGCAACAGAATCAACAGTGGCAACCACCAGAAAAGCGCCGAGACAATGAGGCTCGACGTGTCCCGAATAATGAATTTACCTGTCTTGGATCGTGCAACGAAATTAATCAGAAAAGAATAGTGGAGGAGTACCAAAAAATACGTTCCCTCTTTTCCCTGGTTGAAAGTATGAAGCCGTTAACAATTGGTACTTCGAATTTTTCTACCAATCACTCACTGAAATTCTAACGCCAGTAGAGTACTGTAGATACTCTGCTACTATCAATCAACATCAGTTGAGGTAGTCCCTGTTATCTGACGCTTACCTTATACAGCTAACATAATGTTGGATCCAAGTAAAATCGACGAAAGATGGGACTGGCCTTTATCCAGCAGTTGGTTACAATAGAATAAGGACAGCGATTGTCTCACTACGATCATCGTCTTGGATTTGATCTGCCATCTTTAGGCACGTTTTTAGGGTTAACCTAGTAATTCGCTGGAGCTGTACTACTAACTAGAGTGCACTTTATCTCACCTTGAGCATCATCTCGGACTTGAGCTTGCCGTCGTCGGGCACATTGTCGGGGTTGGGCGGCCCCAGCGACGAATAGAAGTCACTGAAGCTCGACAAGTGGTCACGGAACTCCGCTGCCGTTGACATCGCCAGGAAGATCTGGCTGCGTCGCCCATCCGCACCGATCTGGGGGAAAATCACTAACTTGAGGATTACGCCTAAATTGACTGGCCTGTTGGTCTAGTGGTTAGTGACCCTGCTGTGCCGGAGGTCGGGGTGTTCGAATCATTTGTTCTGTGTCTGGGTGTAATTTAACTATAATATTATGTATGTATTTAGAAATATATAATTATGTTTATCATTTTTCTCATAACACAAGCTCTGCGTAGCTTGGGACTAGATGGCGTTGTGATAGTTGTGGTATTATTATTATTAAATTAAATAAAAACCATTTAACATGCCATTAAAAGGCGGTTTTGACGCCAAACTGCCTAACAAAGAAAATATAATGAAATGAATGGCCAATACCAATTACCTACACCTTAATTGGTGGGCTATGTTCTTTGGAAATAAATTATTTTAATTGAGTGGAACTGATTTTAACAGATTAGAAAATGTAGTCCTAGCTATGAAATTAAAGGGAAAGTTAGCCATGCTCATCAATGGGATGCACTTAAAAGACAAATGTTACCATAGTGTGAAAAGAAAACGAAAACTATTTTTTATAACAGGACGAGCCATTTTGTTTTGGTTGTGTTTGGTTTTGGTATCTGAAATTGGACGAAGCATTCGCGTGTAATGTAAAGGCGCTCCCTCACCGGGAGCATTCGCGTGTATGTAACAATATAGATTCGAGTTTTGAGTTTGACGAGCATTCGCGTACATTTAGTGTTGATTTGATACAAGGTGCGCATTATGATGCTAGATTGTCTTCCGTCACTGATGAAATGTTAGAATCTGTAACGTTACATTACAGGTGAATGCTCGCCGTGAGGGAGTGACTTAACATTCATTACATGCGTATGCTCCTGGTGAAGGAGCACCTTTATTCTGTTTTGTGTTATAATTGTACTTGAACTACATTTCACTGAATTATATATTGAGACAGTCATCTACTTACTCATTAAAAAGAGTGTCCATGGAGTATCGTGCTCATTCTTCTCCATAGATCTACGCTTCGGAATGAGCACCTACGGTACTTTCACAGTTTTTATGTCGTATGACTGGGACTGTAGCACCATAACTATATTTGTACTTATTTTATGTCTTTTGACAATTCAAAAGTGTCCGCAATTGGCCTAATTGAAATAAACAATTTGATTTTGATTTTTGATTGATTAACCAAAACAAGAGTTCGTTGGCGAATCACTTAGTAAAACAAAATAAATCCGAAATCTAATATCAAGTTCCCAAGTAAAGATTAGTTCTGTTGGTGCCAAGTCAGAAAATGTGCAACCGTTGGTGTTGGGTTGCAAACTACATAGCGTCAGCTAAAGTAGGGGAGGCGAACGAAATCAATAATAAATTGAATGCTGGTCGGGGTTTCTCACGGCCGGAGGACTAGTCCTCATCAATATTATATTAGATGTACCGCAAATAAATAAGTTTTGGTTTTATATGAAACAATGAGGCAAGCGGTTTTATCTAGTTTTGGTAAGTCAGTCGACAAGACAAAGCTAATCTGTGGTCTCAATGTTTTTGATAGTTACATTTTTTGTTGGGGAGTTTGTTCCGCCACTTCTTCTTCCCAGCCAAAACACTAGGAAGTGTCAAAGGGGGGACACTTTGGGGGACTGTCTTTATAACCTTAAAAAAGGGCTGATAGTGCCTAATTTGAATAAAAGACTTTTGATTTTGACTTTTACTACAAGTAGAATAAAAAAGCAATGGTATGAAAAATTGTATTCACCTTCAAAGATTTCAATGGAAAGAAAAAATCGAACCGGCGACTTCTGGATTCAGTACATTTAAAGCTCTTCCCAAACGAGCTATCGAGGTTCCTGCCTATAGCGTTCAAATCTTAATCCATTGCTAACGTCCCACGGTGGTATATTCACCTTCTAAATACCACAGCATATTATGTTCCGAATAAGGTTTTTTTTACGTGGTCAGGGTGTGGTGTCAGGGTGAGAGGGACTGTCAGACTCGTACTGACTAAAATCCAAGATGTCCTTCAATAGCCCTTTACGTTTTGGGGTCACGGTAATTCGATAAGTTCCGCGACCTCCGAATAAGGTGTTAGGGAAACTAATAATACATATATGTATAGGCTTGAAAGTGTAATCTAAAGATTGATCTTTTTTCAGGATATCTGTTTCAGTAAATCACTCTTCTTCTAAAAATTAAAAATGAATTCGTTTGGAAAGATAAAACTTTTCTTGAGGAGACCTACACAAATGGATTTTCACAATGTTCGTAGACTAAAACTTATGTATAATAATATGTAGTAAATATATCAGCAGAAGAGTTTGTTTGAGTGTTCAAATCTCTGGAACTGCCGATTCGTGATTAGTTAAATACCCGGGTTTACCCGGGTGAATGCCCTAGTACCGTTTTAGAACCCTAAAAATACAATCAATTCGTGATTTATTTGGCATAGAACCCTGTTAGCAACAATTTTTCGGGAGGGGCCTTTATCAAGCGCAAGATTGATAAGAAGTAATTGATAATGATAACAGAGTAGTATAATTAAAGTATTTTGGAACAATGTTGTTATCAGCGTATCATCATCAGCTGTTGCTATCTATTATGTAAACCTTTATCTTGTACATAGGCGCGCTTACGCAACACATAAATAAATATGTATCTCTATGTAAACATTCATTGCTGTTTATTTTTATTACATTCTTGCAGTGACTCTAATAAATTAGGCTTAATTTGTGGTCCATTGATAATTCAGAGTTTACAATTAAAATTGTAAGTATGTTTTGAAGAGCTACTACACGAGCCAACGCGCTGTTGTTCAGTTTCATTTGTCTCTAATCTTCATTTAGATTAAGTTACTGCTCTCACCTTTGAGATGGGTCCGCCAAATTTCAACTAGATGCATTTGAGTCAATAGAGAAACGGGCCAAGAGGCTAATCGGTAACGATGCTCTGCACGCGTAGCATGGCGATTCTGGGGTGCTAAGACAGGAAACCTCCACGTGCGCCCGTGGACTGGAGTTCCCTCTCGGATATGTCCGGGGGGAAGACCAGTTTTTCGGCCCGGTGCACCCTGGGATGCGGGCAAAAACTCTTCCTTAGGCACTGTGTGCCTAAGGGGTCTCTTTGCCCGTATGCGAATAGCCTGTCGTGTGGACGCTCCAACGCGTGTCCCTCTGATCAGCAGAGGGCACAGCGGCGGAGCGGGCTTGCGGACGGTGAGTAATGGGTAGCTCGCCGTCCGACCGAGGACCAAGCCCGGGTCGGTGGCGCGTCGTGTTTCACGCCAAATGCCTGCTGGGGTCGCGGGTTTTTTCTTAACCCAGGATACCGCGGCCCTGGAACGTAAAGGGTATCCGAAGGAACACGGGTGGATTTTAGTCAGTAAGAGTCTGACAGTCCCTTCCGCCCCACCCAGGGCGGGAGGACTCATTTGATGATTTTACCACCTAAAAAAAAAAAAAAAGCATGGCGATTCTATCTCTATTCTACCAAGAAAAGACACGAGTTATTTCATCGTTATTTCTATACAAATCGACTGTTTTTTTGCACAATTATGACACGATTCTTACACCATTAAAGCATAGAAACATATCTTTTCTATATTTTAAACATTGCTATGCTTAAATCGATAAAAATCTTTTACGTTCTGTCAATTTGTCTATTATCCCGTCGACAAAACCCGTTTCTACAGCGCCATGCTACGCGTGTTGGTCGATTCAAAGCTTCAGAGCTTTAAACATCGACGCCGTGTGGCCAGCCTGTAGGTTTTTTATCGGTTACATTTTGGAGAGTGTACGATGGAACTGCATAACTTCCACCTAGCCCTTTCCATCATCGGACTACTAGACGTACGGCAATGCGCCATCGATATATGGTGGACATCGCTCCGGTGCGTACAAAGCGTTTTGCTAATTCCTTTTTTTAAAGCAAAGCTAAGGAGTGGAAATCCCTGCCGCCTTCTGATCCGACAGCTATAACCTTGGGGTCTTCAAGTCAAGAGTGAACAGGTTACTTCTAGGCAAGCGTGCTTCACCGTTGACCACATCATCGCTTACCATTAAGCGAAATAGTGGTCAAACGCGAACTATTTTAGTGTTTTTTTACGCATCCTCCCACAATTCCTCTTGTATCGTGGGTACAACAAACACAGATTTGCTTTTTACCGATGCTGTTAAAATTTCCCTTGTAGTGGAACTTCTGCACGATGTTTTTGTATCAAACAAGCTTATCCCACAGACATAGTCAACCGTCTGTGGGCGTCAAAGGTCGAGGGGAAGTTATGGCAAGTTCTCACATCACGAGTTAATGTGACGCAATCATTACCAGCGTTACGTCATCAGTCGTGAGGGTTGCCAGTTCAACACCATTGTTTGTCGCCCTCCGAGTTTTAAATAAACTTCTTTTCAAACAATTTATTAAGAACTTTTTATAAGTTTACGTCGCTAAGTTTAAATCAATTCATGGTTAAAGTTTTATGTTTTCTGAACACCTGTGATTTTATAGAACTGAAGTCGTTTAGACCTTTGACATTGTCTCGCCGAGCGCAGACATGACGCATAAAGCTAAAACTTACATATACAATCCAAGATAGACCTTCGTCTGCTACAAATACAACTTATATTAAACTAGACTTACAGTACACAACGGACATAACCACAGCCAACCGCATGCTAGTTTGACCATGAAAGCGTCTCTATTCTGTAGAAGGGCAGATTTCATTGAACAACTTACTAAACACACTTTAATATCTAACAGGCAACATTTTTCTAAAACCGACACTCATTTCTCCAGCTTACGACGGTAAGCTACAGGCATGCTTGTATGCTATGCACTTTCTCGGATGCTGATATTTCGTTGAGTATAGGTACGGCACGGCTAAAATTTGTATGAACAAACCGGAAAATCTGCCTAGAAAAACCATAATTACTTCAATTCCCAAGTAAAATGGGATAAGGGCAGGAAGATGACTTACAATTCCCATAGGCTTAACCCGCATGAATCGGTACTGATGGTCGGTACGACAAAATGTCAATACATATGCGACATTAGATAGTATCTGTACCGATCTGTCTGTACCGACAGTCTGCTTCATTATAAAAGTACTTAGCAAATTTTTTTTACTACGACGTGTGTTGACGTCACTCATGCGCCAAAACAACCATGCAGAACATAAACCATGCTCATCTACGGTGTCTAGAACGTTCTACGACAATGTGGAACACCTATGAGTGATGAGAGTGATGACGTACGCTCACCTCTGCGACCTTGATGAACCGCCCGCGTCGGTTCTGCTTCACGTCCAGGTAGAACCGCTTCGACTGGATCTGCAGCATTTTCGTCGCCAACTCCTGCTCCTGTGGCTGCTGACCTGCACAACACAGACAAGAAGACTTCAGAAGCAATTTACATACGGACAATATGACATTCCATCACGCATGTCTTCGAAGGGTGCCAATGTTTATCTCATTATCTGTAGCGTGGGTCCTAAAACCTAGGACCTTAATTCAGCGATATGCTCGCGTTTGACCACTATCTGACATGATGGCAAGCAAAGAACGGTGAACCATGATTATCTAGAAGCTACCTCGCTAGGTAACTTGATCGGGAATTAATCTTTCATCAAAAATATCAAACAGAACCAAACGATATTTCAGCTTGCCTGTTACTCGAGACGAACACATAACTAATACACGAAATATTGTATTTTTATTATAACAACCGTCCTGTTTACAATCGATTGCTTAAATCCAACCCTAAAAGGGATAAATCCTATCAAATAAGTTAAATCTCCCATATCCACCCTTTCCTAAACTAAATCAATTCACTATGTACTACATGTTAAAGTCTAGATATAGGCACATAGATAGGTAAGTGTATGACGTCATAAGCCGCCTCTCTAGATCTGCCAGACATACTACAACGACGGATAGCATCATAATATATAACGTTTACCGAAGAAAACGAACACTCAATATTTATAGTGTTTTTAGAACAAACATGGAGTGCCAATAAAACTGAAATATCCGTCGCATTCTTCATTATCGTCTATTCTTACAAAGCGATATATTTAAAAAAAATGTACTTCGAATGTGATATCAAATCATTAACGGCTTTACAGATCCGAAAAGATTTTTTGTAATAAATACTCCACGCATTAAATGACAAAGAATCAACACAGACAAGAAGTAATCCATTGTCAATAAATCAAATCGGAATGAGGCACAAAGCATGACAAAGAAAGTACAGAAACGCAGCGCGCATGACCGTACCATCTGCAAGGGCTGCGAGGAATCTCATCAAAAACAGATACGTTCGGCACTCAACGGAGCGCAAGTTATCGCAACAAAGGCACCTCCGCTAGAAATCGACGTGTGATCGATTGTGCACGCAACGCGTCCCGGACGATTGCACCGATGTCGACAACGCCCCTCATTTCGGCGCTAATTACTGAACACTTCGGCACAGTCTAGCTGCTAGACAGACAGCTAATAGGATCGCCCGAGGGCGTGGCTCGCTCAATGACGTGCGATTTCACTTGTTTGATTATGTCTTTATTGATAATTTTTGTTTGGTCTAGGTGTGGCTGCGGATGCTTGCGTTGCTTTAAGCTCCTAATTCTAAAGTTAGAAAATAAACTAGGTTAACTGGGTGCGGAGGTAAGAGGGTAAGAGGTCAGTGTGTGATGGTGCAAGCGAGGGCTTTGTCCCCGCACTGGACTGACGCTGAGCTCATTGTTTGTTTAGCTCAGTCACTCAGTGCTAACTAACAAGTCTGTCTCTGAAAGTTTTGCTTGCATAAATATTTGATCAAAATATTTCGGTAAAGGATCAGTACCGTCAGCACAAGTTTTCAGTATTTGAGACGTAAAGTAAACTGCAACTTTGACAATTTCAAGGAAAAAATTAGTTCCATTTTCAGCACACCAAGGCGCTGTTCATTTTTCCTTGAAAATTGTCAATTTGAATGTGTCAAAGTTCCAGTTTACTTTACGTCTCATTTACAGAAAACTCGTGCTAAAGGTACAGACTGGTCCTTCTGCGTACGTAATAAGGACCCCGTCTGCGAACTGTTTACTAATGTTATGTCTGCGTCTAGACGGGGCTTACAAACGACAAGCGATACAGTTTACTTACCTAATTATTTTTATAATAGCTTAACGTCATTATTTCGTAAGTAAAATTCAGAAAAATCGCAAATATCTAAAGGGAAGCAACAAATTGAGAACGGATATTAAATTAGAATTTTAATTTGATTGGTAACTGCAATAAGAAATCGAAATATTGGATTTGGAACATGACTAAACTTAATTGATTTTTATTATAGCTGTCCCACACTTTTTCCTTTCGTGAGTGCGTTTACAAACACATACAAAAATTGTATGTGTGTTTCTAAGTTTAATATAAATTGTCCCTTACGGGGATTGAACCCGCGACACGCTGCGTAGCAGTCGATCGTTCAGCCACAGCGCCAACCATGCCGTCAATTTTATTTTGAAAACCGTCGGGGAACGCTTCTAATAACTTCTTACAAAAGGAATTTACGCTGCATTTGGAACCTCTAACTAAAAAGCAAGCTATCTATTCAAAAACCCATATACCCAAGCCAGAGTTGACAAGCCGGCCGGGGTCGCGGGACTTAGTCCATAACCGTGACCCCGGAACATAAAGGGCTATTGAAGGACACCGTGGATTTTATTCAGTACAAGTCTGACAGTCCCCTCCCGGTGGGAGGACTCATTTGATGATTTTACCACGATATAAAAAAAGCCATAGTTGACACAGTCTCCACATCCAGGTGAAAAGAAAATAAACAGTAGATTAATTTGATAAAGAACATTGTGAATCTCGGCAGTGGGCGTCCGTCTGCCCTCCGGCAACCTTCGAAAGCGGCGGCTGGTCGCATAGCAACCGCGTGATTAATGGCCGTGGATACGACGCCTTTAGGACACTAGCTACAGATGCTGTAGGACTTGTCTGGACTAGACTACTTGATCCTCATCCGTATTGTTTTGTGTGATCGTTAGATATGTAGTTTATTTTTAACAAAAAATAAAATCTTCTGTTTTTTTTATGTTTGTTACCTCCATAACTTTCGATTAGGTGAACCGATTTTGATGATTATTTTTTCGTTCGAATGCAGTACACTTCCCATTTTTGAAGAGAGTTTCGGAAGTATACCACAAAATTATTATAATGTTAATACAGGAAATAACATCGGCTGTGGTAACGAACAGGCCTACTTACGAACAATCAAACGCTAACCAAAATAATATCTATAACGATTGTTGAATATTAAAATGAATGTATGAAAGTAATCAAATCAAATTAGGTCATAACTCGGCAATTTCAAAACGATAATTGAATTTTTGCCAAATGTATTTAGCATCTAATTTGGTAAAAATATCATTAGACAATTTCCGGGGGAAACGTCCCTTTTCCTCACGGCTCAGTTGTTGTAGACCTCCTCCCCCCCCGCGCCGGGTCCTCCGCCCGCCCTACGACCTGTGTCACCCCCCCGCGCCGCAGCCGCCACCCCGCACCGTCTACAACCTACCCTCATAAAAGATGCTCAATAATTCTCACCACTGTTATGTCTGACCTTATATTTTAACTACAGATTTATTTCGAAGATTAACAACATAACACAAGTAATAAAGAAAACAACTGATTAGTAAATCATTTGTTTACGATTTTAGAATTAAAACATTAGATAATTCGATCAATAACCCCGAAGTAAAGCGATTAATCCTAATCAAATAAGAAGTATGTATTAATATTAAAATAGATCGTTTAATTAGTCAACACATCTGTGGGGACGACGGTCATTACTTTAAATAGCCTGAAACTGTCAGCCTGTTATCATGAAAGATATTACGAGGTAGTGTACAACGAGTTTACAGAAGGATCAATCCGTAACAGAAGTTCAAACATTAAGTTAACCTTTATAATCAAAGCCCGGAGTAGTTATATTGATTTGGGGTCAAACCAGCACGCGTAGCATGGCGCCGTAGAAACAAGTTTTATCGACGGGAGATATAGACAAAATAACAGAACGTACAAGTTTTTTATCGGTTTAAGCATAGCAATGTTTAAAATTTAGAAAATATATGTGTCTATTCTGTAATGGTGTAAGAATAGTGTCATATTTGTGCAATAAAAACAGTCCATTTGTACAGAAATAACGATGAAATAACTTTGTCGTTTCTTGGTAGAATAGAGCTAGAATCGCCATGCTACACGTGCTGATGTTAATATGGACATGCCTCCGGGATTCCGGCATTTTAAAATTGTTAAGAACACGTAGGATGAAGAGATAAGCACTCGCTGTTGCCCGCGGCTACACCCGCATGCATTTCAATTCAATCCCATAAGTACTGAAATGAAATCCCTGGAAAAAGCCATATTATGATTTCTATTACAGTTCGTAATACAAGTACATAAAATCAATGTACCTACTCCGGGCTATGTGTATATCAGTAGCCTGTTTTTATTAAAACTAGCTATTGTTTCGATATCCAAAATAGTATCTAAAGACATAAAACTTAAAGTCCTGTTTGAAAATGTTTTAAAGATTTCTCAGTCTCAAGAGCGAACCTTCTGCGAAAAATTTACAATGTGATAACAAGGTCAATGAACTTACCGGAGTCAAAATTATTCCCGCCAGCGTCCATACTTTGCCCATGATATTCTGTAACACATTGACAAACACACTTACATTAGTTAACGAAATACATTACATGATATTTTTAAAAGCTATTTATAACTTTTTGGGGCCGTCATTGGGGCATCAGGCTGTAATTTAAGGCCGCATATCCAGAAAGTTTGCAACGTCGCTAATAGCTGTCAAATATTTACAAGTTTTAATTAATTTGGCAATGTTACTGTATGGAAATAAGAAATAAGGCTCTGTAGTGCACTAGAAAATT
Organism: Agrotis ipsilon; assembly: GCA_028554685.1. NCBI lineage: Eukaryota > Metazoa > Arthropoda > Insecta > Lepidoptera > Noctuidae > Agrotis > Agrotis ipsilon. The sequence goes on from CM052980.1 coordinate 12,204,270, forward strand.
GATATAGGAATGTAATTAAAACACTGAATTTGGTGTTGTAACCGTTTCAGGTGTATAAAAGGCATTTGGAAAGTTTTCAAATGCTTTTTCTATGAGTCTAGAACTATGTATTCGGCGTTACTATATTAATGATTGCATTCCTTAATCATTTTTTTTAGTGCACTACAGAGCGATATTTCTTATTTTCATACAATAGATTTGCAAAATTAATAAAAACTTGTAAATATTTGACAGCCATTTGCGACGTTGCCAGCTTTTAGAATAAGCGCTCTTAAGGCTGGACTTCACTGTAACATGTCAAATCAGCCGTACTGTAAAGTACTGCAAACTAGTCAACGATTCTACCAGATGGCCAATCATGACGTCTAAAGCGAAAGTAGTGCTGCGGAGGGAAAAAGACAGAGCTATGCAAGTCGTCTAGCTGCATCTCGTTCCTTCAGCGGAACTACTTTCGCATTAAAACGTTGTGGTAGGTCCCCTGTTCTGCAATCTGATGCAGTAACCTGTAGTAGATCTCAAAATTGGCAACACAATACTAGAGCCTAGACATGTCTGCAGTCCTTTCAGTGAAGCCTATCAGTCGTCTTCTTACGTAAGACAATTGCCAAAACGTGTCGTCAGTCGCCTTGGCCGCCGTCCGATGACCTCCCCATACCATTGCCATAGGGTCGAATAAATTAAACAACAATATACTTCCAACTCTTTATTAGCGCATTTTACAACATTTTGCACAACATCATCTTGTTACTATTTGATGTACTACACGGTATGACAGGTGGAGAATGATAAGCGATTAATTGCATCATTACAAATTAGCATGTATCAGGACAGAAGACAAGCAAGCTGTCGCCTTATAAGGAAAGTAATTGCTAACCAAACATGTTAGAAATGTTATTAAGCAACTAGAACCAAAATCATATGTAAATTCCTTATAAGTCAGACATTACAACACCTTCAATTATGGTTGTCCGTATTATTCAGTTATTGGAAAAAAGAATAGGCGAACTGATTTTTCGAAGGACGTTTTAAGATATTATTTTAACCAAAACATTGGAAACATGGTTGCAGTGGTCGTTTATCTTCGTCCTAAACCAAAGCATATTCAAGCAACTCTTATCAAAGAACCAACTGGCCTGATGGTCTAGTGGTTAGTCGATTCCCACCCAGGACAAACTTTTGTGTGATGAGCATGATCATTTATCTGTGTCTGGGTGTAATTTATCTGTAATATGTATGTATTTAGAAATATATAAGTATGTTTATCAGTTGTCTAGTACCCATAACACAAGCTCTGCTCAGCTTGGGACTAGATGGCGTTGTGTGATAGTTGTGGCATATAAAAAAAAACTAAGCGGTTAACGACGAACCTTTTATGCTTGACCATGCTCAAATCAAAATTCAGTTAGAGAACGTTTCAGGAGAGGTCAGCAAACTAGGACGAGGCATGTTCTAATAAATTCGTGAGGCAATTACCGCTGTTGCAGCTCAGAGCACGCAACACGCTGCATTTAATTACCACCGCTCCATTAGCTGATATAATAATTGCAGGTGTTGCCCGAAACATCCTCCGGCTTGCATTGTAATGTGTGTGTTAACCCGACAACGTAATTCAGTACCCGATTGAGCAACGATTTCTTTGGATACGCTCTTCAGAAAGCATGAAGCAAGTGTTAGTAGTACTGAAGAGGTGATTTTCCTGACAAATAATTCATTAAAGTAATCCATGGATATTAACTTTTCAGCAATGGAACTACTAGCGACTAATTAAAATCATACAGTTATTTTTTCTTTGTTCTCGTGTGTTTAAGCACCAGCTGTTAGGCTTGTAGCCATCTGTCAAAACTGACAAGAAAATTCGAGAAAACTACAAATTCTGAAGTGCACGCGAGCATACAATGATCGATTACTTATAGTCGCGCAAGGCTAAGGCGAAAATTCGCAAATACTTGGACATTTAGCAAAATACAGATCCGCCCGATTAGGAATGGGATTTAAAACTATTATAGAGCTTAATATCTAAAAGGGCCAATCAACTGAAACCTTACTAACGAGTCTAATACTCTAATAGCAAAGAAATGGCGTGCTTGAAGCTCTATAAGAAATAGCCATGTACGAAAAACCTTAAATCTATGAAGATAGGTCCCTAAGGTATGCAATACGTACCTGCCAAAGGAAATCAACAATAGAGATCTTAATATAGACAAAAGCGTTGATTAATTTCCCAGTAGGTGTCGAGTGCGAACCATTGCGTTCCCGAAATTGAGATGAGGATGGACACGCGCAAAATATTTATTGCTACCCTCATGGAAATAATGTAGCCAGTCGTGATGACAAAACCGTGAACGAATTGTGCCGTGTTCGAAATAAATTAAGGATGAAATTTTATAACAAAAAGAATATCCCGCCGTCGGTCGTACATACAGTAATGCGGTCGCATATGAATTACAAACGGTACATGTATGCCTCAATCGCGCATAAATTTTCTTAATTTATTTTGCCCTAAGCGAGTATGCAAATCGAACTGCCACATTAATTTCTCAATACTTAAGTAGATTCTCATGATGTAGGTGGACTTAACCACGATCGTCCCGTTTCTCTGAAGCCTCTAAGGGAATCTTCGAATCTCATAAAATTAGGTAGAAATCATCATCATCTTCGTGCCCTTATCCCATTTTACTCGGGGTCGGCGCAACACGTTTTTTTCTTCCATTCTCCCCTATCAGACGTCACAGTATCATTTACTCCTTCTTCATTCATTTCATTCCTTATGACATCCATCTTTTCTTTGGCCTTCCTTTTCCTCTCCATCTATCAACTTTCATACTCATCACTCTCTTAGTCACATGAGTCTCATCCCTCCTCATCACAATCATCATTTTTTTCTGGAATCAATCAATTCATCCAGGAAGCGAAATTCTCAATTTGATGTACGATCCTTAGCCTTCAATAAATACCTACGTAGGGATGTGGGGCATCCTGCATACAGTAAAGACAACTAAGAACAACCAGTATAATCTGTGCTACCTGCTAACCACCACTTATATTTTGACAAGCTTCGATCTCGCACTGCCCCGGTACGGTTATCACAATAGGACACTGTCCGACATGACAATCCGTAACGAGGTGTTTCTCCCACTTCAAGACTGACAAATGATCCCCCGGACATCTGTGAAACATGTCCGGGAAGCGACCCACACAATAGATCCGTAACGCGCGTAGAAATCTGCTACTGGGGTTCATTATATTATTTTCGTATCCGATCAAAACGGCAAACTTTGGCAATTCTCACCGCAGCCTAGCGTGTGTATGTGGCAGGTCATACTTATGTCATACAATAGAAGGTAGGCTTTAGAACTATGAGATCATCACGGATTGTGGCGGATACATCAAAGTAGGACAAATGCGACCGCTCGCTAAAATTTCACAACAGCTTGTTGGCATTTTTGGATTGTACGAGCATTTGCGGCGCTAGCGATTAGAAAAATAATTTCAGGAAGTATCGGGAAAGATTGCATACGTTTTATGTGAAGCACACATCTATACAACGCCCATTCAAGCGAAATGCAGGGAAATGCTAGTGCCGGCGCCTGAAGAATGAGCTACCCACAACGTTGGGAGCGCAGCCAATGCGTGCGTATAGAAAGCCAAGTATCTGTGGTATCGGCGAGTCACAGGCGACTGGTCAGAGGTCGGTCGTGTCGTGTTACCGACACACACACCGCGGCCAACTTGGCCAAGCCTCGCTCGACCGACAAGTGCTAACTATGCACTGATTAGTAACCGACGTATTAATGTGCGAAATGCAACAACAGCCTATGAACACTAAGGAATTGTACGAAAGGATACAAGTGCAATATGTGGAAGCGAAACTGAGGCAGAGGTGAACGTGTAACCTTGGGCGATGCAATGGAAACGATCAATGAAGACTGCGTCTGCGTGCTGTACACCAACATAATGTTGATGTACTTGCTGCAGGCGATCCACCAACTGACACAACCATCTCATGTGTACTAGATAATCACTCAAATGTAAATTAATAAAGTCTGTTGGGGTGAGCAGGTACGAATGATGGGACGCACTTGTGTCCAAAGAAGCTGCTTTGGTTTTGCAGATTGCACTACAAAAATACGCAAAAACTAGGCAAAACACCGTCCATTCTACAGAAACTCATCATAAGTGATTGATAGCCATTTATGGCTATAAATTCAATTTTCTTTCAAGCAATTAAAAAATAATAATTACTTCTGGCACCATAAACGATCAAACGCGACTCTTCACTAGCGACCAGTACTCCTTTTTTATGAACCGAGTGGCAAAATTATGGTAAGCTAAATTCCATCATTTTTCCGCAATATGCGGCAATAAAAGACTGGGATGACATGGGTCCTGTATCTATCTAACCAAACACAACCAAATCAGTTCCATCAGTCACTCTCCTTATCACAATGATATACCTCTCTGGAGTCAAAAAGCCTTTAGCGTGTATTTAATGTTCTTTCAGAGTGGCAAAACATATCGCGTGTGCTGTCTTCAGACATCGACGATACAAATTACTATAACCATATAACGATAACGGCCATTCTCACAGTACTTATGGTGGATTAAATCGTTTACGACCACTTCGTATCGTAAATTGGAAAATTATAAATCTGTATGTAAAAACCGTCGTGGCAGCACATTCATCAACTTTAACGTCCGTCTCTTCAACCTTCAGTTTCTTACTCAGAAAATATACTTTACGTTAAAACAGCGACTGCCAAGGTTAAAGAGATGTCGGAGTCTAGAGCAGACGCCTTTTTATCTATCTTATTATATGAGGCTCCGTTGAGTAGACTAGTCACCTCATGTACTACAATGCCTTGATTCCCTTTCAGTGTGGAGTATTTAAACAAGCCCTGTGATCCCTAATTCGACAGCCACAATAGATTCAGTGCTTTGTGTCCAACAGTATATAGTATTAACTGTGAAAGAGACCTTTTGTGAAGCTTGTGACGTCGCCGCGCGAGTCCTGTGCGCTGAGCACAAGGAAGTGACTTTATCATTACATGCTCGGCCCACATTCTGACGTGATATGACGGCTAAATATTCGAAAGAATTGAGAATTCAAAATCTAGGTCATCAGCGTCGTAAAACTGAGAGTGAACCGCCGCGCTAGTGTTCACGCTAATACACTTTTTTATCTTTTAAATCTTATCCTTTGTTGCTAATATCCGAATGACAATATCTGGCGCGTCTCATTCAAGTGGCGCATATTAATAACCTGACGTCGCAGCGCCATGTTCACACCGGCCCTCATTTATTCACACATTTTTTGCCAATCTACTTGTAAGCGTTGCGCATGACCCGAATAATAGCAAACAGCGGCGTAGTGCTCCGACGCGGCGGCAACGTACGCGCACTATAAAAAACCTATCAAATCACCAGACAATTAATTGCGAAGTCGTAAAAGCTCTTATAAAAAGATAACTTCCATTTTAAAAGTCGGTTAAACAATTCGAGCGGCGCAGCGGGGCCCGATCTAGGGTGTCTATCACTAAGTTAAACAACCAATAAGGTGTAAGAGTGTGTGCCAAGAGACACTTAAAGTAGTTATGTAAGTAGTTCAAGGCGGGTCATTGGCAGCAGACGATATTGTTGCAGACATAAGCCAGACGGACAAAAAAGTGAAACCTCTGTTTTTCATTAAAAAAAACCGCAGCACGGTTGGTAATGAATGAAGAAACGAAACGACAGTCACGTTATGAGCCACAACTATGAAACGTTAACTTGAAATTTATCTAATTGTATTTCTTTCATTAATTAATTTCGCGTTCATTTCGCAATATTCTTTTGTGAGCGATTGCAACATTGATAGATTAGGAAAAAATTATGTCTGAGACAAAAACCTTCCTAGTCTTTTTTAAGTTGATTGAGAGGCGGCTGTTGCCTGACGTAATCGGATGTTACGAATGTTGGCAACCTCAAGCGAGACCCTGGACCTCAAGCTGGTCCACCTGCATCACACGCCACTCAAATAACATTATCGCCTATTTTGAAATGATCCATGTTAAATTAAAAAACAGTTACCAATTACATAAAAATCATTGTGCGGCCTAATAGATTTCACCTTAGTGGCGCTCACGGTCCAAAACCGAGGCTCAACTGTATATAATACCACTTGGACATATCAACTTGTTCTATCAAAATATACTTTGGAGAATCCTTGGCAAACGTTACACGCGCCGAGATTGAGTTTGTGTTGGTTTAGCATCTCTAATGACCGATAAACCGGTTTTAACTAAATAGGATGTCTCACAATCGAAACCCGGAATAAGACAACTTACGGAGACTTTCGTAAAGTGAAGAATCCTCAACCAGTACCTATTGATCTGTTGAGGACAACTATTTCCTAAGTCATAGGTATTATTTCCAAATAATTTGTTAAACTAAACAAAGGAAGATCGCGCATAATTTGTTCAGCTAATGTGAATACCTAATTCATATGTATTTATGTAAGTTGATCAGTACGAAACAAGTCCTCGGTTGTTGTCAAACAAGATGATTATATATTTATTATGATAACCTATTTCAAATCATCAACAGACTTCCATGTTTATGAAAGAAATCATAGTCTGTCCGTATATTGTTTTACGTCGTCGTCGCTCGGTGCCTCACGACAATTTTCACGTTATTACGACAACAATTTCGCAATTCTAAAAGCCAGATCTAGTAAAAAAGCTATCATCAATGTTGTCATAATCGCGGCATGCTAAACAAAATGACTGACACAAAGCAAATGAGGGATGAGATGTCGATTAGTTTTTAAAATTTAATACATGACCGAAAACTGATGATTTTCTGCAATTATTCTAATAGGGATAGTCTTAATACAGCAGTGAAATAGGCAATGAAACACAGATGAACAGGCTTCGTAAACTTTTTTAAAACAAGGGGGTGAGTGGGTACCCACGCTGGCTTTGTAGAGGTGAAACTTGAAAACAAAATATAGCCTTTATCACTCAAGAATTCTACTGGTACGAGAATTTTCAAAATCAATTCAGTGAATTCAAGGAAACAACTCGCAAACTTATTTCTTCTAGGGTTTACTATTTATCTAAACTATTCTTCATCCAAGAACAACTCTTTCCGTGAGCCAACGGCTAAGAGGACAATCAGTTGCCGTATTAGTCAATCAGAAAAAATATCATAATTATGTAAATCCAAGGGATATTTATAAAGGAGGCACATTTGAAGCGAATGCAAGTCAAAAAGAAATTGAAAGCATGCCAATTTCCAATGTAAACTCACAGAGCCATTTTTAAATTCCCAGCGTGCCTTACATTTCTGAAGTCAATCTAATAGATACGATCACCAGGTTCAATGACACTGCTCAAGTTATATTTATTAAATTAAGTGCTGGCGCACATCATACGGAAGAAAAATGACAAAAATTAAAACCTTAGCAACAGTGAAATAATATAAACCAGCTGATTAAGTGCTCTAGGTCACCCTCCGTAACGAAATGCAACAAATTGTAAAGAAAATTATAACCTGTTGTGCAAACATTACTTCAATTCTGAATGTGTCCGCACCACAGTATCATGCATTGATAAGCATGCAATGGCTAACATGATCATATTTTCCAGTTAGAATAACCTCAACTATTGATATGGAACATAAACATTTGTTTTATAACCACGGTACATTCAGTACAAAATTGTTATAGCTGAACTGTACTGAAGGTTGCATTAAGTGAATTCATGCAGTTTATTACTGCATGATTGCACTCATGTACGAAACTGTAGTTTACTCTGCGTGCACCTGGTGGGGGCCAGTTTTCACTGCAAACTGATAAAAAAAGTGGAACATGCAACCATTGTTATTAAAGAATGGAATATGAAAATGTTGTTCTTGCGGACAGTTCTGGCCTCCAAGTATGCTCAAATATGAAATTAAGATTGAAGTAACATGATGGGTCAGGACTAATGTCCATGCCTGGTCAATAGATTGTTTCAATCAGCAATATTATTAGAATCTTGTATTCATTGAACAGCTGATAATTGATATTGTAATGTGACAACATAGATAGAATGTTAGTGAGCATATAAGTCAGACAAGACTACATCTGGCTTACATTCATACAACAAGCTTATGCTTAGCTAGCTTCAATATTTCACCACCTTGGATATGTTAGTGTACTGGGATAATGATTGCGTGGGACTATTTACCCGAAAGAATAAATTTTAAAGAGTTTATACTATCTGCTTTCAACAAGACACTGAATGGATCACATTTACAAATGTAATTTGATTCACATTGACAATTTACATTTATGAGGTTGCACAATAGATGGAAGGAACAAGATTTAACAAAAAGTAATATAATATGAACAAGTTCTGTGCACAATGGACAGAGCTGCAGGCCCGAGTGTAGGACCTTGTGTGATACCATAGCTAGCAAGGAATTAATACTTCTTTCCATGAATAAAACTAATCATACACTTTAATGATGTTACACATAGAACTAGCAGCTGCTATACTCCAGTGATGATGGTTCAATGATTTTGATGATGAGGATATTCCATGGATGATGATTGTGCTCTGCACGGCACTGCGAGATGGCACCCACTTACAACACACAGAGATCTCACCGCCACTCCTGTCAACACTTCACCAGCCCCCAGGGATGCTTCATGTTACCAGGACATCATATTTTATTCTTATCACACACTTAATTATTACTAGAATCGTCTTGTAGATGATGAACACAACAGATCTCTTTGTTCAGTAGCTCAGTCCAATCAGATGTACACCAAAGTCTTTGTTCTTGTAAGTAGGTGTTGGCAGAGAATCCATAGGGTACAAGTAGCACACTTTCACTATTGCACAAGGGAACACTCGCCGGCGGCCGCAGCACTCATCACCACCACGGTAGCACCGACCACGAGAACAAAGAACTTGCCTACAAGGGGCCCGGCCCGGGCCGCATCTGCCGCTTGCGGATCAATCACACCCGGTCTAATAAGATCAGCGAGGTCAGTGGGTAAGTATGGGAGGCGAGGGCCAGGGGAGGCGCGGCCACTGACCTGCCATGGTGGCGCGCCGCTCAGCTGACGACGCGCACGACACAAAGCCAGGCGCGGCGCGGCCCGCTGCGGCGCGGCGCAGCTCGGCTCCCGACACCAGCCCGCCTCCGCCGAGCCCGGAGCGTCTCGGCCACCTCGGCCGCCGACACCGGCCCGCCCGACGACGAGAGGTCGCAGACAAAAAAATCGATAGGTCGTCAACCTCCGCCGGCGGTCGGCCGGAGCCGGTCCCGGGCGGGCCGGCGCGCCGCCACCCGCTAGCCGAGGGACCGTCCCGCGCGAAGATCCCTCCGAAGCTTCAGCGTCCGAGATATAACAGACCCAAATTCGCCATTTTGAAACGGGAACAATGAGATATTTACTTTTGAACGTTTGGACGGCCGGGGCCGTCGTCAGTGACGGTTAACGGACGCGGCGCGAAACACGAGATAACCCAGACGCTACACCGCTGTAAATAAATACGTACTCTGACTAGAAATCCCTTCGTCACCGCTGCCAATATCCGACATCGCAATCCACACCGAAATCTACAGGCGATCCACCGATCTTTTCGGAGACTCTCGGACAGCACAAAATAGTCTATGGTTTCGAAGCCATCAAAATTGAGTTCTTTATGTCGTCGACTTCAACAGCACAACGAATACTTTTTTTGGTTTTTCATAAACTAAAACCTTTAATCATAAATAAAAAAAACTGTGTTTAATTTATTAAGATTCGTTTAAGTTAAAATTGATATTTATATAGTTTTCCCAACAATTCAATATTTTTTTTACTATCAGGACATTTAAACAGCCCTTTTAATTTTTTGACGCAACCTCTTGCACTCTAGATTGTCTATGGTACTGACATTCATTGTCAAATCTGGGATACTATAGTAAACTTACAAAATTCTCCTAAACCGCAAATTTTGTGAGTTTACGTTGTAGGTAAAGAATGGAAATTCTTAATTAATTCTTCTTTCTTAACTAAATTCTAAATTCAGTATACTTACTGCTTCGTAATTATGTAACACAGATAGTTGTTTTTGATAATAATAATCTGTGCAATAATCACTGCGACACGCAGTGTGGCATAAACTCTTTAATTAATAGAAAATCGAATCTATAGCAATGTTAAAATAATACCTACTTCTTGGAGCACAAGCAACTGTGCTAATCAGTGAAGATTTTTCTACAGATCGATCCACGCTTTTATCAAAGCCTAGAAATCATAGTTGATTAATTTCTGCGAGAGAATGGAATCGGTAGTATTTTTCTATTCCAGAGTAATGTGGTACTTGTAGTGATTGTAGATGTCACTACTCTGCTTCGTCGTCTTTACACAGTCACGTAGATGGCGCTGTTCGGTGGTTTAATATGGGTTTAGTCGACTCAAATCGACTACTCAGGCCATTAGTATAATAATTATTGAAGAAATGAAAGGTCTCCAATTAAAGATATGACTTCAATTTGTGAGTCCGAGAACTAATATGCTACAGTGATACAGGGGCCGAGCTTCAGCGTTCAGCGCCTGCCGGAATAAACAGCAACCATGACCCCAGAACATAAAGGGCTATTCAAGGACACCGTGGATTTTAGGCAGCAAAAGTCTGACAGTCCCTCTTGCTCTGCCATGGTTGAGACGACTTATTTGATGACTATCACGCTAAAAGCTCAGGTTCCACCAGGTCCAGTTAAAAACCAGGGTCGAGCACTAGTTGCTCGGCATTTTGCTGAACTGGGCCTTTTTGGTGCAGCCGTGAGACACAACAATTCTTTGTTTATTTTTTACTCTTGTTTTAGATATAAGTCCTTTGTTTTTTTTTTTTGTGTTTATTTTAATTTTAAATGTTGTGTGTATCGTGGTCTCTTTTGCGCCAAATAAATGTTTTTTTTCTTCTTTCTATTTCGATTACCTCTCTAATAGTAGGTATAAAAAATTCTGATTTCTCAAGAGCTAGGACTTTGCTGGTACGGCCCTACGATTCTACGTACCGCCTGACTAGTGTCACCGCGGGCGGGCTGGCCCCGGCTGGCGACGCCACCTCTCATAGATGGCCAGTCCGACCCTCGTAGCGCACCATTGAAGGACTTCGTTATTTCCTGTTAGGGTTAGGATGAATGACAGGACTGCTCAGCGAAGTTTGGTAAGGAATGAATGAAACAACACTGTAATATTACAAATGACTATAATTTTTGTCACAATTTTTCCATACAATGTTAATAATAACTTTTTACCTTATATCTATTTATAATACATTACTTATTTATTATTAATGTTGTATTTCAATATTTAAAATTCTTCCTGTTTAATTTCTAATTACATTTCACGGAGTCAGTTTCAGATGAGAGACATTTATAATTTAACTAACCAAATATTCCGAAGGATCGTACAAAGTTTAACGTAATTTTGAAAACTCGACCTCGAATAGTTTATTATGATACACTATGATGTAATTCGATTAGATCTTATTATACTAAAAATATTTCTTGCTTAGTCACTACGAGAAGTAGTTTTATCGTTAAAAACTGTACAAACATATCAACTTAGTGTTACCGCTAGCGTAAATATTATAAACGGACACACGAACCAATCACGATCAGATGAGAACATGCGGCATCGCTCAACAGTCACGACGCTCTAGACATTCGTAATTAATACATGTTAAGGTAAATTGTACTTTATAATGCGAAGCAGCGCGGCGCGGCGCGGCCGCTGATGTTCATAATTGACGAACGGATTGCAACTGAACCTCGCTCCCGGGGCGGCGCCGTGTCGCAGTCCCTGCGGCGGCCGCCGTCAGACACTCCGACACGGCGTCGCTTCCACTCTCCGCAACATTCAGTGGAACACATAGCACTTCAACTACTCCGAGCACAGCGTGCAGCCGCGCGGCCGCACGCGGGAGCCGCCGCGCCGCGCGCCGCTGCTATGATAACAAGCACCGTAATCAAATGCGAGTTGTTTGAGTAATGCAGGCTTCTGGAACTAACCCTTGGCTGTCTTCGCACTGGGATTACGAGACCACTATGATATGCGATAAACTTTACTTATATGTACTTATAACGTTCAACGGTTCAGTTAAATGGAGCCATGAGGCAGCCAAGGTTCAAAATAACTATATTTCAACGATGAATAACAAGCAAGTATAATATAATAATTAATAAAATTGAGCTAGGATAAGAACTCCGCCTTCTGTAGGAACGCGGCCCACACCCCTCCCCCTGCCACACAATCCTCGCCACAATGGACTATTAAGTACATCATATGTAAATAAGAGTGGCGCCTGCAATAGTCACAGGTGCCATCGTTTCCAACCTAAAGGTCCTTATTAAAAAATTAAGTATAATCAAGTCAGCCTAAATAAATTAAAGTTCGTTAGGTACAATCAAAAGGCTGGCGGCAATGGAGGGGCGCGGGGGACCGCGGGTCCCACAATAAATGCTACGTGTACGGAACTAGTGAAGTGACGCTACAAAGTATTCCGATCAAATAATTGAAGAGAGGCGAAGTACAGAGGGACAGCTGTACAGCGTTCACTCGCCGAGATATTATTGCTTTCATTCGAGACTATATAGTTACGATATTGCTTTGTTACTCCTGCATTTACGTATGATTTGGCACGACAATACTGAGTGAAGCAACACGGATGAACGACGTCACGGCGACGGAGTGGGGGCCATAAGCGATACTAATTCACAACCAAGCGGCGCCGGGGCGCATTATCATACAACTCTAACGGACCTGACGGCATTTGCGCTACACTTCTGAATAAAACTCACTACTTCCGATAACTAAACGAGTTCTTGGAGTTGTTGTAATGAAGCCAGCTTCATTAAGTTCTTAAAGTTCACAAGCGTTGCGCAGACGCGTACAGACGGGCCTAGAATTCGACAGCAGTGCGAGCTCGTGAGTCGTGCAACTATAGTCGCCGCTAAGACGCATATCACAACTTGAGTTATAGATCCATGCTACATTTAAATGCTTCGGTTTTCCCTATAAAACGGTTCCTAGTCAGATCCAAAAACTCGAGTTGTGTCTGTATCTTAGCGTCAACTTGAATGGTATGCTCACATTGATTTAATGACACTATAATAATGGGCGAACGAAAATTGAAAAAATGCTTCTATAACAATTGTACTAGTTTAAATATTATAGATAATATTTCAAAATTTCATAATATTGCCTCGAGTTAGAGTGAATTTTACAAAAATATACATATTGTACAAATAGTTGAGCGACTCAATGCATACACTGGTCAACCCTACGCCGCGTGAGACGCGCGCGCGTGTCGTCACGCCAGCGCGTCCCGCGCGGATCTACTCGGATAAAATGCTGCCGGAGGCGCACGCGCACACGCGCGACACGACGCATGCGGCGCGCGCCTCCGCGCGTGTAATGTGTGTACAAGACTAACACTAACTCGTTGATAGAGACTTACATTAAGCTACAGTTTAGTCCAGCACGACCGACCTCCCCGCTCGCCTCTATTCTATCGTACAAATCTAATCTTTATGCACCTGATAGGAAAGTCGAAAGTCACTCGTGTTAGCCGAACGGTTAAGTGCAAGCGGCCCTTAACGACACTATAATACACGACGAAACTACAATTTAATAATAAAAATATAATAATAACAATAGAGATAATAATTACGAGACAGAACACTAATCTCCCGACATTGCACTCCGTTGCAGGAAGGAATATTGGCCGATAAGTCTTATTCGAGAGACAAGAAAAACTTAGAAATACAACTAACGTTCAGTGCAGACGAGCCAAGCAAACAGAGCGGTACCTTTCAACAGACACGATTTTTCTCTTTGATTTTATATGGGTCTACATGGACCGTCTGCGCTCAACACTACAGATCACGAGCGAGGCCGCGCGGCGCGACAGTCGCAGGTCGCGCGCGTGTCGCACCGCGCGGCGCCGCACACAGCAGTGGCAGCGTGTGTAGGCCTTTATTTCGTTCACAGTGGATGCGCCACGACTATCAAAACTCAAGTTACAAAACAATAAACGATTTTATTGAAAGCGCGACATAGATTGATAAAAACTGATTAAGTACAATAATATCGCTTGTAACAGATCACAGCTCGTAATATAAATGGATTTCAAAAGAAAACGAGAACAGGAACATTCGCGCACAGCTTGCGAGCGGCAGACTGTGCGCCAACGTGTTGTTCACGAGGTTGAGAGTCGCGGCGCCGCCGACAGTATCACAAGACATCCGGTCGAGCGGCAATCGTGAAAGTAATGCAAGGATATGAACACATACCGCAGCATTAGCATCAAGAGTACTCGCAAACAGGACGCGAACAAAAACGTTTCAATCACATACAGAATACACGACCTCGTTAATGTACAAAATAAAAGCAAAAATATAGAAATAGTATTATTGTAATATTTATTTTTAAATAAAAAATATAATATCAAAAAAGCGTAATAAAGCACTCATTATGTACAAGGCGTTGTTATGTGAACCGTTGTCGCGCGCGCTCGCCAGCCAGGCGGCACATACATATAAGTCAGTTATTTTCACTTGAGTTCAGATTAGTAAGTTTCAAATATTCGAGTTTATGTACCCAAGTTACTCATCAATGTAGAATTTATAACCGTTGTTGTTTCCGTGTTGCATGAGAGCGTTCCCTGGCTGTCTGAGGCACGACAGCGACAACAAAACTAAATAACCAAACATCAGTAACACTAAGCACAATGGCGCCGCAAGCACGCATCGTCAATAAGTCACAATAAATATAAAATAATATATCTTAAGCAATCTTAAATACCCTGTTGATTTCTTTTTTTAAATTATCATGTTTCCCCTTTTGAATTACGAAAAAAATAATAAAAAGACGCATTGCAATAGTGCTGCGGTACGAACTCGTACGTAAAACTAATCCTAGCCAGACCAGAACGATATTGGAGATCATGTTACATGTGACGACACTCTCGGGACCACACACGAGTACTTACAGTACTAGCGGGGAGACACGTACAGAGGACTGCTCCCACGAGCGGACACGCACGCACACACACACGCGAGCACGTGCAGCGAGCGCTAGCATTCGTTTGGGATGCTGCACGTCTGCGTCTATGTGGTGTGCGTACGACAGCTTCCGCTTATTACATGAAGGCTTCCCTCTGTACGTTTCTTCTCCGCGTGAGTGTGTGTATGGCGAGAGAGAACAGTCCAGTTGTGTGTAGGTCGCTGTGTGTCACGTGTGTGTGTGAGAGCTGTAGCCGCGGCACTATGCGCGCACGCAACACATTGAGCACGATCCGACGATCACGAGACCTCTCCGGCGACTATCCCTCCACTAACTATCATATAAATTCTTCCGAGTAAACCTATCATTAACGTATATGTCTTTATTACGTATGTTATTTCGTTTTTAGCTTATATTTAAGACTTTAAGACTTTTATCATTTTGTGCAAAGAAAAGACTTTTACTAATTTAAGATTTTTTGTACAAGATTGTTTAGACTCCCCGATGTATCCTCTATGTACACCTGACCGGCCGCGCGGGCACGGCTCCGCAGGACTCATGTCGTAACATCTATGTACTCTTTACACGACCCGATACCTAATACACCATCAAAATGAAATAAAACTTCAACAACATAGTATAAAGACTGGCGCACTCGCGCTCCTATAAGGAAACTATCGAACCCATCAGCACCCTATGTAAACATTATGCATCGTGTTAACGTTAAATTAAACCTAGAGAGGGTATAACCAGTCGTACGGTACAACAAGCCGCGCCGCCCTGCGCGCCGACCGACCTGGGACCAGCAGCACCAGCAGGCCGGCGGGCAGCGAGCGCGGAGTCTTACAATAACATGGCGCGTGTATAATAAAATATAGGTTACAATATTATGTAAAATTATGCTATTCACTAGCGATCCGAAACTAATGTAACTGTTCGGGTAACGTTGTGTAAAATGCACTCGGCGTGACGTCACGCAGCCACCTTCGCGGGGCGGTTTTTGTGCAGTGGTAAAGGTCAACGACCGCTTACAATAAAATGGCCGCCTCCTGCGACTGTAAAAATATAGTTATCAAATGCTAAAGTTCAATTATAAATAGCGTCGACCGTGCGACAGTAAGTAAACTAAAATCTAAATAAAGTATACATAATAATATATCTCATAGGCCGTTGTTGTGACTTAGATAACAATTGAAGGGAGCCGCGAGCGGCGGCGGCGGCGGACGAGGGTACTTCACAATTTGACTAGCCGACACGAATTAGTAAGTGACTAGAACGCGAAACACATCATTGGCAAGACTTCGTATTACGAGCGCACTCGGTCGCTAATTCCGAACACTAGTTATTTTTCAGTATGGCAATAAAAATGGCCATCATTATTAGTTAGACATCACTGAAGATCACAGACATTCCGAATACATTAAGTACAGTCGCCCGCCCCGCCGCCGCAGTCGGCGCCTACCGGAACTACCACCACGACCGTGGTGTTCTAGCGATCGGTTAAATAAAACATGTGATGGACCGAAACAAAAAATACATACAATATTTACAAATAAATCCTACAAATTAAGCTCCTCAGTTTGAAAAAGATTAAATTACATCACTAACGATTGCTTTACAAAACATTCCTCGCGTCGAAACTTCAGTCCAATTTGCTACTTACTCTAGGAAAGTACTCGCCGCGACCGTCTCCCGCGCCGTCGCCCGCGACACTACCGCGCGGCTGCCGGCGACAGTTCACTACTGTGACCTCTACATTGGATCATGTTCAATGTCCATTCCGACCGTCTCATTCACACTCACATGGTCACCGTCGCAGACATAAACATGAGACACAGTCCCTCGTGAGCTGCTGCACTAACAGAACCCTCCGAAGCCGACGGAGGGCACGGAGGGCACCGCGGGCACGGCGGGCACTCCGCCCGAGTGCTCGCCGTTCTTGTGCAGGTCGATGAGCGGCGGGGCCGACAGGTAGTGGGCCTGGAACACATGCCGGAGATCAACTTCCTGAACACACATTAAAACGAGCGAGGATCTTCGAGGTTCGATCGAGGTTTTTGGTGATGTAGGATCTTTCGCTTATGGGGAATGCTCCAACCAGCTCGCGAAATGCAAAATTTCTTGCGTTTTTTGCAATTCGCAGACTATTGCTAGGTTTTATTTTGATTAAAATATCATTCGCGGTTGTAAAACGTATGTAGTTACAGAATTATAATCATCAAAATCACCAATACAACCCTCCAGGTTCATAAAACTCTAGGAATGACTTTTTCTGTTTTTTTTTGTTGTTGTGGTTGGAGCATTCACCTTATGTTCACGTAACCACACAATATTACCTCATTTACACCCTTAGACTGTTGCTAATACAATTTAGCAGATAGGTTAATATAGACTCTAAAAGTAGTTTTTGCTGTGTTGCTGCAAACGACCCACTTACCACACTTTTTAGTGTCGACACAAGACTTATTGGATTTCACATCAGTAATGAATGTTGGATTAGTCACATCGCGATATTCTTAAGGCATATCGTGATCTCTTGTTGATCACGATGGTTTGATGAAGTAACCACAAAGGAAGAAGCATCTCCTTTTAAGTATGTGTGGTCGTCAAATGTAAGAAGTATATTTGGTGGTTGGTAGTGGTACCTGCTGGTGGTGCGCGGGCGGCGGGCCGGCGTACCCGTTGTAGTAGGGAGCGTTGTAGGGCGCGTAGCCCGCCGGCACGGCCGCCGGGTACCCGTACTGCCACTCCGACAGGTAGCCCGGCGTGGGCCGCATCACGGCCGCGCCCCAGCCGCCGCCGTAGCCCACGAACGGCGCGCCGTACCTGCACAACGAACAAATGATCAAATGGACATAGATACGAGTGCCAGAGTAAAACAGCGTCAGTTAAGGTTGTTCCGTCACCGGACTAGCCGCATGGTGTACTAACCCGTTGTTCCCGTAGGCCGCGCCGCCGTAGGCCCCGTAGGGCGGGTAGAGCGCGGGCGCGTAGTCGGGCAGCGCGGCCACCGCGGCGGGCGCCTGGTCGGGCGCGGGCGCGGGCGCGGGCGCGGGGCCGGGCGCGGCGCCGGGGCCCTCCGCGATGGACGGGATCTGGTCCACCAGCGACTCCAGCCCCGACAGAGACTTGGACGCCACGTCCTGCGCTTTCGGCTTCACGGCGCCCGCGTACTCGCCCGGGGACCCTGGGGGATCAACACGTTCATATTGCTGTGAGTATCTGGCAGATCATGTATCAAATACTATTTATATATAACCAACTGAAGAAGTATCTGCAAAGTATAAAGCCTAGACGACCTCTATACGAAACAATATTCCTGTTTGATCTGTAAAATTCTTATGATTGTATCGATATCCGTAGAAAAATAGTTACCAGTCCAGCTACCCCAGAATGTTGTTCTAGGGTAGTGAAGTACGCGCAAGACCTTTGTTTGCAGTTAGTTTTTCAGATCACAATTATGTTGTCATAAACAACCGTATCGGTCATACCTGACCTCAGGAAGGCAACAGAAGTGACCCATCAACCCAATACTCAAAAAAAAGTTTTAATAATTAATTAGTTTGTCTTTTTATCACTCCATCTATTCTATAATGGGAGTTAATGCAATCAGTCACACTCGCCAAAATGTCGCAAGAAGTTTTAGTAATTTTTGATATTAAAAACACACGTTCCTCAAAAGCTATATTTACGTGTTGTTTCAAAATTTTAAACAGTATACAAGACTGATGTCATGAGCATACTTTCTGAAATAGTTCAATAAATTATTAACACGCATGTGAGAACTACAATGTGTTTCACACCTGTGCCTCGTTACAGTCAATATTGCTTTACATAATTAAACAATGTCTCAATGCTTAGTGACAGCAAACAACTGCTATGGAACATGTACTGTTCTGGGAGGATAGTGTCCATTGGCTATTTCAATGAAAATCAGTCCGTCATCGTCAGATAGATTATCAAAAAATATTCGACCAATATTTTTCTTTTGTTATTTAAACCAAAATTGACAGAGTACAATTTTTATTGAATTCTGACGCCAAGCCACTCGAGTTTTGATGCGTTACATCTTTATAAAATATGCATTGACTTAAGGGGAAGTTTGAAAGCGGCGCCTGTTACAGAAAGAAAGACAGGGAATCGTCTGGACATGTGATGAGGAGGGATGAGACTCGTCTGACTAAGAGAGTGGTTAGTATGAATGTTGATGGATGGAGAGGGAGAGGAAGACCAAAGAAAATATGGATGGATTGATGTGTAAAGAATGATATGAATGAAAAAGGAGTAAATGATACTGTGACGTCTGATAGGGGAGAATGGAAGAAAAAACCTGTTGCGACGACTACAAGTAAAATGGGATAAGGACAGGAAGATGATGATGATGATTCTGTCAAAGGCCAATTGGAATCAGGAATTTGTTCGTATTTTGGAATCTAGCACGTCAGTTAGAGTTTTGGAAAATAATGGACCACATACTTTAATTTGTTAATTCTGTATCAATACATGAATACATACACGACAGAGTTGCCCTTCAGATAGAAGCCCGATGGTCTGTCCTTGGGTGGGGTACGAAAATGAAGCTACTCGACCTGCTGACATACTTACCAGGTTGATGGTGTGCGGCGTGTGGTCGAGTGTCCGGAGTGCGGCGTGTGAGGAGTGTGCGGCGTGGCGTGTCTCGTGCGGACGGAACGCGGCGAGAACGACGTGGACCTGCTGACAGACTTAACCAGGTTGATGGTGTGCGGCGTGTGGTCGGAGTGCACGAGTGCCGGCGGTGAGGATGTGTTCGTCGTGTGCGGGTGCTCGGCGGACGAACGCGGCCGAGAACGACGTGGACCTCTGACATACTTACCTACCAGTTGATGTGCTGCGGGCGTGTGGTCGGAGTGCACGGAGTGCGGCGTGTTTGAGGAGTGTGCTCGTGTTCTGGTGCTCGGGCGGGACGACCGCGGCCGAGAACGACGTGGAACCTGCTGACATACTTACCCAGGTTGATGGTGATGCGGCGTTGTGTCGGAGTGCACGGAGTGCGGCGTGTGAGGAGTGTGCGGCGTGTGCGGGTGCTCGGGCGGACGGAACGCGGCCGAGAACGACGTGGACCTGCTGACATACTTACCAGGTTGATGGTGATGCGGCGTGTGGTCGGAGTGCACGGAGTGCGGCGTGTGAGGAGTGTGCGGCGTGTGCGGGTGCTCGGGCGGACGGAACGCGGCCGAGAACGACGTGGACCTGCTGACATACTTACCAGGTTGATGGTGATGCGGCGTGTGGTCGGAGTGCACGGAGTGCGGCGTGTGAGGAGTGTGCGGCGTGTGCGGGTGCTCGGGCGGACGGAACGCGGCCGAGAACGACGTGGACCTGCTGACATACTTACCAGGTTGATGGTGATGCGGCGTGTGGTCGGAGTGCACGGAGTGCGGCGTGTGAGGAGTGTGCGGCGTGTGCGGGTGCTCGGGCGGACGGAACGCGGCCGAGAACGACGTGGACCTGCTGACATACTTACCAGGTTGATGGTGATGCGGCGTGTGGTCGGAGTGCACGGAGTGCGGCGTGTGAGGAGTGTGCGGCGTGTGCGGGTGCTCGGGCGGACGGAACGCGGCCGAGAACGACGTGGACCTGCTGACATACTTACCAGGTTGATGGTGATGCGGCGTGTGGTCGGAGTGCACGGAGTGCGGCGTGTGAGGAGTGTGCGGCGTGTGCGGGTGCTCGGGCGGACGGAACGCGGCCGAGAAACGACGTGGACCTGCTGACATACTTACCAGGTTGATGGTGATGCGGCGTGTGGTCGGAGTGCACGGAGTGCGGCGTGTGAGGAGTGTGCGGCGTGTGCGGGTGCTCGGGCGGACGGAACGCGGCCGAGAACGACGTGGACCTGCTGACATACTTACCAGGTTGATGGTGATGCGGCGTGTGGTCGGAGTGCACGGAGTGCGGCGTGGTGAGGAGTGTGCGGCGTGTGCGGGTGCCGGGCGGACGGAACGCGGCCGAGAACGACGTGGACCTGCTGACATACTTACCAGGTTGATGGTGATGCGGCGTGTGGTCGGAGTGCACGGAGTGCGGCGTGTGAGGAGTGTGCGGCGTGTGCGGGTGCTCGGGCGGACGGAACGCGGCCGAGAACGACGTGGACCTGCTGACATACTTACCAGGTTGATGGTGATGCGGCGTGTGGTCGGAGTGCACGGAGTGCGGCGTGTGAGGAGTGTGCGGCGTGTGCGGGTGCTCGGGCGGACGGAACGCGGCCGAGAACGACGTGGACCTGCTGACATACTTACCAGGTTGATGGTGATGCGGCGTGTGGTCGGAGTGCACGGAGTGCGGCGTGTGAGGAGTGTGCGGCGTGTGCGGGTGCTCGGGCGGACGGAACGCGGCCGAGAACGACGTGGACCTGCTGACATACTTACCAGGTTGATGGTGATGCGGCGTGTGGTCGGAGTGCACGGAGTGCGGCGTGTGAGGAGTGTGCGGCGTGTGCGGGTGCTCGGGCGGACGGAACGCGGCCGAGAACGACGTGGACCTGCTGACATACTTACCAGGTTGATGGTGATGCGGCGTGTGGTCGGAGTGCACGGAGTGCGGCGTGTGAGGAGTGTGCGGCGTGTGCGGGTGCTCGGGCGGACGGAACGCGGCCGAGAACGACGTGGACCTGCTGACATACTTACCAGGTTGATGGTGATGCGGCGTGTGGTCGGAGTGCACGGAGTGCGGCGTGTGAGGAGTGTGCGGCGTGTGCGGGTGCTCGGGCGGACGGAACGCGGCCGAGAACGACGTGGACCTGCTGACATACTTACCAGGTTGATGGTGATGCGGCGTGTGGTCGGAGTGCACGGAGTGCGGCGTGTGAGGAGTGTGCGGCGTGTGCGGGTGCTCGGGCGGACGGAACGCGGCCGAGAACGACGTGGACCTGCTGACATACTTACCAGGTTGATGGTGATGCGGCGTGTGGTCGGAGTGCACGGAGTGCGGCGTGTGAGGAGTGTGCGGCGTGTGCGGGTGCTCGGGCGGACGGAACGCGGCCGAGAACGACGTGGACCTGCTGACATACTTACCAGGTTGATGGTGATGCGGCGTGTGGTCGGAGTGCACGGAGTGCGGCGTGTGAGGAGTGTGCGGCGTGTGCGGGTGCTCGGGCGGACGGAACGCGGCCGAGAACGACGTGGACCTGCTGACATACTTACCAGGTTGATGGTGATGCGGCGTGTGGTCGGAGTGCACGGAGTGCGGCGTGTGAGGAGTGTGCGGCGTGTGCGGGTGCTCGGGCGGACGGAACGCGGCCGAGAACGACGTGGACCTGCTGACATACTTACCAGGTTGATGGTGATGCGGCGTGTGGTCGGAGTGCACGGAGTGCGGCGTGTGAGGAGTGTGCGGCGTGTGCGGGTGCTCGGGCGGACGGAACGCGGCCGAGAACGACGTGGACCTGCTGACATACTTACCAGGTTGATGGTGATGCGGCGTGTGGTCGGAGTGCACGGAGTGCGGCGTGTGAGGAGTGTGCGGGCGTGTGCGTGTGCTCGGCGGACGGACGCGGCCGAGAACGACGTGGACCTGCTGACATCTTACGCATGTTTATGGTGATGCTGCGTTTGGTCAGTGCACAGCGTGCGGCGTGTGCGGAGTGTGCGGCGTGGTGCGGGTGCTCGGGCGGACGGAACGCGGCCGAGAACGACTTGGACTTCTGACATACTTACCAGGTTATGGTGATGCGGCGTGTGGTCGAGTGCACGGAGTGCTGCTGTGAGATGTGCGGCGTGGTGCGGGTGCTCGGGCGGACGGAACGCGGCCGAGAACGACGCCTCGCCGCTGTGGGGCGGCGTGGACCTGCTGACAAACAGGACCGCTCAGTATACATGATACTACTCAGTCAACTGAAGGAGATATAGGTAAATGACGGTACACATATTATTTGATGAAGGATCATCACCATCAGCCTACAATGGTCCCACTACTAGGACGTACGTCTTCTCTCTCCGAATGGGAGTGAAGAACCCACGCGAGCCCAGGAGGCCAATCGCGCTAATTTGAAACGTCTGCAAACGTAAACGATAGCGTTATGGTTCGATTGCAACAGTGGTTACGTTTCGATTCAGTTTTTCTGATTTTGGAATTGCGTTATATGTTCAAACGTTAACCAAAGTTGGAACGTTGCGTAACTAAGTCTAGCTTTTAATTTTTTCTTTTTGGTTTTGGCTACATCGTATTCATGAGATTCTCCAATAAACCTATAGGCGGACATGGTAATGTTGTTATTTTATCAAGGTTTTCACTCAGAATAGGTTTCCTCACGATGTTTTTCTTAACCGTTTTGAGAGCAGTGGTGAAGAAATAAATTACACAATATAATGCGCTAGGCTGGGTTCGAATCCACGACCTATTAAAAGTTGTAAGTCGGGGCCAATACCATATAATGAAAAAACAAAACATTCAAATCAAAAAGACATAAAAACGAGTACTTTCGACTTACCTATTGAAATTGCTAGGATACATGGACGAGGGATGTTGATGTAACTGGTCTAATCTGGGACTGTCTCCGACACCAGCACCTGGAACCATGAAGTAACATTATAAGAAGTGAAGAGTGGTTTGTACTGCATGCCCAGCATGTAGCATGAATTTTTATGGCTTTGACGCATTGCAGGTACCGACACGGCACCAGGATGGGTGCGGCGTCTGGCGCGATCCATCGCACCTGGGTTGTGTGCCCGCTGGCTTGGAGACTTCGACCTACTCGGTGTCTTGGTCGCGGGATAAACGTATGGTCGCGGGATAAACGTATGGTCGCGGGATAAACGTATGGTCGCGGGATAAACGAATGGTTGCGGGACAAATGAATGGTCGCGGGACAAATGAATGGTCGCGGGACAAACGAATGGTCGCGGGACAAATGCATGGTTGCGGGACAAACGAATGGTCGCGGGATAAACGAATGGTCGCAGGACAAACGAATGGACGCGGGACAAACGAATGGTCGCGGGACAAATGGAATGGTCGTGGGACAAACGAATGGTCGCGGGACAAATGCATGGTCGCGGGACAAACGAATGGTCGCGGGAGAAACGAATGGTCGCGGGACTAACGAATGGTCGCGGGACAAATGAATGGTCGCGGGACAAACGAATGGTCGCGGGATAAACGAATGGTCGCGGGACAAACGAATGGTCGCGGGACAAACGAATGGTCGCGGGACAAACGAATGGTCACGGGACAAAAGGTCGCGGGACTAACAAATTATTGTGACCCCGGAACGTAACGGGCTATTGAAGGATACCGTGATTTTAGTCAGTACGAGTCTGATAGTCCTTCCTGCTCTGCCCTGGGTGGGAGCGCTCATTTGATGATTTCACCACAATTAAAAAAATGCCTGCTCGGTGTCGTTCAAGCATAGATATTGTCGGGAGTCGGTTCTAACTGGTTTTATGTAGTGAACTGGTGTTTTTTTTGGAGTATAAGAGGAACAGTTGAAGAATATGTACAATGATAGTTGTGTAACATACCTTGCTCTTGTCGATAGTAGTGGTCCTGCTTGTCGTGCGGCGCGGGGCTGTGCGTGTGGTGCAGGTGCGAGTACTGCAGGCGCTGCTCGCCCTCGTACAGAGCGCCGCCGAACGTGGCGCCGCCCACACCTGCGGGAGACATCTCGCTGCCCGCTGACGTCTGCAGGAGGACCACAAGTTAGTCTGACTGTGTCAGTAGTGTCGGACCTCAGAGGCGGGTGCACAGCTCGGCACTGACCTTGTTGTAGTCGGACAGCGAGGAGTTGGAGTTGGATCCGGGATGCATGTCTGTGCTGCCCATGGGCGAGTCCCTCTCGGGCTCGTCGGGTCGCTCGCGCGTGTCCCGCGGCGGCTCGAAGTCCAGCGTCATGGCGGGCGACACGGGCGCCGGCGACGAGATGGCGGCGCCGATGTCGTGCGACAGCTCGCCGCCGAAGCCCGAGCCGCTGCCCGAGCCTGACGTACTGTTGCCGCCCTGTAATGCCAGACACGGTTTACTCGCTGCTCAAGTAACTAACTAAAGGACACGTGTATTCCGGAATTCTCATTCGGTAAACATTTTGCACAGATTCACAGAATGATCGTTACATGAGAAAATGGTGATCGATGACTTTGCATTGAATAGTTTTACTTGGATGTCTGTGGTGACCAAATTGTCCTAAACAGAAATTCGTTCTAGGTTGCTTAGTTTTTTGGCATGAAATCGTTTTTTTACTCAACTGCTATGCGTATAAGGGTTGTGTAAAATTATAAATGATTAGGAAAAGTGTGATAAGATGTAGATACATTCTAATCCAACAGACGATATGTTTGCGGATGGATGGACAAAGATTTTGTTCTTGTGTCAGATGAACTGTGAGTGAGGAATTTATGATAAAAAGCTTTTTATAAAGTTTGTTTTATTCATGTTTTAAAAATTAAAATTTGCCTTTATTGTTTTGTACCTATTTTAATACGCGTTTTATTTGTCTTTTGTTTGATTTTTTAGAACAAATGTGAAAATGGCAAAGCATCAGATATTTTATCTTCAGTTGGGATGTTTGTTTAATAATTGATTGTTGACAGCTGTTGTTATTAAATAAATTACCTGCGGCTGGAAGTGGTGCGTGTCTGTGTAGGTGGGCGTGCGCGAGGGCGCGGGCGACGAGTGCTGGCTGTAGGGCGTGTGCGCCGGCGACGGCGTGTACGAGTGCAGCGCGGCGGGCGACGCCGCGGGGAACGGAGTCGTGCCGCCCACCACGCCCGGGCCCGGCGCCGGCGAGCGGGAGAACGGACGGCCTTGAGACTGCGGGGAGGATACGAGGTGAACACACGTACTCGTTGGACTGCATAATAACCCGGCTACACACTCCGTCTAGCTTGCGAGTATGCTCGCATAAATCAGTTTGCGTAGAATAAAATAATTGTTTATTTGCACAGAAAGTAGGTACAATATTGAAGTGTTGAGTAACAATTTAATGATCCTCATACTTTCTGCCTTAACTAAGGCATGCAATACAATTTAACACTAAAAAACAGACTTAATTAACACAGACACACAATATGTCAAAATAAAATGTTAGTCAATTATTAAAGCGTAGGTAAACGCGTGCGTGTAGACAGTAAGGGCCTATACAGAGTGTTTCTTTTAAATGGGCCAAAAGGGAGATATCCTTATCCATAAGAGATACGGGAAAACTTTCTTAGGAACCTTTAGCTCTTTTTTGATGTTGACAATTTTGGCGTTTTTACTTTTTTCGTCAAGTGTGAGTTGTCCCCAAAAATGAGTAAAATTGATCAATTTTTTTTTTAATGCCTATCGACTCTGTTTCATGTAAGGATCATTTCATTGTATCGGAAGAAAAAAATCGGGACGGCGGAAGTTGGTCAAATTTAGCAAAATATTTTTTCATACAATTTGTATGCAGGAAAAAATTACCAATTTTTTTTAAGATGTTTTTTGGTTTAGTGTCTTATAAGGATAATTTCATTGTATGGGAAGGAAAATGTCTGGACAATGGAAGTTAGTCAAAAATACAGTAATGTTTTGTTCTTACAGCATAAACACGTAGTAGTAGTACTCAGATTTGACCCACTTCTGTTGCTCATACATTTTCCTTCCCATACAATGAAATGATCTTTACAAGACACTAAATCAAAAAACATCTTAAAAAAAATTGGTAATTTTTCCTTCATACAATTTGTATGAAAAAATATTTTGCTAAATTTGACCAACTTCCGCCGTCCCGATTTTTTTCTTCCGGTACAATGAAATGATCCTTACATGAAACAGAGTCGATAGGCATTAAAAAAAAATTTGGTCAATTTTACTCATTTTTGGGGACAACTCACACTTGACCAAAAAAGTAAAAACGCCAAAATTGTCAACATCAAAAAAGAGCTAAAGGTTCCTAAGGAAGTTTTCCCGTATCTCTTATGGAAAAGGATTTCTCCCTTTTGGCCCATTTAAAAGAAACACCCTGTATAATTACTTCCCAGAATTTGATCCTTATTAGCAACACTATCGAATGGTATAATAATGCAGGGTGTGATATTTTTTCTAAAATCAGCGGGTTCGATTCTTGACCAGGATTTTAGATTTTTCTAAAATCCAATGATGCAGTTTTAGTTTTCGTCAAAATCGGCCTCGTGACTCCTTTCAACGTTTTTCGATATTCCTCATAGTTTCGAAAGTAGCCATCCACGCCCAGTTGAAAAATTCACCGTGTATATTTAGGTATATTTCTGTATATTTAGTTACCTGTGGCGCTGGCGAGTGTGAGTATGGATGTGGGTGATGCGGGTGTGGCGACTGTGAGAAGCGCGCCTGCGGGGCCGGGCTCTGTGGGAGATACATTTTAGTTACACACTGTCGTATACATGGACTACACACACAGTTTTGCTTGAGCCTTGAAGAACATGTAGAGGTTTGTATGGATAAGGAAATAGATTGTCGGCACAGGCAGGTACGTACGGATCTGCATTGATCGGCGCAAGCAGAATAAACTCCTGTTTTCTAATGAAGTTACACACGATGGTACGGGATCCGGGGAAGCCGTAGCCGCCGCTGAAGGTAGTGGACACGGTACCTGTGCCTGCTGGTGCTGGTAGGACGCAGGACTGTGCGCGTAGAGCGGCGAGCGGCCGGAGAAGGGCGCGGCGCGGGGGGCGGGGGAGCCGTAGCCGCCGCCCGAGCCCGCGCGGGGCGGGGACGGGGCGCTGAAGGCCGCCGGGCTGCCCGGGAACTGGTGCATCAGGCTCTGCTCCTGGGAACGAGAGACTGCTTAGTATCATGACAATAATGTTACTCTTTAAAATGTTCGTAACTGGGTGATCAATACAGGTTCAAAGTAAAATAACTGACAAAACATAAAAGACTTCATTACAAAAAAAAAATAGTTGGATAACGATGTGAAACTGAAATGGTGACCGTCGACGAAATTTTAGCAACACAAGCGATAATATCATTTATGTTCGGTATGATGAGGTGGATCCGTTTACCTGCGTGCTGAACGTGTCCTGTACCTGCGGCTGCGGCGTGGCGGCGCGGCGCGCGGGTGACGGCGAGTAGCCCTGCGAGCGCGGCGAGGCGTACACGCCGCGCGGGGACGCCGCGTACCCGCCCGGGGAGCCGTAGCCGCGAGACAGGCCCAGCCCCGCCACCTCCAGGGGGGACTCCATGCCTGCCGACAAAGCGATTAGTTAGATACCTCCAAATACTAATTGCTTAGTTTTTTTTTTTCAGGATCGAAAAATCCATGGTTATCCAAAAACGCGTTGTGAAGATAGATATTGACTTTGCTAAAAACGCTCTAAACCTTTCTTGATTCCGGAAATCTTGTATTGACGGAAAAGTCTAAAGTAGATGTAGATAGACCGGTATGGCGACGAGTTTATTGCTTTGTTCATAAATAAATCATCTGCGAGCATCTACATGATAAAAAAAAACGAAAATAGAATTGGTCACAAGTGTGAACCTTGTGGTACTCCAGATGTTGAGAAAAAAACCAGTGATGCATAACCCTTTACAACCATTCTGTTTTTGCTTTTCCCTAAAATAAAATTTTAACAAAAGGAGTATTTGACAAAATATACCGACACCATCGAGTTTCATTGAGAGAATTTGATGGTCTACCTTGTCGAACGCGCTGCTGAAATCGATGTAAATTGAGTGAACTTACGCGCAAGTGTAGTGACATACCTGAGTTGGGCGGCTGTTGCTGGAAGTAGTTCCCCGAGTCGTTGGTGAGCTGCTGGTGCTGCGGGTGCTGCTGGTGCGGGTACAGCAGCGAGCCCTGCGCCAGCGGCGACGGCAGCTGCGGGGGGAACTCGCCCGGCGCCAGGTAGCCACCCGACTCATGCGCGTGCGCATGCCCGTGACCGTGGATCGGTTGCAGCGACGATAGTCCACTGCTCTGTTGTACCATCGCGTTTGTTTGCTACGGAAGACAAAACAAATTGTTAAAAATACACAGGTCTTTCGTTTTTTTTTATTGTTGTCTGGGTGGTTTATAATTGGAACAACAGGCGATCACAGGTTGCATATAATGTGTATAAGTAACAGCAATTAGAAGAAAATTGTTGTCTTTCCTGAAAATAGGGACCTGAAAGTTTGTATGAATTATCGTTAGACTTACAGTTTTAATCACTTGGAATGATTTCCTTTGATTTATTATTAAGTAATCTGTGTTTTAACTCTAATGAATTAGAAACAAATTGTGTTGGTGTATATTGTACTTACTTGTTGCTGTTGTTGATGCTGCTGGTGCTGCAGCAGGAACTGCTGCTCCTCGGGCCGTATCTTCTTGGGCCGGCCCCTCTTCTTCTTGGGCGGCTGGTCTCCGTCCATGGCGGGCGGCGGGCGCGGCTGTCGCGGCTGTCTGGGCGCGGGCGGCGCCACCTCTCCGTTCTCCAGCTTCACCTTCTTGGGTCGGCCGCGCTTCTTCTTGAGCGGCACCTCCGTGCCGTCCTCCAGGATGATGGTGTCGCCCGGCTCCGGCTCCATCGTCAGTCTGCAACGTGCGGCGTCACTCGTCTGTCCGGCCGGGTACCTACCGCCCTACTCTCACCCCCCGCACGACACTAACGTACGTCTCCACGAGACGCCCTCACATGCCAGTTAATACTATATAATTGGCCTAAACGAGGGCTAAAATAAATTGGAACTATGAGTGTGTAAATATATTTGTCACCAAACTTAATCCCAGTGTTATAGCTCGCACAGGGTTGAATGAGACCGACACGCGAAGGCAGCATGTTGCGCATGCATCACAGTAGGGAGTGAGGACGCGGGAGTCACTACAAGCAGGACAGCGCGCGCGGCACCAGCGGACGAGGGCGGTCGTGGTGCGGCGCCCGCTGACTACACCATGCCACGGCTAAACGTCGCCGACACGACAGCTGACAGTATGACAACAAAAGACACAACAACCTGACATTAATAGCTACGTGTTCCAGTAGTTTAAGCCGTGACATGGTAAGTGTATCGATCGCCTACAGAACATACAAAGCGTGCAGGTCCGACTCAACCCTCGTCTACAGATTGACATCAATGCCTACGCCAATTGCACTAGTACGCTTCCATACTTCTAGCAAGCTCTGTGCTTCACACAGAGAGCTAACTACTCCTAGTAGTCCTACGACCTACTCGCTAGCCACCGGAGTGGGTCAAACTTAAAATAATTGATGTCAATGTCTGTTTTGAATGGAATGTTTTGTATCGTGAACTAATCAAAGTTATGTTAATGGCAGCGAGTTATATTACCTGCTGGCTTGGCTGAAACAATCGAAGAATTTGAAATAAATGGGCTAAGTTCAATCAGTACAAAAACTAAAAATCTTTAATAATTGGGAAAAGGCCAGCATGTCATTACCGGACAAAAGGAACGCAAAATTTTATTACAATATTTTTTTCTACTGTTATGACATTTTTATTTGTTATTTAACAATTAACAATTTGATCTCATTTATATAATTAGTGACAAGGCTAACAGATCTGATACTAAAATGATGACTTTACTTTGAAATTTTTATTGAATACAATCAAGATACAAGCTACAAAAGTTAAAGACAATCTGGATCGCTCGTGAGCCAGTTTGGTGACAAATCTATCACACTAACGAGAAGAACACAAAATGAGGAGAGGACGGTGAACATGAATACAAAGGATACGATGCTGTGTTACACTACACTATCCTACACGAGAGCTACTAGTGGCCATGTCATCGAGCATGTAGCATGTGCTCGAACGTCAAAGTAAACCTACTTCGGCCACAGGCCTGTGCACCTGCATAATATTTCATTTTTTTTTTTTTTTTTTTTGGCATCTAGGTCAACCTAAGAGGTTGTTGCTGCAACCGGACTTTTCTGTGATGCCTGATTTTACTCTTACAGCTAGGCAAAAAACATAATAGTGACCGTCGCTAAGGCACCCCATGTGGTACGGACCTCGCGACGTCACGACGAGACACATGGACAGGCTGGATCCATAATATCTTATTAGGTAATGTGGCTCAGAATCGCGGCTGCTCTGCAAGGTCGGGGGGGCATAATATTTCACAGGGTCTGATTTTTATACTATCGCGCTGCAAAGCGATTTTGTCGGTTGTTCGAAAATGGTTTTTTATTGCATATTTGAAATCAGAAAAAAATACTGCGTCGGACAGTCTGATCCATGTTTTCCTAGGAGGTTTTTTATGATACGACGTGGACTTTTTCTTAACTATTTTAAGAAAACATACTTCCAAATGCTATAAGTACCATAAAATCAGCTATTTTACAAAAACAAATAGATACAACAAATCAACATCATATCGTTGCTCATCATACTATTTTGTTGTGCTTACTTATCAATTACCAAGATACAACAATATTGATGATTCAAATTGAAATACCAATTGCTGTTAATCGCCAAAACTCATGTTATGCCAACTTTAGAACAATGTTATTTAATATATTTCATTAGAAGAAATATGTGTTCCAAAAATGATCTCTATATTTCAGCTAGTTTACGAGTTATGAATTTTTTTGAATAGTTTTTTGGCTTTGGTGTAAAGTTCCACTTTTCGAGATCTGAAAGATTGGTTTCTTGTGTCGGCATCCGACATAAATGATTCCTCTATAAGTTTTCGGACTTTTGTCCGACTAAAATCACGTTGTCACGACATAACATGAAAACGGCTTGACCGATTCGGATAACTTTTTTTTTTGTTGTGTTTGTAACCATCGGGACCGGGTTTTAGACCGGGTCCTCCACCCGTGAGAAGCAGGGACGGGCCGCTAGTATATGATAAATGCGTAGGGATAGGCATTGTCTTTAAAAAAAAAACTGTTTCAACAAAACATAATAACGCCTGTATTCCGTCTGTCTGGTTGTTATGTTTGCCCCTCGTGGTGACTGATGAAGAAGACAGTACAACAAGTGCCATGAACGCTAACTAAACATATAGATAATAGTAGATTACGCACCAAGGGAGTAAAGCATTGCCTTACGTCACGGGCGTATTGAATCCCGAAGCGACACTAAAGATTCTAGGGGTGAACCTCCGTAGCGCAGCGAGGAGGTTCAGGTGTTAATTCCCGAGTGAAACGAGGGAATTAAGTTAAGAATCTTTAGTGTAGCGAGGGATTCAAGTTAGCCCAAGACAAGGCAGCTTTACTCCCGAGGAGCGTACTCTGCTTTTCACACCTACTGCGAGGAAATAAAATTCGATTTTTGAAATTTGATGAGGTACGACAACCTTCGAACGTGAAGTTGGCACCACTGTAAGCGATCAGCTGTTGCGGCCAGCGGCCGCCATTACTGATACGACTCCTTGGTGAAAGTTTTCATACGGTTTTCTTTGAGGTTCCAAATTCAAATCACATTATTCCCACGGGTATAATGAAATTCAGTACATATATTATTCCCGGCTCGAGCGAGAGGGAATAATGTCATGCTTTACAGTAGGTTTGCCTGACATATAATATGACATTTACGAGCAAGTAGTGTGAAAAGAATTAAATAATAATACTCAGTTTCACAGTATTAAAATATTGTGTTCAGTGGTTCCCAAACACTTACTGTGGCCCCTAAGAAATCATGTGACCACCTTTATCATCCATTTCCATAAGCATTGAGCATTCTGACCTATTTTTAGCGATAGCCTAATATTATTATAGTTTTTCCTGTTATGTTACTTCTGTTCATTCTCTTTCTATGTAATAAGGCGCTTTTAATGCGTATCCGTATTTTAGTAAAGTTGTAATTGTAAAATTACTTTGAAGAGTGTTATATTTCGATATTCAAATTATAGTTGACGAGTTTGAATACGACATTTTTTTTGCCCCACACTAGATTTTTTTCCTGTATCGTGAGTGCGTTTAAAAACATAGAAACTCATATACGCAAACACCCAGACCCGGAATAACTATCTGCAGGTCATACAAATATTTGTTCAGTACGGGGATTGAACCCGTGACACGCTACGCAGTAGTCTATCACTCAACCATGGCGCCATCCGTGCATACCATGTTAGTCATTCATGTATAAATGAACATACATTGGACGATACATAAATTCATCAATTAAATCCTTTTTATTTTTACATTAAGACATACAAACCCCTACAAAAACTGAAACAAAGCCTTGTATCGTAACGTCTTGGAATCGTACTGTCTTATTACAAAAACAACGCAAAACCCTGGTTTAGACCAGAACTATCAAGTCTAGGCTTAAGTGCTAAACCATGGTTTAAAATTATTCGTATTACAAAACATAAATAAACCTCAGACTTCTTAGTACCGTCATTTGAACCGAGGTCTAAATCCAACCACAGATTAATACAAATTTCATTCGTTCACCATGATATCATTCGATTGCAACGTTCCATATTACCAGAAAATAGAATGTATTGATAATTCGTTTATGATTAATTGAGGTTTAGAGATATTAAAAATATTGATTTATTTTTCAGAATTTAGATATATGTCATTTCCTATACTGTAGTTTGATTTTTTA
Organism: Agrotis ipsilon; assembly: GCA_028554685.1. Classification (NCBI taxonomy): domain Eukaryota; kingdom Metazoa; phylum Arthropoda; class Insecta; order Lepidoptera; family Noctuidae; genus Agrotis; species Agrotis ipsilon. Next base: position 12,237,778 of record CM052980.1, read on the forward strand.
AGCATATTATTTAATGTTGGATTCTTTACTTACATAATATTTAAAGCGCGTAATGGAACGTAACATTCTCGCGCGTCATAATAAACTATGACAAGTTTACTAATTATTTTTTGAAATTATTATGAAGTTTTGTTTTCATTTTTTAGAACAGTTGCCTCTTTTTAATAATTTCACCATCTTTATTAATGTGAATATTACTAGTGTATGTCTAAGTAAAGTATATTTGGGACAAGTATGTCAGGCAATTATCCCACGGGAACATGAAAACGAAATTAAAAGTAGCCTAAGTGTTAATCTAGGATCATTATCCATTAAGTCGACCATGTTTTAGGTAAAAATACCACAAAAACAACAATACAATGAAAAATATTCAACGAAAAACTGACACAACTTTGACAGCTACGACTTAGACCACCGCTAAACTAGGGGGCGGCGTGGTTTACAGTTAGACCATAGTTTAGTCCATGGTTTAACGCAAAACCACGTTTTGTAATAACGTTTTTAGGTAAACCATAGTTTGACGTGATTTAAACCTGGGTTTATAGTTAAACCTCGTTTTGTAATAAGACGGGTAATGTTCAACTTTTGTGATTTTATGTTTCGATCTAAGGTTTTAAGACCATGTTCTAACGCAACGGCTGAAGTGAGACTTATATGTATCCACATTTTATGACTGGTCAGGTATTAGACACTAACAAATGAGTCGTATACAAAGTTAGTAAAGGAGCTTACCACGGCGCGATGCGACGCGATTCGACCGATTCCAACTACAAGTGAAAATCAACCTTACCACTATGGCATATGACATAAAATGCGTGCTTGTATACGGGTGGATGAAAAACGAAACCTGATCGCCACGTCGACGTCTAGTTAATCGAATTGCATCTTAATTCGTAGTAGCAAGGTTGATTTTCACTTGTAGTTAGAATGGGTCGAATTGAAACCGCATCGCGTCATGGGTAAAGTCCCTAAGTGAACCCCTGATGGCTAGAGTATAGTCAGTATGAGTCCACTCACCGTCGTATCTCCATCTCCTCCTGCGGGCGGCGGCTGGTGTTGTCCGGGAACACCAGCTCGCTCTCGTCCACGTGCGCCACCAGTCCATTGAGGTAGTCGCGGAACTTCTTGAGTGCCGCGTAGAACGGAACCTTGTCGGCGGCGCGCGGCAGCTGCGCGCAGCGGGCTGACGAGGACGGCATCACCCACATGTACTAAGGGGAAAAAGTACCGGGTTAATTCCTTTACTTGTGCCCCAGCTTAAAAAAAACATGACATCTGTTTGCCGTTAAAAAAATGCAGGATTGCTCAGCCTTCGAATTCATTGTTTTAAATTCGACCAACTCTGAAAAGCTACAATCAATAGTGGCATCCTCAAGAAATGTCTTAAAGTGGAACATGATCTCTCCATATAATTTAACTCCTTAACTATTTTTGTAGCCTGATTTTATCGCTACCCATATCCATAATGACAGTGACACATCACATTTCAATTTCATATCTCAGAAAGCAACACAAATGCAGCAGCCGAAAATTCTTGTATGTGGTACAAGTGTTATAAATAGGCAATTAGGGGCGAGCCTAATTCTGATGGCATTAGGCCACGAATTTATAAGCCGTGGCTGCTACTGAGGAATCCCTGATGGAAAAACGGATTAACACTTTGCTTGTTATAGAATACCATAATATAAAACTCCATCAACATGCCACTCACAGTATTAGTCCCAGCTATGGTGTCGGGCTGTTTCCCGAAGCAGAAGTCCTTCTTCCCCGAGAAGACCTCGTAGATGAGCTTGCCGTTGAAGACGGCCACCTTGGGCCGGAAGCTTTGCAGTTTCTCCAGCAGGATGGCGGAGCCCTCCTTGATCTCGCGCCGCGTCAGGTCTGCGCTGCCCTTCGTCGGCCGCGCCACCATGTTCGTGAAGCCGATGCCGAAGTTTAGCAGCTAGAAGGAAAGTAGGTGGTAAGGAATTGTGGATTGTGGTCAATAAAAACATAAACTGAATATTTTATGTTCTGGAGATCATCTTACTCAATATTAATATTATAAATGAGTTTTTTTTTAAGAATGGAAGAATGTTCGTTACTCCTTCATGCAAAAGGATTCAGGAAGGGAGAACCTAGGTTAACACATAGGATAGTATTTATCATTTTATCTTCCCGTCGGATAATTTTGGAATTGTAGCGGGCGCAGCCGCTAGCAAAGGCTAGATGAAAGTGAATGTGTTAAATAACTGGTATTTATCCTTTTCATGTATTTTATCACTTTTGGTAGAATTCAACATAAGATTGCGTATTAAGCCCTGAAAGGTTAGGCAGAGGCATATTTCATAGAACATTTTAATTTGCCATTGCCACCAACCTCTATAACCCTGATACCCAGAACTCAAACTCAGCAGTCGAACTAGTAGATCAATAAGGAAGTAACAACGAATTAGAATTTAATAAATAATTTTTCTCTTTGTTGTTATCTTTGCCTCACGACTAGCAACACAGAAGTAGATCGTTGAGCTACTGCACCAACCGTGCCATCGACTTTTTCAGACTCAGTTGGAAAACAGCGGTATTTTACAACGAAAATAGGAAAAGATTCGCCTTTACGTGGCCTTTACTTTGCGGAACCGCAAGATATAAAACGTCACATGAATATAATCAACTTGAATTTAAATAATTATGCTTTGATTTATCCAAAATCTGTAATGGCGCTTTTTATTCGAGGGATGTCGTAGTTATATGTAAATAGACTCTAATAGCCATGCGTACTCGTGGCGGCCCAATATTGTTTGTAAATAATAGTGCCTACTAGACTAGTAGTAACATATGAATGATGAATAATATTTACTATACTTGTACAACTCAATACACCTCTTTATACGTTATAAAGAGTTAGTGTAGTGTCAACATTTCAAAATATAACGGATTCAGAGTACAGACAAGGACAATAATAAAAGTATACAATGACAGGCCTGTTGGCAACGACAATATATTACTAGACTCCGCATGCACGATCTAAGGAACAAAAACTATTCTGTCAACTCGCTGAGGTACTACGTAAGCGAGGGGGACGGGGTACTGCGTTGTGATTGGCTAACTCAAGATCTGTTCTGTCTCAAGGTATGTTTACGGCTCACAGGATTGGTCGAAATATGACGGATATAAGACTTTTTTGCCTAATGTGTTGACACACATCGGTCGCCTGTTATTAGGAGTCTAGTAATATATCGTCGTTGCCTGTTGGTCTAGTGGTTAGTGACCCTGACTGTTATTCCGGAGGTCGTGTTTTCGATTCCCACCCAGGACAATGTTTGTGTGATAAGCGCGATCATTTGTTCTGTGTCTGGGTGTAATTTACCTATAATATAATAATTAATATTTAGAAATATATAAGGATGTTTATCAGTTGTCTAGTACCCATAACACAAGCTCTGCTGAGCTTGGGACTAGATGGCGTTGTGTGATAGTTGTGGAATATTATATAGATTCACACATAGGTTTATCAAAGATTTGCCTTGTGGTAGACCATCATAACATGTCGTATCACTTAGCGAAGTTCAGTTTAGGGTATTTTCTCCCATTGTATTGATTAATTTACGCTTCACGTTTCCACGAACATAATATTTTGAAAGAAGATATTTTTTCAATTTTCTTAAGCGTAAAAAATTAAATTACTGTACTAAATATCTAAATATATTTCAAATGATCGTATGTCCAACAGTAACCTACAAGTTGTTAATAAAAAATGTAACACAAATGAACTAAGTAAGAGGCCAGCCACACTGAAAGTGCATTTACCTTGATCGAACTCTATTTGAAATTGCAAAAAAATAACAAACTACCTTTGAATGTATATTGAACGACAGAACTATAAATAGACTGAAAAAAAAGTAAAACTTCGCCTATCGCTACTCAATTTCAGACATAAACGTCTCTTTAATAGAAAACTAGAAAGTGCAGCGCCACGCTGTGCAGTGCGAATGCACTCGTGCGCACCTAACGGTTCTTTTTTTTGGGAGATTATCTCTGCCAATAATAGATGACCCTTCCCGAGAGTTTCCTTATTCCGTAGTAATAATAGTAACCATGGATTTTTTGTGGACGGTGATTAAAATGACATCAAACCCGGATTAAGCAGAATAGCTAACAATAGTGATCTTATGAGGGTTCTCTTTTAAAGAAATTTCTTCTATTTAAAACTGGTTCATTAGCTTGCATGTTAATGTCTAAGACATTATGAGGATCCTTTTTTGCAGAATCTAATAAATTAAAACACAAATCCGGTTTCGCAATTAAAAATTCTAAGTTGAGTCTAACAAACTCTATTTTAGCATTTTTAGTATCATCCTAAGAACCTGTACTAGATTTTGTATAATGATACCATTTGACAAGTTCTCAACAACCAATTCTGCATTCAAACACCAAGATAGTGTGTTAAAATGCTCATAATTAAAAACTACTATGCCGAAATGAATATTTGTAATTATATTTTTATGGGATCAAATGACAAGAGGAGCTCGTGGCTAAATAATTACAGCCGCACAAGCCGATCTTCTGAGTTAAGCCGCACGCGCCGAGGATGGTATGTGGATGGGTAAACGTCTGTCATAGCGAGTTTCCTACGTGCCTCGGAAAGCACGTAAAGCTGTTGGTCCCGGCTCATCAGTCATTTGTAGATCTTTGGCAGTCGTTACTGTTAGTCAGAAGCTCTAAAGTCTGACAACCAGTTTCACCATGGGGTATCGTATTACCCAGTTACTGTGTTGTGGAGGTCCGTGTAAAATACTGATATTCAGCTGCATCTTAGTATCATAGTTGGGAAAAGGCTAGGCAAATGATGGGACGAAATGACAAGTATACTGCACCGAAAAAAAAACCTTGTAAAAAAAAACGATTAAAACATCAAAATACTAACCTTATAGTCCTCGTCGGCGCTCATTTGTTCTCTGGTGAGGCCTGACAGGTACAGGCACTTCCAGAAGTGGTTGCCGGGGCCCGCGTAGTGGTGGCCCTTGTAGGCCGCGAACAGGCCCGGGTTGATGCCGATCTGCAGCCACAATCACACTTGTAGATATACTTGTCATAATAGGAATGTTTGACAGCATCAGTACATCGCAAATTTAATTAGACAGTCAGTAAGAGTTTTGAAGAAAATTGGATAGGTACGTTTTTAGTTTTTTTTTGTCGACGCATCAAAACTTCGAGTGTTGCACTTACTACTGACGTATTAGCAAGTTTAAAAGTTATTATTTATAATCCCATTGACGGTCTAATCAGATTTTTCAGTCAATTACCCTATTAGTATACGCAATAGCATTTTGTTAATAACGTTTGTGACAGACAAAAACACAATTTATTGGTTCATCTTTGGGACTATGGGACCTTTAAATTGGGTAACTAAATTGCTACATTATAATTTGCTACTTTGTGAATGTATTTCATACATTGAATGTACCGTCAACCGCAGTTCTTTGCAACTCATAAAAACTGTTTAAACGTGTTTTTTTTAACATTTGCGAGCTTGACTGTACTCTTGAACATGTTACATAACATATTCTGGAATATCATTGGTTATGAATCTGTAATTATGGCAAAAGGTTCACCTCAAATGAATATTACGTAACTATTTACGGAAATGTGTGTGTACACCTCTGCCGTTCCCTTGTGGAAACACAAGCGTGATGTTACGTGACGTAGACTGTGTGAGGTGCAGTCTACTGACACGTGAGCTTCACAGTGGGAAGTCTACGTGGAAGGACGAGCGCACGTGATGATTGGTTGGAAACTTGTCAGGTGGTAGCTGACCGCAAGTATAAGAATCGGGAAATTATGCACATATTACTCAGAGAGCAGTGGTGGCCCAGTGGTATCGGTCCCGACTTACGAGCCGTAGGTCGTGGGTTCGAACCCCGCCAGGCGCACTACTTTGTGTAATTTATTTCATCACCACTGCTCTCAAAACGGTGAAGGAAAACATCGTGAGGGAACCGGCATGTCCTAGAACCAAAAATTCGAAGATATTGTGACATCTATCAAACCGCACTGGGCCTGCGTGGTGGATTATGTTCCAGTTACACTACCACTTCCTCTTTCAGTGAGGAGGCCTGTAACCCAGCAGTAGGAACATTATAGGCTGATGATGATGAGATTAGAGAGCAACTAGTCCTTCAGCCACTTTGAGAACCATGCCAAAGAATAAATAATATTACTACGCAAAGAAGCGTCACTCCCAAAAAAAATAAAACAAATGTAAAATCTATGCACGAAAGAATAAAGTACATTTTAACTGGCAGCCGTACCGCCCACCTACTTTTATATTAGCCTAAACTTCCCGTGCGCAAGCAAAAATGTACTGAATGGTTACGCGCGAAAGTTTATTTTGGTTTATCTGACGCCAAGGACATTAAAAGGTTACCGTCGGTCAAGCTCAATAGGGTTGCGACTCGCGAGAATAACATAAAATAATATGAAACAATGCATATCCATATTCATAGTTATGTGAAACTTCAGACAATATAAATTTGAAAATGTACCTATTATGACAATTCATAAATGTTGTGTTGTAATATGTATTGTACCTACCTCATACTTTACTTAATAAGCTGATGCTTATAAAGTATGTGAAGTATTCCCTGTACACCGTTTTACTTGAAACCAATTCTTAAACAAAGAAATATGCAAATTAATAAGTACTTCTTTTTTTGATCACGCTATTCCACAATAAACTTTCATTTAAATCTTATTATAACAAAAAAATATTATTATATTATAGGCTGGTGCGCCCATTAAAATAAGTATAACTATCCAACATTTTTAAACCATTTTATGACCATGGCTCTTGGTCTATAATTTGATTTAGTCATAACTTTAAAGATTGTTATCGTCTGTGGCAAAAAAGTCCTTATCATTCCGACCAATTACTTCGCATACTGTCCACCCCGCGGTGCCCCGCGTTGTGTGTCTTTGGCAGAATAGGGTAATACTGTCACAGGCCCCGCGTGCCCCCGCGTTGTGTGTCTTTGCAGATAGGAGGTAAAAAGTCGCGCAGCGAATACAATCGCTGACCTTGAATGCGTAGTGTGGCCATTTTCTCTGAGTTTGAAACGTGCTAACAACACAACCACAAATCCTCTACTTTCTTACCGCTTTTAATTCACCTACCTACGTACTCCACTTTAACGTGATAAGGTGTGTCAGTTTGATCTTCGTCTATTTACCTTGGTCCTCTAGTAGGCCAAACGTGTAACTACCTAATCATGATAATTTAAGCGGGATTATAGGTTTATGAAACTTATACTAATTATAGTATAACGTGGCGTAAATACACGTAACCAAAAAAAAATATTTAGGAAATGACGCGCGAGGGAACGGTGGCCGCGGGCTGCCCATTGAATTGGCCTCCACGAAGAGGACCCCCACCCTACGTGCAGTTTTATACCTACGCCGCGGAGTGAACCAGGCCTGACCATGCCTTCAAACGATGAATCCTTACTAATATTAATGCGAAAGTGAGTGTGCAAGGACTTGCTTGAAAGTTTGACTACACATTGCGGTGTTCGTTTGATCAACTGAATTCATTTTCCATAAATACTCCGCAATCAAAATCAAAACATTTTATTTTACATGGGCCTCAATAGGCAATTATAAAACGTCGATAAGAAAAAAAAATGGCAATAATAGAGTAAAGACATCGACAAAACATAGTATGGGAGTTTAAATAATGTTCCCACTGCTGGGACACAGGTCTATGGTCTGTTAGTAAGAGTGGGCTGAAACTATTCACGCGTGTACATCGTGTTGGTAGGTTGTCTATTATTAACACTAGAGCTATTGATCCAATTTCTTTTGTTTATCTTGAAAAACGTGTAATTCATATGTATATTATTCTAGCTAGGTGTTACAACTGATAGGCATAGAATATAGGAAAGTAGAAAAAAGTATTTAACTGTAGCGTACGCAAAATAATTGGCAAAGTTCTAGTCAGACTCGCACACGAAGGGTTCCGTACCAAATGTACCAATATCAATAAAAAATAAGCCTGTTGTAAGGCAGCCTCCTTAAATATATGATTAAATAGGTAATTAAGTACATATTCCGCGTAAAACAAAGGATAGATAATATAACGGCAACAGAACATACAGATACATTATCTGTGAAAATTTCAACTGCTAAGGTATGACGGTTCACGAGATACATCCTGATGACAGATGAACAAACATACGGTCAGGGGAGTCTTAGTAATATGGTCCCGTTTTACCCTTTGCGTACGGATCCCTAAAAAGGTGAAGTAAATAGGCATTATGTTTATTCTTACAGTTAAGTTTCACTATACTTCTAATCTTTTGGAATACATAATGAAGATTCCAGTTAAACTCTCATAGTTGTTTTTATAAAAATTGAACTACACTCAAACCTGATAATTTTATACGTATAGGCTGTATAACAAAACGCTTCGACCAATACGAGCCGAGTAGCGACTTACGAGATCACCCAGTTTAACTACGATATCCGAAAGTCTAAAACTCTCATGTTAAGGGGAATGCTCCAGCCAGCCCGCAAATTCAAAATTTCTTGCGTTTTTTGCAATGTGCAGGCCAGTGCTAGGTTGTATGTCGATGAAAATATAGTTAAGCTGTAAGACGTATGTAGTTACAGAATTATAATCTTCAAAATCATCAATACAACCCTTCAAGTTCATAAAGGCGTTGGAACAAAAAAAAAACAGAAAAAGCAGCAGGCAGCTTTATGAAAAAAATGCAAAAAAACGGAAGAAATTTTGAATATCGCGGGCTGTTTGGAGCATTCCCCTTAAGCTATAATAAGGTGCCTGCCTGGGTCGTGGGATTCACGAATTACCGTAACCCCGGAATGTTTCCTTTTGAAGGACACCGTGGATTTTAGTCAATACAAGTCTGACAGTCCCTCCCGCTCTGCGCTGGGTGGGAAAACAAAAACGCTATATTAAGTTTTTTTTACATGAGTAAAGTTCTGAATAACAAGAAGAAGTACGCAGCTGTGAGCTGGTCAGAGGGCACACCGCACGATAATGTAATCGCCCCATCACTCCATGAGTACAAAATCATACACACGTATGTCAGAATTAACATAAACACGGGTGAGGGGTCACGAACTGTATAATTTGTAATTAGTATTGCCAACAGGTTCCTAATCCGTCGCCGATGTGCAACAAACCAGTTCGCACTTTTTATTAACCATGCGCATTATTTTGTGTGTATCATAAATTTCGATGTTTTTTGGGTTACTACAGCTTAAGCACCCAAAAAAATAACCATTAGGATTGCATCACTGCGGGCATGCGGATAGCGAGTAAAGGGCAACTCGCTGTCCGACCATGGACCATGCCCGGGTCGACGGCTCGTCGTGTTTCAAGCCTGCGCCTCAAAGAGCGTCAGCAAAAATGACAGGGCCCCCTCTCTGAGGCCCAAAGCCTGTCGGGGTCGCGGACGCACCGTGCCCGGACATAAAGGATGAGGACGTGGATTTAGTCAGTACAATTGCAGGCCTCCCCCGCCATGCCCAGGTGGAGGATCATTGTGATTGTAAAAAAAAAAAACGATTGCATCATACGAGGAGAATATGAATAAACGAAGGATCTCGTCAGTGCAATCGTATTGATTCATATTTCTCAGTTCCTCCGCTAACAAGAAGGGTTCCGTTTTTTTATTCTGAACCCACGGAACCCTAAACCGGCATAGAGTTGGTAGGAGACGTAAACACCTTATTACCTAATTCAAATTGGGAGTTGCAGAAAGCTTTTTTATTGTATTTTTTATTCTAGTCTTTTCCAGTCCGTTACAAAAGTCGAGTTTTGTAACGGACCGGAAAAGACTATATTATCTAAGCAATTTTTGCCGTCAAAGTTTCATCTCCAGTGTCCGCACTTTTTGGGCACGACGATTTAAGTCTTTCAGAAACCAGAGGAGGGTTTTAGAAACTTAAAATATTTTTAGTTGCAATTTTTAACTAAGGTTCTGTAATCATTTTCGCGATTGAAAAAGTGTGTCCATAGAGTTTCTTGCCGTTCTTCTCCACGCTTTGGATTGGGCACGTACAGTACTTTCACAGTTATTAATTCTATACTAGGATTGTAGTACCATTACTATTTTATGATAATTAATTGTGCCTGTAACTGGCCTACTTGCAATAACTAATTTAAGTTACAAGCCAAGCTCTTCTGAAAGTGCCGCCAATACTACGCACAGGAGGGGCCATATTACAACGTCTTAAAACCAGGCTTATTCCGGCGAGTGAAAGTAACAGACTTATACAAGTCGTCTAACGTCATCTCGTTCACTCACTGGAACAAGCCTGGTTTTAAGACGTTGTAATAACCCCCCCAGTTCACTAAGACTAATTTCTAGTAAGAATGTGTTGAGTAAACGTTGATCATACTCACAATGATGATGTCGAGGTTCTCCGCGAGGTGGTCGGGCAGCGTGCGGCGCGACACCTCCTCCTCGCTCATGCCGTTGAACCGGTCGTGCTTCTTGCGCTCCTTCACGACGCGCGGCACCAGCGTGCCGTCCATGCCCTCCTGCTTGATCTCCATGCTGCCGGGACATTGCAAATTGGTATCATTTATATTAATTTTGTAATAAATTTTTAAAATCAAACAACTGCCCATTGTTTCGTAGCATCAGTTCAAGTAAGTAATGCGACAAGAACAGCGCTGTCAGGTGGTAGCAAAATAAATTAAGATGATACTTTTTGAACGGGCTGCGAGATTATTTGACGCGTTTGTATATCGCGCGTTGATTTTTCCAAGTCTATGCAGTAGCCGACCTAGAAAAAATGTTACGATATTTAACCGCTACGTATGGATCCTTTACGCTGGCAAGTAAGTATTCTGTACATCAAATTAAGTAACACTGCAAAAATATTATGGGCAGGACTCTTCTTTTGTGGGATAAATCATAATTTTACACAAAGGCTCAAGCAACATAAAGGGCTATTGAAGGATCACCGTGGATTTCAGTCAGTATGTGTCTGACAGTTTCTCCTGTCCCGCTCTAGGTGAGAGGACTCGTTTGATGATTTTACCACGATAAAAAGCTTATTAAAGTAATACATTTTATGCATCATGCACCTCGGTAATGAAGCTATTTCAATTAAACTTAAAACTGTATCATTAAAAACTATTTGTTAAAATATTAGAAAATATCTTTACATTTTTCCCTATCCTACCAGTTCCTTCTAGAAACAAACTTGTGCATTATAATTTAGTCAATGGTCTTTTTAGAACTTTTATTTTACAGCAATTATTTCTTCATATGCTGCACATATTATTTAGATGAGAAACTAAGCATACTTCTTGTTACATAAAGTGTAACAAGTAAACGTAAAACTTTTGTGGGGTGGCATTATGGAATGCAGTCATAGAAATAATTCAACGTCCAGTGCTGAACATAGGACCGTTCCTTGCAGTCCTGGAGGAATGTAAGGCAATACAGAAAACATGAAAGTTTCAAGAAGAGATCGTCTCAAAAGTTGTAACTTACCACATCATGTAGTTGGCTCCACTAGGAGGGCTTGCAATGTTAAGCATTACATTCATTATAACCTTGACTCACTCACTTGTGCTTATTTACTTGCAAGTAAGTATATAAAGTTATACCTAAGTATATTTCATTAATGTCTATGTACTGTAATATCTACTGTCTGTAATTTGTGACAAAATCGGATTAGAGATTGTGCCCTAAAACTCCTAACTTCTATCAGATCGCAATCTAGCCGAGGCCAAAAACTTAGGAGTTTGAAATCAAACCAAAAAAAACCCACATGATTGTCATGGGGTTCACTATAAAATCCGTTCCACTTTTGACTTTTTTTGTGTTATCTAAAAGCAATAAGTTGTTATTGATATAGAAATGAAATATTGTTCCGTAAGGTTCTTTTATTTTCAAAGCGGTACAAGTTGCATGGCGATAGTTGTGAACTAAATATGTCTTAATTTACAAACAAATTAATTAAAGAATTTACCTCAATTAAATTATGTTTTACCTAGACAAGAAGTTGAAACTTGAAAAAAGCGCATGGAACTATATGGATACTCTTCTATACAATGTCCATTGTAACATTAAGTTAATACATTATTGTTGTGAGGGCTGGTCCTCAGCCAGCAACGGCCAGATGGACGTGACACCAACATGAAAGTCACCTCCCATTGAACGAGGAGAGCTCTTCCAATTGTTGAGCTAATGAGTCAGCTCGCCGTATAAATTTAATAGATGTCCATTATACAATAATGAAATCTGTCGAGTTGCGAGCGCAGCTTTCATTGCCGGCGAGTTTTCTTTAGAAATTACTGCGACACCATAAATGTGCAGTTAGCTTTGTGATTACAACCAGACTTTATGTGGCTATTCACTTGTTCTGAATTCTATTACCAAAGACTCGGGTCATGGTGTAGGTAATCCATAAATTATATGGCCCCCTAGCTACTTCGACAGCGCCATATATCCTATTCTATATTTTAAGTTGGAACTAAACATCGAAATCAACAAAGTCAACGATATCGGTTGGGCGACAGTCATGAACAACTCGTGATTTTTATTAATTATGATATAATATCTACCAGAGGAAGTTATTTTGCACAAGACGGAAAAAGACATCATTGAAATTGACCAAGATTAGACCAGAAAATGTTGGCTTTTACCAATTGTCTTTTGGGCACCACCTAAATACAAACTAAGGTTGTCTGTAGTTCAATGTAGGCGCAGATATGAGGAAGTTCTTTTGCCAAAAATTGGTAATGGAAACAGGAATTTGACGTCACAAATGAAGCAGTCGCGAGCGGTAACAGTCATCGGTCACCACATTATAGATTTGCGACATGTTGTCACGGTAGCTTTGGCGTCGCAACCTCCGGCAGACACCATTGTCCGACAACAAAGTGCATATAAAAGCGTGCAGTACATTTGCATTCGTCGTCGCGAAAGTATTGTCACACTCCGTCTGCCTCACCGAAGTTTTTCTTTCGTTTTTCTATTGCATTTTACTTTCTACAGGCTTTGGTGCAGCGGCGCCGGCGCAATCGTCAGAACTATGTTTAGAATATTCGCTAAACTTTACACGTTTGACCCAGTAATCGTTTCCACGGTTCCCAGTGTTCAGCTGCTATTCGACTGGGTGACCCAAAATTGTTAATTTTGGAAAGTGTTATACATAGCGTGGTGGTTACGCTTATTACAGATAGCGATACTGTTTATTAGTTTAGTTCATGCTACAATATTTATCAGCGGAGAGCGGTGGCGGCGCGACCGTGCACAATCGGTTTCCACGTCTGACGGCCCTAAACAAATAGATTGTGATAGAAAGTGAAAATCATCAGCTTTCCGTTTCAACGATTCTACCTTGATCTGATTATTTCGCTCGGATTTTTGGCTAGCGATAGTGCGGCATCGGTTCCGGTACCGAAATACCCCCGCGACGTAAACACTATGGCGGCGTGCGCGCAGCCGCACACAACATCCAGCGCTCATTAGCTGCTGTGTTGACGCCGCTATCACCGCCCGCGCGCGCATCAACATATACATGAACAGCCATGCGTGCGCACGGGTCCACTTGTCATTCGCATCGCTAGCTCACCAACATCAAGGAATGATCTTTAATTTAGTTTGATAGCAGTTTTGGCCTCATTCATCTGCGGCACTAATGTGCGCCGGAATAAACGGAGCTTACAGTCGTGATGTTTCTAAAACCATCTCACTAATGAACGTAGTCAACCAATGTTTGCATAAAAACGTCAGTATGTTTCAGCAACCGCGGCGGGGGAAGCAATCTAATCGGAAGCGACTGATTCAGTTTCAACAGATCGTTTTTGATCTGACCTCCAGAACGCAATTACGGGGTTCCCGAATATAGCCGCGCGGAACTACTAAAGACATTATGAAGGTGTTGGTTGGTCGGTGGGTACGACACACGGGTGCGTCGTGGTGTGTGGGGGCGCGGGTTCCGTGGGGAAGTGGGTCGCGCGCGCGGATCGCTAATTCGGGCGGGGTCAGCGGCCGGCGCACTAATTGTGTCACCATGCTGCAGCGCCATGACACGCCGCCATGCTCGTACCCTCAGTTTTACGGCCGTTGTTATACCACAATCTAATGCATTTAATTAACGGTAATTAGTATCGATAAGCCCTTAAGACTGATTAGCGAAGTTGGCCAATTCATTCGGTTTATTGAGATTTTAATTTATGTTAAATTACACTTTTCATCTAGAGGCCTGTTGAGCGAAAGTTTTATGTGCTACTTAACGAACGGTTATGAACTCCTTTCCTGAAGGGGATCACTATTCTACTGTACATTCAATTGGTGAAGAGAATGTTCTAATATCAGTAATGTATTGTATCAGAAGGTGGTACTGACCCGTTCTCGTCTTTAATCTTCTTCTTGCGGCCCCTCTTCTTGGGCTGGTTGAGCATCATCTGCTGCGGGTGCATCATGTGTGCGTGGTGGTCGTGGTGCTGCAGGTGCGGCGGCACGTGGTGCGCGGGCTGGCCCAGCATGGCGCACATGGCGTCCTCCTCCACGAACGAGTAGGGGTCCTCGCACTCGCGCTTGATGCCGTTGTAGAGGTCGTCGTCACGCTTCACGGGCTGCGCGTAGCCGTGGTGCTGGCTCATGTCGTACGGCACCTCGGGCTCGCGCTTGAATGCGTACGGGTCGCCGCCGTACTTGGGGAAAGGGAAGTGCTGGTACTGCGGCTCGGGCTGCGGCGGCGGCGGCGCCGGCGGCTCGAAGTGCCGGTAAGGCTCCGGCTCGGGCTCATAGTGCCTCATGAGCGGCTCGTAGGGCGCGTCGGGCGGCGGCGAGGGCTCGGGCGGCGGCGCGGGCGAGCCCTCCGCGCTCGAGGGCTTGCGGCGCGCCGCCTCGCCGCTGTTGGACGTCTCGTACCCGTCGTCTTGGTTCTCCGTCGGCTTCGGCTTCTCTTCGCCCTCCTCCCTGGAACACACACACCACACGGTTATTTTTATGTTCTAATTGAGACCTCAGTAACCGCACACAAAATACTACCGATTCGAATTTCTATAGATTTGTTATAAGAATTACAGGACATGTCTGTCAAAACTTGACACATAAATGCAAAGGGAGCGTATGGAAGATTTCATCCACTTTTTGCCGTCCCCAGGTAACAGGGGACAAAGGCAGGTAAAAGAACAGCGTATACAGTTGAGTCGGTAGTTGGGAGCATCTCTAGGACTGGGTTGGATTAGTAAATAACCTTCTTGTGAAGTGTAGTATAGAATGCAATAATTTACACTTTCTTTAAAACATAAACCCACAAATCCTCGTCAGGCCATAAACTGGTATAATGAGCAGCGTGCCGCAGTTCCGAACGCGTCTTAACACAGATTACATGCAATAACATAAAATTAATCTTAAACAAATTACCGGTCATTATGTTCGTTAAACAAATACCTTATTTTACTTTTAGTACCACAACGAGCAGTGAATTAAACCATCATTTGATTCGGATCGAGTTTATTACAAGAGTGGACTAAAGAAGCCGAAGCTGAGGAAAGTTCGGATCTCTCTGTAGGTGTTCGAAACATTTTTTAGTCTACACTAGGATTTCTCTAGAGTCGTGGGTGCACGAAACAAATATCTCGCCATACATACAAAACATTTAGTTTGAAAGAGTACCTAACCGCTGATCGTGCTGTCTGGCTGATTTGTGGCGACGGATCATCGTTCCTTTGATAAATGTTCGTCGTGGACAGCCAGTGGCGGCCTAACGTCTTTCGTCACGCACATTTTTCACATCACTCTCACGCAAATTCCTGCCAGCGCTTGAGCCCGAGCACTCACTGAGAATTATATCGAACGTGGAATAAAGCTTTTTAATAAACGCAGCAATCGATTGAAGAGAAGTGTGGGTGATTGAACTAGCGACACGCCAGAGCAAACTTGACCGTGCGGAGCCAGCGCACGACACAAACTCCAAATGGAATATTTAGATCAGCTGATCACACGAGTGCAGTCGACTCGCATCGGACATTATGCCACATGTAATAAACATAAACGGCGCTCAACGAGCTCCATTCATAAAAGTGCTCTCTTGAATTATTACCAGCTCGCTACTTACTTATTATTGGAATTGATGTAGTAAACACATAGTAGCCGATATTAGTATTCCGTTATGTAACTATTTATGAACTATTAACTAAAATGAATTGTTTATTTAAATGCTCAGATGTTAAATGCTAATTTGTTGGATAATAATGTTATTAAAAGTGTATTTATGGGTATACGAGCGGTGGTGGCGTGTAGTCGGGTGCTCGTGAACATGTAAATACGTATAAAATGTTGTGGTTGTTGGGAGCGGGAGCCGGCTCGTGTTGTGTTGTCGGTGCTGCTCACGGCTCACGGCGAGGGGTGGAATCTGAGAATGTGGCGGCAGGTGGGGTGCGTTTGTAATGTATTTATACATTTTGAGCGCAATACGAGCGCTTCGAATACCGCAGCCCGCTGTTGGGGATACGTGTGATCCCGCTGAGGGATGCCACGCCGGGACGCGGGACATGCAGATATTGTTCTATTTATCAATAGTTCAATTGTAGGTACTGTAATCTGTGGTACTGAAGCGATACGAGAGCAAACGTTACGCAGCTATCTGTTGGTTCTTTGTTGCAGCTTGTGCACTCTTACAATCTTTATGGAGGGCAAATGACTGTTATTTAGTTGCATACTGTGTCAACGCACTCTTACACTTCAGTATAAGTAGGTAGATGTTCTGGGGTTCAGTCTGGCAACACAGAGCAATGGTGGCCAGATCTTTACCGCCAAGCAATTCTTTTCGCCATATTTGGAAATCTTAAGGAATACTTCTTTTAGGTTTTAAATACCTCATTTCAATATGCTTTGACCTCCAAGGTCAAGATACAATGCGTTGTGTAACGTGTGGACTTGTTGTTTCAAGTAAACTGCCTGGCTGTGAGCTACAGTCAGTCACCTACACGAGGCGGAGGGGCGCGGGCCGGGGGCCTGCGGGGTGCGGGGGCACTGTGTGGTACAGTGCAGCACTCGCACAGAAGAGCAACGACCCACTTCTGAGCAGATAACACCGCAGATATTGACTCGATGATTAAACTGTTCGCCGCACGTTGTGATAACTCGAAGGCGCGCTGTCCTCACTACACAGTACACTCCTACAACATTACTTATAGAACATGCTATAGCTGTGTGTACTACGTATAGATATATCGCACGAGTCGTCGGCGCTTGACGAACGAGCTCTTTATCTCGACGCTCGTTGCTAGCAGCTCTGCTCGCGCTGGTTTCTGCACACTGCCAATATGAAACCAGGCCAACTTGAGCTTCATTTCCAAACTCTTATTGACCCGCTTTGAAAACGTTGTGTTTAGAAGTAGAAATGCTGTACAATTAAATTGCAACGCAGTTGTATGCGGCGCGGAGTGCGGACACGTCATCGTCAGCGAGGGAGGACACTTCCTCCTGTAGATATACATAGTACGTATGTGTGCAGCACTGTACGCTATCGCTACGACCACATTCGCATTTCATGTACAACTCTGTCGATCGTTCGCTATTCCACAATTTAGCAATTCTTCAAAACGCTTGCTGCGAAGTAAAATTAACGTTATGCCTGCCTAGGTACCGTTAAGCTGTTTACTGCGTCAAGAATTCGTATGCACATGTTCGATGTCGGACTGTCGGACAAAATGATATGCCGACAAATAAGGTACCTGAAACGAAAATGTATGTTTGACCACCGTGCAAATACGTTTAGTTGAGGTGTTCTGTGCAGCTATTATTATTAGATGATGTAGTCGTGGTATGCGTGTAGACGTGGATGCGAGGATGTCATTGAGTGGTGTCGGTCGATGCTATGATAAAGGTTTCGTCCTACAAGTGACAGGGAGACGCCGGGAGGTGACCGGCCGCCCGTAAAAACGAACCCGGCCGCATCACGCCAACCGACACACCTACCTATAGCAGCGCGTACACTCGCACAGCTGTATGTACCCACACTATGTGGGAGTGAGCCCGACCGACCTACACAGACCTATGTCCCAGGGCTTCATTTACTGCGCCCGTACTAAGGACCGAGTTGTGAAGTCATTCAAAAAACGCCTGCTGAGCGGAATCATTGGAGTCCTTGTCAAAACGTCAAACATCATATCAAAACACAAGTTTATTAATCTTAGTATTACTTCAAGAGGGGGAAGCTAAATTGAATCGATATAACTGTAAGAGTTTGTGAATACCGCCCTCAGCCCCAGCTGCAGATAAAGAAATGATCCCACGAACGTACACCTAAAAGTGTGACACTTATCGGATTAAAGAAACTTCGAATGGCGGGTAGGTTAGCAACATGAAAAGGAGCGAACAGCACCTACATATCTGTGAAAAGTTAATTAGGAAAGTATTCGAAACGATGGTGCGTTTTGTAAATGAGTTTTAGCGAACAGTAGTTATGTAAGTAGGAGCAGCGAGCAGGCACTGGGGCACCGGCAGCGAGCCGAGCTCGGAGCTCGAGCCGGCTGGGAGAGGCAATGTGTCTTGTTTCGACGTCGCCGTTGCTATGGTTCGGATCGATGGCGGTCGCCCGATCTGACGGCACACACTTATTAAGTACTCAGTATCTTTGTACCTCGCTGCTGAATATTGTATGTGATAAACGCTGTCCTGTCCCTCTTTACTTATAAATTACTAGTTGCCGACGAGCCCCGAGCACCGCTGCGAGTACATGTAGCTTACGATTGAATCGTGTTATTCAACATTTTGTAGTTTTAAGGCTTCTCTGGGGAACCGATTGCAACTTTAGAAAAGTTTCGCAAAAATGTTGATGGACTTCTTCTTTTGAATATAATTTTATACAATGTCCTTTGTTGACGCAATTCTAAGCGAATTTGTAGCGTAACGCCAACTTCTAGCGGTAACAATTAGAAGCCTTTAAAATGGTAAACAAATACTTGGTCACGTTCCCAACTTCTAGAACATCAGGTGAAGAGAGACTTTCGGTAATACATTGAAGATTACTAGCGGGATTAAGTTGTTGGCACTAGTGTGCCGGCAATCGTTCGGTTAAAAGTTTCCCTGATCGTTTTAATAATTAATTTAATGTTACACTTCATCAAGTGTCCGAGTTCAGCCGTGAATGTGAACACATACTTCCTAAAGTAATACAGCTGCTTTCAATGTCATTTTACTTTGTTCTACTAAAACGACGCAATTTTTATTTCGTCGTACGTGTGTCACATGTCGGAGATAGATCCCTCTTTAGAACGGCCCGCATCCTTGGACTGCAGTTAGCTAAGAAGACAGATTGCCAGCCTCAACTTTGCTTCAAAAACTGGTTTGAGCTCATTAGCAAGTTATAAACACTTGCACTTGGCGTTACCTATACGTAAACGTATAAGTTGAAGTACATCAGGTGGCCGAAGTAACAAGTCTTCAAGTCGTGCTATGTGTAGGTATCTGTGTGTCTACGAGATCGGAGTACGGACGAATAAATTTGCGTGGCTGTACGGTTTCCGTTCACAACGGAAAAAGTTTTTATAAGTGAGTTGAGTTGAGCGTGTGTTTGGCACAATCGTGCTTGATAGAGTAATGTCAAGTGTCAAGGGTAGGGCTGGCATTAGTGCGCAGCGAGTCTTTCCTTATTGTCTCTTAGCTTGCATGTAGGCAGTTAGTTACCTATTGTGCACACTTAATTAACCAAACGAAGCTTGGCACGGGACATACATAATACGCTCAATTTTTCATTTTTTTCTGGTGATCGCTTTACCAGCTCTGGCATTCCGAGTAATATTGTAATACCAATACCATTTGGACAAACACGCAAAATTCTCTTTCCGCTCCAAAAAGGATCGAGGTCACAGGTTTTCTGCCTAGAATACTGTCTTGTTAAGTGTATTCGCTTGCTTGTGAAAACGACACGACTTTGCGCCTTGGAGTACGCTCCTAGGTTTTCTCAATCAATAACTGAACTACCACAAAGGCCAACGGCCTAGAACAGCGCAAAAAATATATGAAAAAACTCGCTTAACACCATATTTGGCTGTCTTAGCGGTTTTTTTTTAATAATAAAACAGATTTTAGAAGTTCTAGTATCCGAATTTCTTTTCTTCCCCTTTTGTTATGTTTCAATGTCGAGTGCGGCGGCAAACGATTTGAATTTGCATGTTCGCCTAGCAACCCTACTCACGGGTCATAGGCCAATGTCTAATACGAATTTGCGTGGAGAGCGCGCTGCAGAATTGTGCGTTTTTTATCTGTAGCTACCACGTGTAAACGCTTAGGTAATTGCGTTACAAGACAATTCTGAGAGACGGGCTAGTTCGAACACCAAGACGAATGGGATTCGACGGGCGGCGCGCCGGGGTCGGGTATGAACGGACGCTATAGAGCGCGACGACTCGGACCTCCCTCTAAGAATGGGGGCTCTATTCAGCATTGGTTGTATTGTGAACTGCGATAAGCAGCTACTGTAGGATAATTCTGGAATTTTGACTTTGGAAGGTCTGAAGAAAGTAGGAGTGGTGTCCCGACACTCGAAAAGGCAAAGGGACAATACGGTGAATTGTGTTTACACCGTAGATGCTGTCAATGATCCCTCAAGAACTGGTTCACCCGCATCCGCAGACAACCACTCGACTTATGACTTGTGCGAGTTTTTAGATTTATGTAAAAAAATAGAAATTACTTATTGGCGCTTCATAAATCGGCAAAGCAGTGTAAGGTAGGTTGGTTATATTCATACTCAGTGTTTCTACACGTCTACTTTTGCTTATGGGCTAATCATAGCAAGTGGTATCAACGCGAGATTTTTTTATACAGATTGGTCACGTAACGTGCACGCTACGTCACCACTAACTGAATTTGACGCAACGGACCATATAGTGTTAACTGATTATTTAGGTACTATTGATAATAGGGACTCGATGAAATTCTCTTTATAATTATGAGACGAAGGATACAGACACAGTTTAGGAGCAAAAGTAATAAAAATGTATGAGAAAATCTAATTCGTTACAGCAAAATTGAAGAGGTATTACAGTCGGGTAGTAACAAGCGGTCGTGTAGCACCGGCCACCTAGCTAGCAGCCGGGAACAGGACCCATGTCATAAAGAGATGTCTAGTAAATGCGACGCTAGGAGGCGTGCGACCGGATAGTTTATCTGACAAGCATGAATTAAAAAACGCATTTGCTTAAATTCTCTCATTAAGTTAGCCAATCAGTTTTTCTAAAATTAATTAATATTGACTAGCTTCGTCATAGCAACGTTAAATGATTGGCAGGCACAATCGTAAAACGGTACCCGCTGGCTTCAGCCGGCACAGTGAGGAGAGCCTGCGCCGCGCCTCGGTACATACAACAAGCATGTTGTGACATTACGTACACTATGGTGCATTGTTCCCCTGCTCAGTGCTCACTGCTTTCGCAATACTTTTCAAGAATCCACGTTTAGTTTAACTTAGGTAATTCCGTATCTTCTTCTAGGTCATTGAGAAATGCAATCACAGCCATGCGGATTTGACGGCGTCCCGTTACTTCGGGATCTCATTTCGTGTTGCTACGAGCTACGTCCATTTTGTGCTTAGCCGAGCAACTTGTGAGTGGGGGTTTCCGTAATTCTGCCGTTCGTGTAGTTTTCACGCCCAAGATTTCCTGTTACTCTATTTTGAGGAAGTTCGTTTGATGTTTGAAACAGAAATATTCGAATGGCAGAGTTTCTCAAATTCTCGATACGATGTTGTATGTATGAATGACCCATAACTGAGGACTGTAGCGTCATTCTCAATCATAGGGTTTTCGCACGTAACTGATCTGGGACCTACTGTGAAATGTGTTCTCCCATGAATTTGGATCTCACAAACCCATTACCATTACCTTTCGCCGGCTGGGTGATGTTAGTCCGACTATAGCTAGTGTGTAGGTATGTGCAGTTGCCGTAAAGGCTGGCCGCACAAAGCGCAGGTGCACGGAATGGGCAGTGAGTCTGCGAGACGTGCGGCGGCGTGGAGGGCGCATCGACATCGACGTGTCTGCATGAGCAGCTTTTGCTTACAAGCTCTTTGTTGGAACAATGCAACTAGACATTTCCAAATATTTAGGCACGAATCTTGGCTTTATATACCTACTTTTATGGCCTGAAGGGTTAGGCACCCTTTAGCAAGTCTTATCAAGGGTTTAATTACCCAGACACATATCCAGAAATCGGGCTTAATCATTAACTCTAAAGACAAATAATTCCTAATGAATAAATCGAATGACCTTTACCCAGATCATGGTTTTACATTCTACATTAATTTCTAATTAGCAGTTACATGGATGACGTGATCATGTGATATGGGTGTGTGGTCGGCGAGCTCAGCGCAGTGCAGACAAGTGCAGCGTGTGACGTCACTGATGACTTTAGCTCTTCAAGTCATCCGAGATGATTGTCTTGGAACCTTGACGACGCTGTGTATTTCCAACGACTTGGTGTTATATAGCACTGTATCTAACTGCGTGCGTATATCTAATTCCAGGTAATTTATTTTGGCATTGTAGCCGACCGTCGTAACGCAGGCGAAGATTCATTATAGGCAGATGAACCAACGATTTCCAAACGAATTTTATTGCCTCAAGAAAGGGCTACCCAAATGTTACGGTATCACTTAAGCTTACTTTTGTACCTATTGCATTACGTCTGACTCTGTCTCTAAGGCCCACCGCACCGGCTATGTAGGTATCCTATATACGGCAGAGGTAATTGTTAAACAATAGTAAAACTCAATGAGTTGTTTTAACATTGGTTGCATAACATTTGCATTCCTCGATGATTGGTGGGGCGCGGGGGGTGAGTTGGCTGCTAACTATTTTATCGTAAGGGTGGATTCTCAAACTAAAGAGAAAATTGGGTTGTAAGATGGTATGGTAGCAACCGTTTTGTATTTTTTTCTAGTTGGAACTTTTAACAAAAGAACATAACTTTGAATACAATTGGACCTGAGTGAGGTGAAGGCGAATGTAAGTGCCTGGAATAATTTAGCCACCATCCTGACTCGTCAGTGAACACGTGTCGTGATGCGGAGGTGCACCTTCGCGACATCCTGGTCAAGTATGCATGTCGGTCAAGGCGCTGCTGCTCGAGGTCTTTGTTCAACTCCCAATTAGATAAGCTAGCGTAAAAACCAACAAATTGTAAACATGTGCGACACAAATGTCCAAACACGAGTTTTTATATGTTTGGATTATACTTATTTTGTTTTTCTTATCAGATAACGCGTACATACGCCACTACGACAGCTTATCTCAGGATTTCCTCTCGTTTGCTCGCCGATCGGCTGTAGCTAGTAGGTAACAATCTTCAACGCTATCAAACGCGTGAATATGATCTTCGAACATAATTAAATATTATGACTATATTATGTATTATGTTCACTGAGACTTTTTGTATATTATATTAATTTCCCAGGGGACAGAGTTTAATTGAGCTAGTTTACAAAGAGTTGGCAATTATGTTCGTCCTTTTGTTTTGTTTTTTTTTTCAGTTATTTGCAAAGATTTAACTGTTAGGTAAAATTAAAACTTGGTGTGTTCTGTCTCTTTATTATATAAAATGTTGTGCAAAGCATTCGCATTTTGACTGGCCTGTTGGTCTAGTGGTTAGTGACCCTGACTGCTATGCCGGGGGTCGTGGGTTCGATTCCCACCCAGAACAAATGTTTGTGTGACGAGCATGATCATTTGTTCTGTGTCTGGGTGTAATTTATCTATAATATGTATGTATTTAGAAATATGTAAGTATGTTTATCAGTTGTCTAGTACCCATATAACACAAGCTCTGCTTAGCTTGGGACTAGATGGCGTTGTGTGATAGTTGTGGAATATTATTATTATTATTTAAAGGTGTGCATAATAAATGATATTGTACAGTCGAGTTCAATAATATGTTGGCATTGTCAATGATTCAAAATATTGTGAGCGTTGATAAACTCAAAAAAATCTACAAATCTAGAGATAAAAAATATGTACTCAAGTGAAGGTTCAATAATATATAATTTGCATTAGGCAATAATATGTGATAACCTTTAAATAATATATCTATACTGTATAAGCTTTTATAATATCTGAGCAGGATAAGCTTCATAAATATGTCTACATGCATAGGATAGTATATTATTTGCTCGAACAAATAGGATCCAGTTAACATTGTTATAGAAATGACAGTATTTCAATTGTTTTCCGCGCGAATGCTTTTTAGGTCTTTTTTGAAATGAGTATTTCAATGCCATAGTATATTTTTTTATGAATGACATGTGCGTCAGTTTTTCTTTTTAATAAAAAAAACAACGGCACTTGATGGAAAACTAGCCATTGATACCTAAATATTGTTGCAAACTCCTTGACCACGCAATTTTAAGATTGCTAGTAAAATCATCTTTATGCCTCTGCAATTAGTTTGAATTTTAATTAAATATACGTGTTGTGAGCTTACATAATTGTGAACTGTAAAGTGAACACTGTTCAGATATTTATGATCTTAAAGTTGTTCATATAAAAATGTCCCTTTGGCTGTATACATGTTATTGAGAAAAAGTAGTCACATATTAATGGATCTGAATCTTGATCACAATGTCCTATCTTCTATCTGCACAGCATGTCCTTCGAAGGATGGATCAAATATAAGAGGGGCATGGAAGAGGTAATCTGAATTCCAATCTTTTTTACTTCTTAGACATATGGTGCTATTTTTTTTATGGATCAAAACTTATGACCAATTTTCCTGTAATATTAGGCAATAAATGCCTAGAGATTTCAATTAAGTTAAATTCTTTAACTTTAAAACTAATAAAAGTCTTTCTAATATGTTGTCAACTATCAGTTAATTTGATCTATACTTTCAGGGACACAGGGTATGTCAGAAGAGTGATTACTCCAGAATGTAAGATATCCTGACCTTGTACAGGGAATAAAATAGATACATGGTCCACTAGTCCAGTGCTAATAGGAGTTGTGCATGTGTAAAATGCATAAAAATTGAGGGAGTGGGGAACTTGAGCATTATAGTGTGCCTTAAAACCACAAACGGCGGATCACCAGATGCCCATGGACAGTCATACACCTTCAGTAGTAGAGTTGATACAGTAGGATGAAGGTACTTTACATGATGTTAAGATTTGATGATTCGATGTGCAGGTAAGCAGTGGTGTGGAGTGTGGAGCCTAGTATCCATCATTTATGTTGTATGTTATGAATAGGAAATGTTAATTCTGAGCATACTAATTAGGGTTTTCACATTTTTGTTTGTTTCATTTGACTAAAAATGTGGGAAAAATTTTGTCATTAGAAACAATGAGTAAAGTTAGTAATCTCAATAAAATACACATTAATATGCAAAATAATATACATTACTACAAAAACATTTTGTGTGTTTGTATGTGTTGTCATCAAACTGTAGTCATCATAAATACCTATAGGAATATTTGGCCATAGTAGGTAAGTAGGGACCTCCAAAAGAGGCAATAAAATTTACCATCACATTATTTAGTATTCTTATTTGATTGGTTAACACAAACAATGGCTGTAGTTCATTCAAAAATCTATGATTTATAGGGTAAATTACCTACATCATGACTAGGAAACTGTGCCACAGGGATACTAGTCCAAATATCCAGTATCAAAAGTATATCCCACCAAAAACATACCTGTTAAAAAGGCTTGGAAATTGCATATGTTTACCAGTGGATCAGGCTGTTGATGAAAATGATACTAGGCCAAATATCCTGTGTTAAAAGTATATAACAAAATAATTAAACTGGCCGGTGTGCTAACTTGTGAGCGAAATCAGGTGAGAGTTCATAACTAGTTACATCACTGACCACAGTTTCAAGCAATTTTATTTTACTTATAGTAATAGTTCTCTTATGTAACTCAAGTTTTGGCACTAAATGCACTTACTTCAAACACTCACTGGAGTTAGTGTTGCATTTAAGCTACAAACTAACTTATGGAAGATTGTGAATCACACCTATGTACAACTACTGTTTGATGTGTTCCTGTTGTAGCATAGTAATATGTGTATGAATAATGTTATTGTGTTCACAATGCTAATATAGCTAATTATAGTAATGTTTACAGAAAATTCTTACAATATATTTAAATAATTTTATTACAATTAAAAAGAAAACTATAGTTCCTGAATATGGTAACAATTAGTAAAGGAAAACCATTCTAAATATTGTTTTGAGGACAACTTATCAAGTAGTGAAACATAATGTCCTCACGCACAAGTGACCACTGTATAGGGCAATAAGTATACAAAGCTATATTTATACAAGTTTATAGTTATACATGTACCTTGTGTGTGTCATAGCCTCAGTGTGAAGTATATTTGGTAGTTACAACTCTTGGCAACTGGTTTCAAAGCTTAAGTTATTAATTGAGCTTTGTCTGTCCAATTAGCAGTTATTAATTTTTTATTGACAGACATAATAACTATCAACATTAATTTTGGATAAAACTGATGGACACCCAGAGGAAACGATTAACTGGTCATATCATAGACACAATTTATATATGATTACGATCATGAAACATAGTATTTTGTTCCCGACCACCTCTAGGTATTCCTAACTCCCAATTTTGTTTTTATTATTCAATAAACATGTTCTTATAGTTTAGAAATTCTTGTTTCACATCTTGCTAAGCACTAACAACTATATAACAAGTGCTATCAGTTTGTGCTGAGTAATTTGAGCCAATAATTTGCACATGTATTATGTAGTATTTAGCTAATCATCTGTAAATATGGTGAAATTTATATTAAAATATTATGTCAATATAATAGATAAGCTATTGTGTAATGTGTAGTAAACTTAATGAGCTGTGTGTAAACAAATACCGAGTATGATCATAACAGTAACTTGTCAACTGACTTACCAAGCTCTAGCTGCGCCCAGACCAGGACTAGCATGCGAAGAGAGCCACTCACAATCAGTCAGACACAGCATCACTACACGGCACACACTATATCTTACTAAATATCAGTGACTGCACATTGTCCAATGTATGCGTCCATCACACTGAATCACTGCTCATCATCAAGATTGATGGACATTCACACAGCCATTATGTTTGTTTATATTGTCAATTTATGCTTCATTTATCAGCTGTGTTCTACAAATTGTAAATCAAAATCATCTTCAAATTGATGTTTTATTACATCATTAAATTAATTATTAATAACTATAAATCAAATGCTCCTAATACACATTAATGTGGGCAAGTTATGACTTACTTGTAGATTATTTGTTTATATATAAACAGAGCACATTTTTCCTGTACTCTGAGTGACTAGCACTACAGCACTGTCTGCTATAATATTGTTCACTGTAGATTGAGCTAGTGAGTGGAAAACAAACATGATCCAAATGTGTTAAATATGCAAAGTGCTGCCACGGGAACCATTAACATTTAAAGGCAAATTCAACTAATTTAAAAACTAGCCTGGCACTGGCAGATACTACTATCCAGTTTGAGCACTGTTCAACAAAGAATGCAGAGATAAAACCACTTTGTGTGCAATCATGAGCATGATGTAACTCAGTCACTTGAAAACCTGTAGTCCTTCTAGTTTTATCACTCCTACCAGTTTGTTAATAGTTTGCCAAGCAGGTAAATGACCTGCCAGTAGGTAGGTACTCTACACAATGCCAACACACTGCTCACAGCCGCGAGTATCACCTGATCATGAGGCGGCCGGTGCTCACATGGACTGCACACCTTGCACCGTGCGTCCCTGCCCTCACTGTCACAATCACATCAAACACTAATCAAACTGTTTAATGAGCAATCAACTCAGTATTGCTGCTTTTTTATAGCTGAGACATCATAACATAACAAGTAGCTGGCTCACACATCAGCTCACTCTCACTGGCACCAAGACACTCAGCACACACACACACTGCACTCCAGCGCGTCGTGCACTGGCTGCGCCACCGGGGGCCGAGCGCCACTCCTGGACCACTCTAAGGCACAGTCACGACCTAACCTCAAAATGCACAGTAATACGAACAATTGACAATCAGCCAGATGTTAGCAAAGACGACAAACACACATGACATCACCCGCCGCGGAGTCGCACGAAATTTCACAAAGAACGCGAACGCTGGCCGTGCGAGGCTAGCAGTATGGATTTGTGGGCAAAATGCTTTGTTTGAGTAGGTAGGTACGTACTCGCAGCCTTCACTGCATATAGCTATAGGTAGGTAGGCGCGTATGTTAGGTATGTGTAGTGTGTAGTGCACGGGTTATATGCACCTAGCCATAATTCACTCGGGCGTTTGGTGAGCGCCACGGTCGGGCCGCAGCGAGGCCGAGCGCCTCTCGCGCCGCCCTTTGTCTCGGGGGCGGCGCGACAGGTTTCGTGCGCTCCGCAAAAACTGTAAACACGATTCTGATTTACGATCCCGGCTGGCCGAGTCATTCATACGGGAGGCACCGGGGCTGAGCGGGCGGAGCGGTCACGCTCGGCCGCCGCGCTCGCTGCTCGATCGCTATCAGCCTGGCGCGGTGTCCTCGCCTCGGCTCGCGAGCACTAGCGCGAGCGGACGATGCGACCGTTTCGAAATGGCGCAACGCGGAGGCCGTGACGCCGCGACCGCACGAGCGAGAGAATGTCCGCACGGCGCGAGCGAGAAACGAGCGCGGACGGGCCGTTTCGCAACCTCGGATGGGCTCGCGGGGACCGAAATATCCACGACGTAAGAACGCGGGCGGAACGAGCACGGCACGCTGCAGGCGATGGGTGCGGGCGACGAGACACGATACTCACGGCCTGGCCACTCGCAGCGGGTCAGCAGCGCCGGCGTCCATGGCGCGCCCAGGCCCTGGCCGCGGCCGGGCTCCGGGCCGTCGGCCGAGCGACGCAACACTCTCTCCGATCTCACTCGAAACGCGACGACGGACACCGTCGCATCATCTTTACGACACAGCACATCGACCACAGCACTTCTATACGCGTATAAACACTCCGCGAACGGTGTTTTGTTACATCGGTTGACTTTTCTTTGAAAAATCAATATACATTTTCCCAGAGTTTAGAGATACGGACGAGTCGATGTCCAGCGCAGGTTAGGTGCGTGAAGTTTGCAAGCTTTTTTAGCGCACCGGTGTTACCAACATTTTTTTGCCCATTTTTTGTTTTGGGTGTTGTGATTTTTTTCTAGTGATTTGCTGCGCACTTCACTCTAGTCGCATAGCGTTGGGTCTTCCATAATGCTCGCGTGTCGTGTACAGTGGCGCCACTATTTGAACTGGCTTTAAATTCCTTGACGCAAAACATAGTGCCTGTGTTTCAGTTTTGAAATTATAACAAAGAATGAAAGAATTAAATGTTGTTAAATGTTTATTTATAAACTTAAACAGAATGGTTTAGTAATTTACAAAATTATTATAAGAGTAACTGTTACTCATAATATTTTCACAAAACAAAAAAAAAAAATTACACGTACTTAGGTACCTACTTCGAATTATCCTTGATATAAGATGTAATAAATAGTATATACACATTTTCTAACAATCATTCATTAATCTTCCAAAAGAAGTAGATCTTGATTGTTGTTTGCGTAGTATAAGCGCTTCGGAATTAAGTTGGAGGAGTTGAATCTCACTTTAAGAATAAAAAGTGAAGAGATCACACCTCCACTTGATCCTTCACGCATCGATGGCCTGTTTCAGTAAAGCTGTCATCCCAAGTGGACTGGCCGGTGCGATGATGTCGACGTTGAGAAGAGGCGGCTTCACGCGTGAGCTGGAAAGATAGATCTGGCAGCACATGGCTCAAACTGTCAAGATCCCCTGTCCAACTCAGACGTGAGGCCCGACACGTGGCGTTGTCCGGTGAACTCTGAAAACAAAATGAATATTTATACGATATGAATGTTGTCTGGTGCGTGTTTGTTCAGTGTGACAATCGTAGCGCGCGCACTCGATATGGAGCCGGGCGGCTCGCTATCACCGCTTGAAAAGGTGCGGCTAATGTTTTCTGATAAGAGTAACGCTTTTCCCTGTCGCGTCAGCGACCCTGCATAGCTGTGTAGCGAATGTAGCCGCAATTTAATTATGGCCACATTAAGAAGATAATTTGTACACACTCCGAGCGCCAAATCACATGGAGCGAGCCCACACATGTGCCATTGGTCCACCATATGTTATTACGTAATCGTTTTCGTTTTGTATTAACAGTGACACTAATTCAACCGCTAAATTGTCAGCACAATGAACGACTATGGGGTGAGCATGAACAGTAACCGAATTATAAACTTCGCAAAGGTCGCTGGATCAAGTGCGTCTGCCACGTCGACGCGACGGTTGCTATTGAAGCACAAGTATAAGATAAATTTAAAGGTTTTGCATCACCAGGATCCAACAAATGGAACGACACCGTCACCCAAGCACCAACAAGAAGTCCGGGCTCCCAGCGGCAAGGGGCTCCAGCACAAGAACAACACGCGCAGTCGTCTGCACAGTCAATCGTAATCACAGCTCACACTCCGATAGAGACCCGATCGATCGATGGGCCCATATTTATACTTTCGTCGATATCTTCAGATATGATATCGGTGTACCGACACGAGGCACAAACGTCCACCATGATCGTGATAAGATTCGACGGAACGGGGAATCGATTGGCCCCCGTCAGCCGTATCAGCCGCGCAAACACTCCACTCAACCAATCGGCAAGGTATCGATGATAAGCAGTGCTGGCGGCGCGGGCGCTGCGCCGGCGCCCCACGCACCCGCGCGCTTTCCGACTGCGGCCTATCTGCTGACGACGACATCACCACACCGACTAGCTCTTTTGTTTACTGTTGAGATACACCTTTATTACATTAAAATTATTATCTGGCTGCTGCTGACAGATAATTTCATTACTTTCACACAGTTCCTAGAGAGAGACGGATCTATCACTTGTTCTAATAGGAAATGCAACATTTCTTTCTTATGATTCATGATGTTAATCGTAACAAGACACAAACAAATGCAGATGAATCAAAGCACATACAGAAACAAAAAGTATCCTGGAGCCGATTCAAGAGTCACCAGAAAAGTATTAATAATTGCAAAAATACCTACAATAATGTTGATACGAACCTTAAACTAGGATACGTGATACGTGGAAGAATTTCGACACGATAGATAAGGTGGTAAAGGCGCATATCAAACGGTGTCATTTGATAAGACACAAGGTGTGTGCTTTCTGGAGC
The DNA here is from genome assembly GCA_028554685.1 of Agrotis ipsilon. Classification (NCBI taxonomy): domain Eukaryota; kingdom Metazoa; phylum Arthropoda; class Insecta; order Lepidoptera; family Noctuidae; genus Agrotis; species Agrotis ipsilon. The sequence continues at coordinate 12,269,011 of CM052980.1, forward strand.
ATATCATACACCTGTACGAGTACACAACTATAATGCTAAATCATTTATGAAGACTTTTTCAATTTCTACGGAAGGTAACAAATCCTTCTTCGTTATATGAGAGGCACGCACCCCTCAATGCAATCCAACATGTACGTGATGAAACTATCGATCGAAGTTTTCTTTTAAAAGTTACTTAAATAAACACGGTATTTACACTTCTTATTTGGGTATCCCTGTGCGAAAGATCTAAATTAGCTACAGCGAGCATATAGGTACTCGTACAAGTAATGATGCCTGATAACAGTGACGGACCATGTTCTCGGTGTTGAAATTATTGTGTCAACACTACATCAATAATTCATATATTTAGCAATTTTATCTAGGTTTCACTGCAATTAATGAATAATGTCTAAATACAAAAAATGAATTTTCTATTTAGACAATATTCATTGTAAAAAACCGATGTATACTGTGCTTGGGCAATGAATTCAATTGGCTGACACAACTGAATGCGGCTGACTGAAATGATGGTGATTGAGGAGCAAGTAGAACTCAAGTTGTGGGTCGTTACACCGAACTTATAATTAAGACAAAAGCAGGATGATGATTGAACCACATTCTAAAATATTTAGCCCAAATCATTATATCCACTATCAACATATCCGAGGCCATCCAAAGTACTGGTCTATTAAAGTTATCAGCTTCTAGATTACCACGCCGGCGCGGCTTGTGATTAGGACTCAATGTTTCACAATTTTACTTGAGTAGGTGATTCAGCTACCTAGTTTGATCTCTTTTCAACTTCATAGCTAAAGGCTATAGTGTCGACTAAACCAGTTTATACACGGAAGGCAAGAGTGCTTCAGAAAAACTACAAGTAAGTATTGATGTACGGCTAAGACTATGGGGCTACTCACTAATATGTATAAATCGTTATGTGTTTGGAGCCTAATGGGGCTACTCACTAATATGTAGTAACTCGTTAAAATGGACTTCGCACTTTTGGCTAACTCATGCACATTCCGACGAATTTCGAAATGTATGTTTTAAGTTTTCAGAGAGCGCAAAACACCCGTTTGGATAAGTCTGAAATAATTAATGGATTTCCGCAGTCTTTTTTTCCTATTACATCTGTCAAATTTCTTGTCTTCGATTTTAGTTTCCACCTTGAAACCTCTTTTAAAATTTTTCAACTAAACGATGACTAAAAAGGTTTATCGGTAGGTATCAGATAAGGTCCAATACTTATCAGAGGTCTACGTGTGCAAAGTGTGATGCTCTCTATTCTAGAAGTTGTTTGGACTGCTATTGGCACTAGTTCGAGGAAATTATTATTGAACACCAAATTCTTGAGTGCCACCTTTCAGTGTGAACTGATAAACTGTCAACATCAGGTAAACACCGAGTGTAAGATAAGGATTTCTCAACAACCAGTCACAAGTGTTGTAATCCTAACGCTGTCAACATATGGTTATTATCTATATACAACGTCCTAGCTGCACATGCTCCCGCCTGCGCCGCGCAAGCCTGATGTTATAAAACATTACTAGAAACAGTGACAACTAATCAACGTTAATCAGTATCCTCAGTTAAATATTTTTAAACTTTTCAGTAACTGATTTCGCCTACTCCCGTAGCATCATCTCCGGTGATCTAGAGTCTAACTAGACTAAGGTATTGGGCCATGTTTCTACAACCAAGTCAACTTTTAGTTCGATCAGATTTAGTGTCACTAATAACTAATAATGCAACCAGACTGTTGGCCGCTTATTACAAAAGTATAAAGACAAGTGAAAAATGTGAGTCTAGGTCTACCAATAAACATAGAACAGCATTTATAAAATGTGAATATTGACAAGTCTGCTCACCCCTCTATTGCGCGAGCGCGACACACAAACGTGCGATCCATTCATCATAAAACATAAACAAAACAACTATGTTACGAGGTAAAATCAATCGATGCACTGTCCGAGTGCAGCCGATGAATCAAACCTATACAAAATAAGAAATAAAATCGCGAGCAGTATGAATATCGCGAGCCACCCCACCCGCGGGCGGGCGGCTGGCTGGGCGGCTGGGCGGCCGGCGCTGCCGCGGCGCGGGGCTGGGGCCGGCTCTGGCGGGGGTGGGGCGCGCCCCGGCGGCGGCGGCCGTGAACTGGAACTTCGGAAACTTCTGTCGTATTGTGTTTACATTGAACTTTGTTATGTGGGTTAAAGTTAAGCCAGAGTTCACAACGTGTGTGCCGCTCGCTTTACTCGATTGCAAAGTTCACTCTCAAGTTTGTCGTATCGATTTTCATCTCGTGTTTACCAAATGTTTCAAGGTTGCAGACGTTTCAGATATTAGGTTATGATCGGATGTAATGTAGACATGCTGCCTGCTCAAACTTTTGATGTAAAGTAGGTACTTCAGCAACTGCCAAACTCTGCCAACGATTACCACAGAACATTAGGACAACTGAAGTAGTTGGAGGGGCCTCACAAATTGAAGGGTTTGAGACTGTATAAACGATCAATTTCAAATTGCAATTATCATACGACAAATCTATACCTACTACCTTTGTTCCTAAGTCCACTGTGAAATAAACGACTGAGGAGAAACTGAAAAGGAGGAAAACAAGAAAAGACACGCTTAGTTTGTAAAAACATTGTCATTATGAATTCGAATGAGGAACAGAACAAAGCTGAATAGTATATAGGTGGCGCGGCGCAAGCGCATGCAGGTCTCACATCCTTCGCGACCGTGACGTCACAATGAGGCGACCTCTCTGCACACACGTGACCACGATTATATTTCCATAACATTAGTATTTATAGAAAAACCAACACAACTTACCTACATCGTGTGTTCGTTCAATATGTAAGTAACTTAGCGAGAACAATCAGAAGATTTTAACAAGAGTGGCTGAGGCAAACGATACAATATAGGTATGGCACCCATCGTAATGATGTCACAGGAACAGCTTTAAACTAAAAGTGAAGATTGGTCATCTTAGGCCAGTGAATACTTTGTAACATGTGTGTCCATATTTTATTGGACCATATCTCCATATTTTCGTCAAATGTCCATCCACCATAAAAAGGCTGCTGCTTTACAAAGCGCAAGTCCGGCTTCATATAAGAAATGCTGCACTAGCTGCTTCCTTTTTAATTAAAATATCATTGGCTGCTGCAGTGCTACTACCTGTGGACGGGAGCACCTTTTTGACTCGGTACAAAAGCGTACTGTAAAAATAGTTGGTGATCCAAAGCTTACTAAGGCATTTAGAACCTTATAGTCTGCGGAGATATTTCAGTTCGCTATGTGTGTTCGCCTGTGTAATGGGCTCTGTTCCATGGAATTGTTTGACATGTTGCCCACAGCAACTTTCTATCAACGCAATTCACGCCATTGTAAAGTTCACCTTTAAAACTTGAAACCATTTCTTTAAACCCTCGTTTTCTTTCGAGAACAATCGGGCAGTGGAATGAACTTCTTCTGGTATAGATTCCCATGGCCGTCTACGTGACAACAGTGACCGCTTTCAATCAAGGAGGCCGTATGCTTGTTTGTTGCCATAAAGGTGTTAAAAAATGCCCACCTGTGGAATGATGCATGCGGTGCATGCCGCCTGAAGATTTCACTTTAGTCATGGCGCAGAGTAGATAATAACTGTCGTGAATGTAGCAACATCGGATGTCGGACTGAGGAGTTCAATTTCTTACGTTTGAAATTATCAAATCGAGATCACGAACCAAGGTGTGATTTTTTTTACAGATCAGTTGAAGCTAAAATTACGACATTTTAAACAATAACCAATCCTGAAGTTTTGTAGCCTGAAAACATATACGTTCCTGTGTACTACGTGGCACTACGTCCCTGGCCATATAACACGCATTACATTTGGGTGTGAGTGCGCGTATCGTGTGCTCATCGGCCCCGCTACACTATCTGATAACAGCCACACCTGAACCTATTTTTCCTTATCACTACACAGGTTCCAGATAAACTTTCTCTAAATTAGTTTTCTGGTGCAGCGATCCAACAATTTCAATATAATAACCTACTGAAATAGATGTAGTTTACATATTTTAATAATGAACCTACTATAAAAATAATACTTAGTATTTAAATTCTTATCGTAATTTAATTAAGATTGGAGTTATCTTCACAATGTAATCAAATATGTTGACTACTAAATTAGTGCAAAATGAAGTAAGTCCAAATTAATAGTCACGTTTTAACTCACGTATCTTATTAATCAACTTCTGAACATCAGGATGGCCGAATTTGCTGTTCTTTCTTTTTGTATGTGGAGGTGGTTGATTTTCCTCACGAAACGCGAGTGTGTGAGGTGAATGAGCCTCAACCCAGCGTCATCAGCAGCAGCGCACCACACTGTAATTTGGTAATAACTTGATTTGCACAATAAGAGTTGATAGACGGCACTGGAGGTCCAATCATTTCCAGAGGCTGTCTAGTCTCTACCATCCATGAAGGGTGAAGGGGAAAGCGCAATAAATAGATACAGTTATCTTATAGTAGACAGCAGTCTGCCAGCAGATTCCATGAACCAATTACATTGGAGCAGTAAGTACCTACTGTTATCTTAATATCCTTTATCAATGCTAAAAATAGGCGGGCGGAGTGTTATTACGTGTCGAGTATTGTGCTCTGGCTGCCAAGGTTCCACCTTGGACACGTTATTGTAACATAAGTTCTGCTATGGTTTTCCCATTTATTCCCATAATTGCATCCGTTGTTTTGTGATAAATGGGGACTAGTCTGGTTATCTGACGGTAAGAATGCCAGAATGAGACCTAATCATACAAGACACTATAGGCTACATATTTCCGACAAAATGAGAGAAACATCACAGACTCACTGATCTATCTGAAAAGAAATGTCTGTCAACTATAGAGACTTCTAAATCTCACTCGGTACTCGCATTACTTATATAGTAGCGACTTTGTCCGGCTTCCCTCAATTATTTCTTGTCCTGAAAATTATAAACGGTTTGGTGCCGTCCCCGTAGCTAGAAGGGATCGTGAAAACCTTAGGAGAAGATGATGGAATGCTTTCTATGTACGGTACGACTTTCTCACGAATTGGCGAGAAGAAACGCAACAGCGAGAAAACTGGACAAATGGCAGAGGGCTGGAGAACGATGATTTTTTTAGTGATTTTTGTTGTAAAAGTCTTCTCTTTCCATATCAAAACGTCAATTTCCGCGTGTATAACAGGATAACTTTAATTAACAAACACAACGTGTCGAGTCGGAAGTAGGTAATTATTTCATCGCTCTGTTACCAAAGGTCGGACTTATTATTTTGATAAAGTACTTGTAGTAGCTTCTGAACTAATCGAACATGTTGATGAAGATAAAATATCGATAATTCTTGGTATGTACCATGACATCATAATCATTGGGTGTTTTTTTCCTGTAAGTCGCATGGAACGCAGTGCCGGATTAAGCATGTTCGGGGCCCATAGCAATTTTTTTGCGCACAAAACTTGTAAAATCATAGATAGTACGTTATAATTTTAAAAACGTGGGAAAAAGTAAGTTATTATATGCCACACTCTGTTAAGCTTTCTCAAGCTGTCTTCTAAGTACAAAAATATTTGGTTAGATTTTCTTAGTAGGTATTCATTATGAAACCAGCAAAAACAAATAAGTGCCAATCTTTTATCCTACCTATGATTATTTTAAAAGTTCCTATTCGTTTCAAATATTTACAATTATTTCATACAATATTTGAATTTTCGCCATAACGTACATCACAGAACGTACATCACGGTAATGAACTTTCACAGTAACGTTCATCACGGTAATGAACTGTCGCAGTAACATACATCGCGGTAATGAACTTTTGCAGTAATTCACATCGCGGTTATGAAACTTTCGCAGTAACGTACCTACATCGCGGTAATGAACTTTCGCAGTAACATATATCACGGTAATGAATTTTTGCAGTAACGTACATCGCGGTTATGAACTTTCGCAGTAGCGTACATCGCGGTAATGAACTTTCGCAGTAACGAACATCGCGGTGATGAACTTTCGCAGTAACGAACATGGCATTAATGTACATCGCTGTAATGACGTATTGCACAATGCGGTTAGCAATTACCGAATGGATTGTATTAGTCTGATTAGTATATAACGTTTTAGGTTTTGGTGACATGCACCAAGGGGCCAGTAGCAATTGCCACAGTGTCGTAGTGCCAGTGTTGATCCGGCACTGTTGGAAAGACTAGCATTTTTGAAAGGAACGGGACTAAAACTTTGATCACGAATCCATTTTCTGAGTGACCGAAAAGCAACCTATATTACTGAATGCAAAATCGATGGTGGTTCAAGTCGATGGTGATCGCATCATCAATTTCAGCCATAATTCAGACTGGTTCACCCTCTCCAACAATGCAAATTAACACGTAATGACGACCTGCTACTGTATAAGCGACGTTTATTTTCCTGAATGGCGTAGCTAGGCGGGACCGCAGTGCATCCTAGCTCTTGTCCTCGCACCTAAAGGAGCCTCCACCTAGAGAAACTAATAATTCATGGGCAGTACAACTTATATAGCTTCTCTACTGAAAACCTTTTTAAACTTTAGAAATATTACATACCTACATCTAAACTTGTGGTGTCCGATGAGTGGGAATTACAATAGTTTAGGTTGCTTGGTAAAGCTGATGTCACCGACGAACACATTTAGGCCCAGCGCAGCCACTGCTCGGCTCGCGCGGGACTCCTTGTTGCGAGATGGTTACTTTTTATTTCAAACTGGGAACTGAAGGAGTCAAATCGGCCTCGCTGATTTGGCTGACTGGCTTGACTCTGACAACAGCTGACAATCACATTTGATATCTAGACGACTTATTATTTTTTAAGTGCAGTTTTTGTTTTTAATTATTTTTAAGTACCTACTTAAAATAATATATTTGTGACTACCTTTTAACTCCCTTTCTTTTGGTGCTCCACTCAATTGGTTAAAAAGAAAACCTAAAATCCATGCAATAAAATTTTTCTTCCTGAAAGAAAATGGCCTCGTAGATGAGTCTTGCCCTCTCCTAGACAGTCTCGCTACGCCACCTGCTTTTCCTCAGATAGCCTGCTGTAGTTAGAAGACAATAAGTATCGAGAGAACATATAAACGTATGCACCGTCACTTCAGCCACATTGGTACCACGACTTTATCTCGTTTTTTACACTTTATTTGCTGAAGGCGCACGATAAAGATAAAGATAAGTGGCAGTCAACGCTTTTATCGCGAGCTATCGCGCGAAAACTACTCGCTTCAGGAAGTTATGCCGCGCTCATTCTAATATAATTACTTCATATTGTATTATTATATTACGACGTAATTATTAAACTGTTGTCTTCCTGACCTGCGCTGTCCTTGCTTTGAGGGATCAACGTTTAGATGAGGTTGTGTATTACTAAATAGTCTACTATTCAGCAGTCACGTGTCCTAGGTGTCGGCCGTGCATTAGTCATCATTAAAACTTGTTGACAAACGTGTTACTAGGTAATAAAGATCCACTTCCACATCATCAACTAAACTATTCCTGGAGTTTGTTTTACCTACTCATGTTCCTTTATAACAACGGATTTTATAAGTTTATTACTACTTATACTTATTACTAAATGCTATTCATAGCTATCCCAATCAGTCTTTCTTTAACAGATTTTTAACTTTAGCATTATTAGTTAATTTATGGCAATCTAAAATTATATCTTGGCAATAAGTAGGTACGAGATAACAATTGTAGTAAAAACATGAAAAATAGTTACAGAAAACAGCATCCATAAACCCACGCCTTCTTCCCATAGGGGTAGGCAGAAAGATCCTTACATACATACTTCTTCCACCTCATCCACATTCATTCACTCATAAAATCGATTGAAGATAGGAGAAGAAGCTTATAATAATAATTAATGATGAGGTAGCTCTTGATTGACAAAAAGTTCCTTAGCTTATTTAAATTTTATTATGCTCTTGATCTCATCTTGATGAATATAATTATGCGTATAGGCCTGGGATTCAGGCTTAACAACTAGATAGACTCTAATCTCCAAATCACGGTAGGCTTTGATGATGGATATCATCAAAGCCTACCGTGGATACTGAATATTAGATTTTAAAAAGTAAAAAAATAGAAAATAAAACTCTACAACATCGAGAATTCACATTAAAAAGTTTACAAAACATTTCAGAAGTTCTCAATGTTGTGAATATTAGCAATTTAACTGAAGTAAGTTAACTTTACAAACATTGTGTTCATTAATCAAAAGTTTGGCGCAGCGCCTCACATCCTCCAACTCCGCCTCCGCCCACCCCTGCTCACTTCAAACATAACTATACAAAATATATATTTTGTTTTAGGTCTTGCACAATACTCTATACCACCTTAAATGAATTGGCAACCCAGACTTTTGAAAGGTCAATATTTGACAAATGGCCGCTATCTGTCATTTTCCTACGGAATAAACACCACAGACGGATCGTTTATTTATTTTTTTAATTAATAATGGATGAAATTTGTCGATTATGTTGTTCAACGAAGTTTGTCAACAATGATATATTTGATGAAGAAAATGCGTTGTATCTTAAATTGTCGCTATATCTGCCAATAAAGGTAATATTTGTGAATGTGTCTTTAACTTTTTCATGTGTTATTTTAACCCTGTAGATTAAACGATAATAATGGTGTTTATTGATAGGTTTTCAAGAACGACCGGCTCCCACAGAAGGTGTGCGACAAGTGTAGTTGTAAAGTGAACGACTTCTATCAGTTTTGTAATGAAACTATTGAAGTTCAAAATAGGTAAGTGATGTGTTTGAAATGTTCGATTATCATCAGTTCTGCAGGAACCGGTGTACTTATCTTAATTTATTTAATTGATTCAGTATTCGTTCAAACAAATAGTAATGCTATAATTTGGCAATAAGTTAGTTAACATACTCCAATAATTTAGTTCTCGAGTCTCAACTACACACAGTCTCAACTAGCTTTAGGTAGTTGAAGACCAAAATAAATTGTTTATGATTTTGAACAAACAATTTACTCAAAACAAAGACTAGCGCCAATGCAAATGTTTATCAAATAATGATTTCAGGTTACGCAGTTTATTCTTGCCGTCTGGGGCCTGTGTTGAAGGGTTAGTGGACCTCACGCTTGTTAAAGACAGTGGCTCACCTCCGCCCGTCCATGCAGTGCATTGTGAGAGGAGCACACAGACCGACTCTCAGGATGCACCCTATGAATGTAATGTGTCAGTTCATGTTAAAGAAGAACCTAAATCATTTTCACCCGTCAAGAAAGAAGAAGACTACTATCATATGGAGTCAGATCATTTTGACAACGCCTCCTCGGGCAGTGAAGATGTATCATTAATCAGTCTAAAAAAGAAAAAGGGTAAAAAGTCTATCAATGGGTCAGTTACTGAAAAAAAAAGTAGGAAAAAGAAGACTAATAATATGAAAGAGTGGGGGGACCTGATTAACAGCCTGCCCGATGCCAAGATCACAGTCGTGGATAGGGAGGATGGGGGTATGGCACTGGACAGCATCAAGGAGGAGCTGCTAGAGGAGAAACCGTCTCACCTCAAGGAGATCGACCTGTTCAACTGCTGCATCTGTTTCACTCAATGTTTCAACAGGACTGAGGCATTGCAGCATTACAGGTAGCACATAACAGTTGTGTTTTTACTCTCAATAGATTATTACTGAAAGTAAATTATGAGTTCATAAAAATTCATTCCCTTGCATGTCATTAAATCAGGAATAGAGTAAATATTGCTCAATCTGTAATATCTATGTGATGTAATAGAAAGTCTGTGGCTTGTATTCCAGACAGCACGCGGCGGAGTCCAACCCGGGCTCGCCCCCGGCGGCGCCGCCTCCTCCCGAGCAGGAGCCGCTGCGCTGCACGCGCTGCCGCAAGGTGGTGACGCGCGGCGAGTGGGCGCCGCACTGGACGCGACACTGGGAGCGCGACCGCCGCCCCTACCGCTGCGCGCTCTGCGAGAAGACCTTCCGCGATCCGCACCAGATACTCAAGCACGGTACTCTATCTAACAAACCATCTATTCTAAAAAGTCTAATATCTAAATTAAATCATTTATTTCAAGTAACAAGACATAAGAACTGTGAAAGTACCGTAGGTGCTCATTCCAAAGCTTCGATCTCTATGGAGAAGAACGGGCAGGAAACTCCATGGACTCTTTTCAATCGCCAAAATAATAACAGAATCTTTGTAACCAGGCCCCCCGTAAGGGCTACCGGCGCCTGTGTGCAAAAAAAGATTTTGGCGCCCCTTAAAGCATTATGAATTATCGTTTTTTATGGTAGGTAGGTCAGTAGTGTATTCTAAAATTCAGCGCCCTTGGGCTGTAAAGCTATCAAGTGCTAGTCAAACTTGCAGCAACATACAATAATAATTATTTGGTATTGAAAAATGAGATATCAAAAGAGAGGTCAAGAAAGCTGAATGGCAATTTATTTATTAGAAGCGCGAGCGAAGCGAGCGCGAAATTTTTTAAGTTTTTGGAATAGGACAAGGTAATTCTTCATAGAAGAGCGAACGCAGTCAGCTCTTAAAGTAAAACGTTTCCGGACTTCAAGTTTTAATTTGAAAGTGAGATCAAATATTTAAATTCTTTAGTACTGAAACCTAATCATATATGAGTTCTCAATTCCTATTTCTAAATTATTTTTGATCTTTTTTTAATTTTTTTTTTTGGGCCCTTTGCTTTTGCGCCCTTAGAGGATGGCGCCCGTGTGCATTGCACACTTTGCACATATGGATGCGGGGGCCCTGTTTGTAACGTCATTCATCTTGAGATGGTAAATTATGTGAAACAGATGTAGTAAGTAAAAAAGTGGCCATAGGAAAATATAAAATATTCAGGACAATTATAAACAATTAAAATAGACCGTGGCAGCTTAGAGATAACCAGTCATGACTTTCGGCGCCTGTTCACAAATATGACACCTGCATCAGCACCATTCAGCTCAGCCATTTTGAAGAGAACTAAATGATCCGAAACACGCGCCACCGTCAGCGAGACATTTGAGTGAGCATTTCATATTCTCAACCACCAGGGTAATTCATCTATCAGAAACATTTCATCAAGCTGATCCTATATTAAGAAACTACCTTATAAACAAAAGGCCGTGTAATGTATGAGATGTCTCCTCCTCCTCGCGTCGTATTCCTCATTGCTGAGAGTCGTGATTCCCCCGACGTGAAGTAACTTTGAGCTTGACTATGCTCCGCCATCTGCTTCTGTCCTTGGCAGAATGAAGAGCATCGTGAAGTTTCGTGTCCAGGGAAGAGCGAATTTGGTCTGACCACCTAAGTGGACTGCGACCCCTTGGGCGCTTGCCATCAACCTTGCCAGTAACCAACAATTGTTCAAGGTTGTGACTATCTTTCCTCGCAATGTGACCGAAAAACTCCAGGATTCTTTGAAGACAGGTGGTAGAAAGTCTGGTTTGGATCTTAAGGTCTCGGAGAATGGACTCATTGGAGCGGAATGCAGTCCAGGGTATCTGTAACATTTTTCTCCAGCACCACATTTCAAAAGCATCGATGCGATCGCGATCGGCTTTTTTGAGAGTCCATGTCTCTGATCCGTAACTGAATATGGAGAACACCAAAGATTTGACCAGCTTAATTTTGGTTTTCCGAGAGATGTTACGGTCTTTCCATATTCGTTGAAGCTGGGACATCGCAGTTTTGGCCATCCCTATACGTCTTCTTATCTCCTTTTCACAAGATCCTGTGTTATTAATATTAGCACCAAGGTAGACAAAATCTTTGACAATTTCTAGCGACATGAGATGTCTACTATCAACAAATGTAGCACATTGGTAAAAAAAATCTCCCTTAAATGTGTTTCAACTCAGAATAGAATTCAATCTATGGTATCTGATTCTGAATGCTATTATTTTCTGCAAAACATGTTATATTGTCATAGTATAGAAACTATCTCTCGCTAGACTCGACCTTCAATGAAGATTCGTCTGTCATCTAAATTTTTTTTAGTTCACTTTACTCTAGCCTAGAAGTAGTCCAGGTATTCAGTCAGGCTAAATTATTTATACTCCTTCGACATCCCAATATTCCCAATGTGGAAAAGCTAAAGAACTTTGCTGACAGGCTAGACTAGACTAGTTAAGCCATACAGGGGCGGCAAGATTAGCCCCCCTAGAGCTAGGTCCTCTGTATTGCAATCGGTCGCTGGGACCGCTAGCGGCAGCCCTGAGTACACCTAACTACGAGTTTATCGATATTATTTTATTATTAACGGCTATTGGTATCAAATACAAAATTTAGTTTCTGTCTGGGTAACCTTTTAGTTATTTAATTAATATCGTTGCAGGGCTGACGCACAACTACGAGGCGGGCGCGTCGGCCGAGCCGGTCAACAAGCGCTTCGTGTGCGACCTGTGTCCCGAGGCCTTCGTCTACATGCGGTGAGTCGAGTGCAGCTGATGACGTTTTACTATGAACTGGAGCAAGTAACGATCTCTGGCAGGTGTGATTTTGCACCAAGAATATAACTGTATATTTTTTTTTGTGTTCAAAAGTGGTCAGACCAAAACCTACAGAACATTTGGTGTGCTCCTGTTTAAGCGGATAGCTGACTGTTTAACGGGCGTCCATACTTCAGTTAGTTTAAAGTTTGTTTTCCTTGGGATCCTATCATTTCATTTCGACAACCTCCCTCAGGAGGATAGGCTTTCAAATAAAATAAGTGATGTCTGGAGGTGTGGCGGTGTCCCCGCAGCTACCTGCTGTCGCACCGCACGCGCGCGCACCCGGAGGCGGCGGGGCGCGCGCTGGCGCTGCGCTGCGGCGTGTGCGCGCGCCACTTCGCGCACATCAACTCGCTGCGCCGCCACCTGCGCGCGCACACCGGCGAGCGCAACTTCCTGTGCAACGTGTGCGGGAAGGCGCTGTCCTCGCGCGAGCATCTCAAGTTCCACATCCGCATCCACACCGGCTACAAGCCCAACGTCTGCAAGTGAGTCTAATACCATCTTCACCCGAAACGAGACGCTGAAACCGGCAATTCCACATCCCTAAAATATTCATTCGTAAGTTAGTAAACTTGGGCGTAGAATTGCCCTGGGTCATCTTCTGTCTAGCCTTTTCCAAACTATATTGGGGTTAGCTTCCAGTCGAACCAGATGCAGCTGAATATCAGTATTTTACATGGAGCGACCGGCCGAAAGCCTATCGTACCTCCACAACCCTGCAGTAACTAGGAAATACGATGACCCGTAGTACGAATAGTTGTCAGACTTTAATAACTCCTTACTAATAATATCGAGTGTCAAAGATCTACAAATTATAGCCGCTACCAATGGCTTCACGTGCTTTCAGACGTACGAGGGAAACTCGCTATGACAGATCACTATCACAGTCACCCATCCACTGCCCAAACTCGGCAAGCGTGGCTTAACACGGAACCTAGGCCTGTGCGGCTGTATTTACTTAGCCACGAGCTCCCCTGGGTAAAAAAAACCACTGAATTGAAGTGACTACCAAATATACAGTGACAGTCGCTTTCTTTTGCGAAAGGATCAATCGTGTTTTATAGATTAAATCTTACTTATAAGTTCTTCCAATAGTACAAGTTTAGATTTAACCAAGAAACTTATAGGTAAAGCTGGAAACCACACTCTGAATGAAAATCTGAGGGCGAAAAAAATGACCTTGAAATTGTTCTGTAACTATACGTCTCTTTCTAAGTAGGGTGGCCATAATTTTATTTAGACAGGACTTTCCGTTTTGGGTTTTTGCGAGGGAGTTAAGTTTTATTTGCTCAATTTTTTTTAGAATTTTAAACTTCATAGTTTAAAAGTTAGAAGGACACATTTTTTAGGAATTTGGAAGCAGATAACTCAAAAACTTTTGCCTTTAATAAAAAACGTTGTTGATAAACCTCTATTTCATTTTGTAAGAGCTATCCAATGATACCCACACGATTATGTTTGTTGGAATTAATTTGTAAACTAGTTTCTTATGAAGGCACCTTCTCTAGATTACGCATGTGGAACATTTTGATTGATAGCGAATTCACCAAAATGCCTTTAGTAAAGACTGAAAACAAAGTAGATTTTTTCGGTAACAAAGAAGCAGACTATATTCTTGTTCTTCGTGAAGTAAGGAATGAAGGAAAATCATAAGTTTTAATTAAACCCCGAGCATACTTTAATTTTACCTAGGCAAGGACTAGTTTTAATTTTATTAAAGAGGAATGCCCAAAAATATATGGAGCAAAAACCCAGAATCGATTAAAACGGCTTATGTGTGGCAAGGTAGAGTATACCTACTATAACCCAAATTCAATGATAGTTTTCGATTAAACCATCACCAAGTAAAAAAAAACGTAACTAATTGACTGCACTTTTAAAAATCTATGGCTTGTTAAAGCGGTTTTACAAGCGATATTGTTATGAATTGTGCTTAATATTGAGAGAGATTTGAGAGTAAAGAACATTTACGTATCTACTGATTATATTTAAATCTATATAAATATTATTTACCATCACTATCGCATCACTACATAGTATAAAACAAAGTTGCTTCCCTCTGCCTGTCCCTATGTATGCTTATGTCTTCAAAACTCCACAACGGATTTTGATGCGGTTTTTTTTATAGATAGAGTTATTCAAGAGGAAAGTTTTTATGTATATAACATGCATGATATAATAGAGATTGCACCCGTGCGGAGCCGGGGCGGGTAGCTAGTGTACATTTAAAAGTGATTCCGGATTATTATAGGGCTATTTACTTAATAAATGAAAACAACTTAATACATGCTACGTTCTTTTATCTTCTATCTATCTTCTTCTATAATATAAAAATGGATCACAAAATGTGTTGCTAAACTCATAACTCGAAAACGCCTGGAACGATTCGGATAATTATTTTTTTGTTGTGTCTGTAACCATTGGGACCGGGTTTTAAAGGACGAAAATCATAGTGTTCACCCGCGCGAAGCCGGGCCGGGCCGCTAGTTGATTATAAAAAATGTTAAATATTTTCTAAATCTAAAAAATAGTGGAGTGGGAAGCGGTCGCCTTCTTCTGCGAAGCAGTAATGCTCGTGAAGGAGGAGGCGGGCCGCGAGAGGGAGAGGACAGCGTCCTCCCTCCGCCCCAACCGCAGTGGTAGACGCCCATGGCGTCGAACGTCGGCAGACGACCTCCGGCCACCGTAGGCGCGGGCATGCGGACAGCGAGTAAAGGACAACTCGCTGTCCGCCCATGGAACATGCCCGGGTCGACAGCGCGTCGTGTTCCACGTGCGCCTCTAAGAGCGTCGGCAAAATGACGGGGCCCCCCCTCAGAGGGCCAAAGCCTGCCGGGGTAGAGGGACTTATTTCCATCACCGTGACCCCGGAACTTAAAAGGATATCGAAGAACACCGTGGATTTTAATCAGTACAACTGACAGTGCTTCCGTGCCCTGTCCGGGGTGGGAAGCCACATTTGATGATTTTACCACGATAAAAAAGTCTAAAAAAATATGTTTCTTTTTATTATTTACATTGCTGCAGGCAATATATCAGATATTCTGCCAGTCATTACAACATTAACCAAATAGGCCAGCAGAATATAACAATTCTATATAGCAAGGCGTGTGCCGTCCTAGTTCCTACAAAGAAATTGTTATTATGCTCCTGTCTTGTTTGGTTATGGTTTTCCGCGAAACTAATAGCGTATTTATGACCTCTTATTTAAGGTCTATTTAGATGTTCATAAATTATTTTAATCGACTCTGGGTTTTTTTTGGGCATTCTTCTTTTATTCTGTGGTTTGTATGTACGTCAATATTTTAGTACTCTTTAGGGTCCGGACAATTAAAAGTGAGGTTGGAGTTTAATAATTAAACAATAAAATAAAACAACAACATTTCAATCAGTTTTATTTTAAAATAATTACAAGAACTTAAACATGATTAAATATTATAAAGTTTTGTGCAATTTCTGACGCTTTGAGCGAATGGCACCTAATTTAGTATCCATTACATTTTTTAAATAGCTTCTAAGCCGGATAGACAAGAACGAGTTAGAAATTAATTTTACAATTTTTGATTCATGCAAATCAGTACAATTCACGCTGTCATCTGTGGGATGGCAAAACATTTGCCGCAACTTAGGTGTAAAGTGTTGGTTAACCAAATTTATCATTTTGTTCTTAATGTTGAATGAAGTCAATTTATTCATATTTGACATGTTTTTAAATACTTTATCAGCATACACTACTATAGAGTACGCTTCAGTAGAGGGGAAACATAACTTCCCTCTATTTACAAATACCGTAAAGGACTGGTACCTATTAAACTGAAATATGGTCACCCTATTTGATATCGTTCGACTTGCACAAAATGAGTCAAAACGAGTGTTAAAGCGAATTATTCCTAATACTAAGTAAACTAGGAGGCAAATGTTTGACATACAACTGTTAAGAATTGAGAATTTTAAAGAAATAATGTAAGAAAACTGAATTTTGTTCAATAAAATGTTTTCATTATTTCACAATGAGATATTGTACTTACTTGTGAAAAATCACATCACATGCCGGATACCACTCACTTCTGCAATCGCGCACAATACATTTTAAAACCATTTTGCTATTTTTTTGGTATTAGCCAGATATTTTTTCTGATAAAGTTGCGAAGTGAAGCCAAATATCTACTGACAACTACCGTCAACGATTTGACACATTGGATTAGTGTTGTTATTTGCGATTTTAGATATTCCATGATTAATGGTAAACACTTATTGTAATTTTTTAACACATAAATCATTTAAGTAGTCCACCTTTTCATTAAAACATCAATATGCTTTTAAATTTAAATCTTGGATAAATTATTTTCAATTCTAGTATGTTTGTGCCGTTCGTGAAATTAATTCATGTGGCCTAAGTGGGGGTTTGGTTTTTTGCACCGGTATACTTGTGGGGAGACCTAGAAAGAGACAGATAGGAAACGAAGACTTTTCAGAGGTTACTCGGGGTCACGAATCTTGCCCTCAAACATATGAACGAAGAGTGGTTTCCAGCTTTACCTATAAGTTCCTTGGATTTAACTAAGTTATCTATTTTAACAACAAAGATTATTTGATTTCAGAACGTGCGGTAAAGGCTTCGTGAAGAAGTGCAACCTGACGCTGCACGAGCGAGTCCACTCCGGTGAGAAGCCGCACGTGTGCTCGCACTGCGGGAAGGCGTTCAGTCAGAGGTCCACGCTGGTCATCCACGAGCGGTAAGAGCCTCGTCACCCACCGCGTGTCCGTCACCCACCGTATGTCCGTTACCCACAGTGTGTCTGTCACCCACCGTTTGTCCGTCACCCACCGTGTGTCCGCACCCACCGTGTGTCCGTCACCCACCGGGTGTCCGTCACCCACCGTGTGTCCGTCACCCACCGTGTGTCCGTCACCCACCGGGTGTCCGTCACCCACCGTGTGTCCGTCACCCACCGTGTGTCCGTCACCCACAGTGTGTCCGTCACCCACCCTGTGTCCGTCACCCATCGTATGTCCGTCACCTGTCGCCCACTGACCGTTCTGTGTTGCAGGTACCACTCTGGCGCGCGGCCCTACGTGTGCGGGCTGTGCGGGCGCGGCTTCGTGGCCAAGGGTCTGCTGTCCATGCATCTCAAGACCACCTGCATATAGCGCCTGCCTACCTAGGTAACTATACTTCCTTATACAGAATGAATTTTTCAACTGGGCGTGGATGGCTATTTTCGAAACTATGAGGAATATCGAAAAACAAAAAAAAACGATTTTGACGAAAACTAAAACTGCATTATTGGATTTTAGAAAAATCAAAAATCTTGGTCAGGAATCGAACACGCTGATTTTGGAAAAAAAAATCACAATCTGTATGTACACTAATCGATAGTGTTGCTAATAAGGATCAAATTCTGGAAAGTAATCATATACGGCAAAATTGCTATTTTTCCATGTTACTTCTACTGAGCCATCATTTATTCGAAATTACAAAATTCAGTGTTTTCAATGTTTTACTGGATTTGACGTTTCAACAATCCCACATTATTTTGCAATACGAAAGTGTTGAGTTGAACTAAAAATAGCATTATTTTAAAGAAGAAACCGTAACATAAGTTTCAAATAGTCTTTGCCTACAAGATTGATCAGTTTTTTTGTAATAATACGTTTTCCTTTAGTTTGCTGTATATGATTACTTCCCAGAATTAGTACCCTGTTAGCAACACTATCGATTAGTGTAATAATACAGGATGGACAGGATGGACACTCTTTTTAGATCGTCAAAATTGTTACAAAAGCTATGTAACATCATTCATTTTGAGATGGTACAATTTGGAGAACGATGCCGATGTAACAAGTTACAAGTGTACATAGTAAACATTAAAACAAAGACAATTCAGAAGCAAAATGTTTAATAGATAATTAAAATAAACCGTGGCAAAAACCTAAGAGATGACCAGTCCCAACTGACAGCGTCCGTTCACGCACATGACACATGTATCATCACCATTCAGCTCAACCATTTTGAAAGGAGCTAAATGATCCGACATACGCGCCACCATCAGCGAGACATTTGAGTAAGCATGACATACTCTCAACTGCAAGTCTATCAAAACTTCGTGGAACAGCTAGTATACACATAAGTGACATCATTATGTTATTTTTAAAAATATTTTTAGAAAATGTTAATTGTATTATCAACCGTAAATATTGGGCAACAATCATAGTTGTTAATGTAAATAATGTGTAGTAGTAAATACTAGCATTTGTTATCGTTCGCGTGCTATGTGACAACAACTTGTCAAAGTACTATAGGTACTTGTTTGTGTAGTTTATGAAATAAAGTCGACGGCGACCTTACTGGAACAAGCTGTGTTTATTGAGATAACACGTAGGTTGTTTGTAAAAATGACATTTGAACTTTATTGTCACCAATACTCTATCCATTCGGTATGACAAACAACAAGCATTTTAGGAATGAAATAAACTGACTCTCAAATCTTACTTATCTTTATTTAAAACTGGCAGACATTGTATTAACTATATTTTCTTTTTTTGTCACATCTCGAATTTATCCTGTATTTTTGGTGCGTTTACAAACTTTTGAACTCATGCGAGTTTAAAAGTTCGTAAACGTACCAAAGACCGTACTGTTCCGAGTCTGGGTGTATGTACACCCAGACTCGGAACAACTACTTGTAGATCATACAAATTTTTGTTCCTAGCGGGAATCGAACCCGCGATACGTAGCGTAGTCTCCGCTCCTTTAGATCAGTCGGGTACAGTTTCTGGTGTTGACAGTTGTTGTCGATCTCGCAAAGCCTTTGCGCTCGCTAAGAACTGTTATATCGCTAATCATCTTTGATTTTTAGTTCCTAATTTGTTCCATAGATGTCGCTAGTTTTATGTTGACTTCATTTTATTGTGTTCGCTACATCGTTTACTAAGGCCATTCATAGAGTACATTATTTGAATGACAAATATTAAAATACCTCTGAACGAAGAACAAATTGTTGCAAGGGATACTGCTGGGCTGTGATCTTGGGTTCAAGAAGACTATCAGATACGATAGAATTATTGTGTTTTCCAATAAGATATTACAAGAAACAGCTTACTATGTTGACTTAATATCTATAAGTGAGACTGGAAAAGTTTCTTGTGCTGGGGCCACACAAACGAGAAATACTGTTAATTATCGCAATAATGAACGGTTAGTAACCGTTCATTATTGCGATAATTAACCGAAAGTTTAATTTACATTATCGCGAAAATTAACGAAATTTCCCTTTGGTGTGGCCCCCTCATTATAAAACTTTAGTTTTTTTTATGTTATCAATTTTGAGTTTCATAATTTTCATTCAAGTTGGAGTTTTCAATAAAAATGTGTAAAATCGCTAATTATTTATATGTATGGATTCGATTTTCAAAACTAAAAGAATATTGAAAATCCTGTAGACGATTAAATTGCATAGACACGGGCCAACATAATAGAGGTGGCGGGTCACGTATTGGCGGTGTCATCGCAATAACGACGCTATGATACATAACTATAAGTTACATTTTTCTTTGACTACCCTCACATCCTCACTACGTCTGTTCTGTATAACCAAAAATCTCTGGTATTGTTGCAGGTCCCCGCGGCGAGAGAGCGGCCCACACAGACTGATCCCTACGATAAGTAGATGCATACTATTGTCAATAGTATTATGTAGTGACGTGTACATAGTGTAGCTAGCTAACTGTAGTCTATAGTGAGACATCACGGATGGCCCGAGAGCTAAGTGCTGTTTTTGGGAAAGTGTTTCAGACATGTTGATTTGTCCAATACTTTTTAAATTATCCTTAAACCAGAATTGGGGTCCCCGGGGTCGCGGGACTAACGAATACCATGACCCCGGAACGTAAAAGGTAATTGAAGGACTCCGTGTATTTTAGTCAGTACAAGTCTGGCAGTCCCTCCTGCCCTGCCCTGGGTGGAATGACTCATTTGATGAATTTACGAAGACAAAAAAAAACAGAAATGTAGACCAGGCTGAAATGTCGCGATTAACTAAATGAAAATCCAAGCAGATTTTTTGGACCCAAAAAGTCCTTGAGGTATCTCAACTCTATTTACCTACCGTTAAACTTGAATGCCTATTTAAAGAGTGGAAATAGAAAATTAATAAGCCAGATAATTAATCTAGACGATTTACAATTGAGCAAACAATTCCGAATATAGTACTAATAGCAACTCTAAGCGCCCGTGTGATTACAAATTATCTAATTAGCCATCACACGGGGGCTTTACCAGTTACTTTAATTTTCTTTGTGACTATTAAATCATATCTCTAAAAATGTCTGACTTGTTTCAATCCTACTACTTCTCTCAGCCAGGTCTGCATTCTGTGCTTAGGGATCATTGAAAAAATGTTGAGCAAATCTCAGCGTTTTCAAAAACATTTTCCCACAAATTGCACGTAGTTCTCCAGCTAGGAGCATTGTGATATAATGTTAATTGTTGTACGACAGTACCTCACCGCAGGTTGAATGGTTGCCAGTTAAAAAAAAAACTATTTGGGAAAATATTTGGTGGCTAAAATCTTACCTTTAGTTTCAAACAAATAAAATGTATTTTCTGGCAACCCTAAGTTTTATAATAAGGCCAGTATAAATCTCGGTTTTGGCGAGATTGTGTTTATTTAGTAAATAACGTTCACTTAAGGTTTCTTAAATGTTTTCATAGAAGGAAATTCGCACATAACATTTTTTGAAACAAGAAACGCACATATTTTTAAATGTAATGGTCGATATGTTTTTTATAAATGAAACCGGATTTCTTCAAAAAACAAACGTGTGGTAATAATTTTTATCACAAAGTTGACGATCAAAATACATCAAATGTCAGTGATATCGAGCGCAATGTCAACAGATTAATGTATTCAAAACATTGAGTGTTATGTTAGCGAGCAGGAATAGCCCTGACCTTTCACAAAAAATATTTATTTTTCACGTACAATCAGTAAAACAGGTATGCAGGCAGCAATTTTCCAAACAGTTTTCTACTATTGTACTATATATTTTATTTCATTTTATAAGCCTGAGCCTGAGTAAATAGTTTCCTTGAACCAAATATTCGAGTATGGACAGGGTATGAACCTGCGTACTTGTGCTATAATTTTGAGTGTAAGTGTTTGAAAACCAAAATCTTTGTCTGCATGTAGTGTAAAAACCAAAAGTGCCCACATACAGCAAATAGCATGCAGCTGTAGCTTACATGAAAACCGGTTGAAAATTGCTGCATACATACCTAACTGTTTGGCTGACAGTACGTATTGAACAATAGCAACTTTTTGCTTTTTACTAAAAAGTAATTAATTAATGAATTGTGAAACGTGCGTAAATTGCTGTCATAATATTAAATGTGTGGTTACATTAATTGTTTGCTTCCCCGATAACTTTCATTAAGCCGAGTGTCCATTTGTTATCGCGTTGACGACTTACTCAACTCTCCCGTGAGTTCTAGAATAACTTTCGTGTCTCCACTATATAAGATATATCTGTGCGGCCAGGAAGTCTCGATGGTTCCACGGCGATTGATAAACAAATGACAGATGTTTTTAGTACGACATGTTTCTAATCAGTTAATATTATGATAGAAATTTTGTTCTAATTGTCACATAGCGTTGTCTTCAAAAACCAAACAAAAACAATAAAATAACACATTCAATTGAAATTCAATATGAAAGAAAAAGCTTTTTTAATACAATCATGTTGATTTTTAAAAACACTTTTTATAATTAATTGAGTTGATACTATTAATTAATCAACATGGAACATAAAAAAACTGTGGTTTACCATTCTATTGTACAATAAACGTGACCGAACTGCTCATGTCACATAAAATTAATGAGGCACAACACAAAATGGACACTAATATCAAGTTTGTATGGTCCAATTTGTAGCAGACAATGAACTTCATATCAAAGTATTTTTTAAATCAATTTTGTACAGTCAGCAAAGTAGTTAGGTGTGTAGGCAGCAATTTAGAAAAAAAAATCCTGTACATATGTTTTTTTTTACTGTATGCTACATGCAGCCAAAGAGTTTGGTATTAAAACTTATTTGGAGAAACGTTTGATAATTGTTGTCTGCACACCTAACAGTTTTGCTGATTTAATTACAAAGTCCTGTGTGTGTGGATGTGTAGTATTCCTTCTGTTTATATCAGTTCAGCGCGTGTCGTCACTGGCTGCAGTCTGTTATCTGATAGTAATTAACAATATTTTATTGATATCGTCGCTCATTAATATATTACGAGTCTGACGCAACTCGACACACACTTGCATGCTATTGCTTGTCTTGCAAGTCTCCTGCAGCTAGACATTGAAACTACTGCAACGTTGACGCATTTTAATGTTCAAATAGCTACCTTCTACCTACGGATATCTAGACTTACTGTTAATTATCCATCCATACATCGCTATTCCACCAATTCCCTCTAAGCGCTCTCATTCTTCCTTCATAATGCGCTTAGTAATAGAGTGGAACTCACTATCTGCGACTGTTTCCGAAAGCATACAACCCGAATCTTTTAAAAGTTAGAGTGAACAGGCTCCTTCTGGGTCAGCTCATTTCATCGTAGACTTGGTCTCACTCACCTCTGATCTAAACTAGAGTCAAGAATAAACCCATAAAAATGTAAGCATGCAAACACTGCCTGCCGGGGTCGCGGGACTTATCCCAGTACCGTGACCCCGGAACACAAAGGGCTATTGAAGGACACCGTGGATTTTATTAGTCAGTACGAGTCTGACAGTCCCTCCCGCCCTGTCCGGTTTGGGAGGAGTCATTTGATGATTTTACCACGAAAAAAAAAGCATGCAAACACTTGACACGATGAAGTTAAAAACAAATACCTATATACAAATCTTGTTTTGTAACCGATATCCGCCAAAATTGCAATTTTGATGAGTCAGCAAATCCTATGAAACACAGTACCTATTTGATTTGTTTAGAATTAATTCGCGACTGCCTGTAAATCTTAGCGCACAACATCTTAATTAATGTAATGAAGTATTAAGTCCAGTCCTCACTAGCAGTAAGTTGTGTGTGTATCATATTCATAAATCACTTTAGTACGTAACTACCGCTGTACGCAGCGCTAATTACAAAAATGTAATGTAATTACTTGTTGTTTGGTACATCCGATACTTGCTATCCGATAGGATAGCAAGTAGACTATTTTTGTTTTTCAAAACAAGAAAAAACGCTAGATTACAATGAACGACTAAAATTAGAATTCGATTTTAAAGATTCACCCTGTATAATTGTCAAAATACGGTAAATGTGTGTCGGATGTAAATGGGTGTCAAATTCTGCATTTGACTATTACTTAAATTTAAATTTTAATGTATAAATATGGTCCTATGTACCCGAGTAAGTAAATAATAAGTGAATACAAACATAGTATGTAGCGACAAGTGCCTCACCATGTGATAATATGTAGTTGTGTTTTGTGACAACAACCTGTAGCTGGGGAACACCTCGCCGCTCTACCAATTCATTGAGTTCATTTGATTTAATTAAATAAGTTGATAGTACCTTCAGCATGACAGCATGTTTGAGGAGAGATAAATAATAATAATTATATTCCACAACTATCACACAACGCGTTCTAGTCCCAAGCTAAGCAGAGCTTGTATGTTGGGTACTAGACAACTGATAAACATACTTACATATTTCTAAATACATACATATTATAGATAAAGGAGATGTTTCCCAGTAAGGGTTCCAATGTAAAATAACTGTAATATATTAATATTAGAATAAAATGTACGTAAGCGTGTCTCCACACAAAACTACTACTTAATTAATAATTATTGCAATTAACTTAATTATGACATAGGACGTTACAAGTATATTTTTGTAAAAAACTGCATAATAGTCAGCATTCCTTGGTTTTGTTGATGAATTTTGTCCAAAAACTTTGAAATAGTAGGTAATTTAAGTAAAGTAAAAATTGAAATAAAAATTTTGCTTTTTCTACTACCAACAAAACTGCAGTGCTGTGTATGCAGGTATGCAAGATAATTCGATGGGCCTCAACATATGCCAACTAGTTTATTGGCAGCTGTCTCTAGCTACTTGCACACCATACAGTTTTGTCGTGTGTACTTATTTAATACCAGTGTTGTCGAACTGAATGCTTATCATTTAATGCCTAATTACAATCGTCAATGAATGCATTGAATGGAAACATTTGCTGAATACAATAAGTAATGTAATAAATAAATATTCCTCTGTGTTTGTTCTACTGTTGATTTGCAACTGTTTGTGAGAGCTCAGCGAGGAGCGACTGACGTGATATGTTTCCTACTGATAACACGAACTTATTAACTAATGGGATTTTCATTTAATACCCTTTCCTTGATTAGAAGATCTAAGCATGATAACGGTATGGGCTTGGATTTTGGATTCTGCTGCCCAGAAAATAAGGTTCACTATGCAAAAAGAGATTGTGTCCTATAAAGAGTCTTTGCCTTTTGGATAGATATTTTTGACTTACTGGATTATTGTAATTAGAACCTCATGGATTTTAAATGATTCTATCATGCTTAATTAAAGAAAAGTATCTAATTAATTAGTAGTGAAAGCCGGTCATGGTTATTTTAACAAAACATATTTTGAATCCTTTTCGAACGTATATTA
The DNA here is from genome assembly GCA_028554685.1 of Agrotis ipsilon. Taxonomy (NCBI): domain Eukaryota; kingdom Metazoa; phylum Arthropoda; class Insecta; order Lepidoptera; family Noctuidae; genus Agrotis; species Agrotis ipsilon. The sequence goes on from CM052980.1 coordinate 12,294,210, forward strand.
TGTAGTTATACTTAGTTTAGTTATTGTTTTAACTAAGCGTTTTGATAACAAAGTGTGATAAAAACTTAACAAGTAGCTTAGATTATGTCTTTATGAAATCTGGCTCAAGTCACGCAGGCGAAGCAGCATACCCTCGATCTGTGTCGATATACTCATAGGGTAGGTACTATCGAGCGATGTGCCTACATTTGTTGTAGCGTACCGTCGTTTGAGTCTCTACTTCGATATTATTACTATCTATTTGGAGTACTGTCGATGTAGGGTAGGTACTATCATTTGGGTACCCCCAATATTTTCCCTTTGTCGAAGCAGCGATGTACTAAATTTCGATATATGGACAAGACCCGATGAATACACCCCCCCCCATAACATAAAAAGTCGTAAAACCTTTTTTCAAAGGAGCGTGGATTACAGAATGCAACTTGCTGCTATCCTTGCGTAATTCAGTATCTATCATCATCATCATCATCATAGAATATACATTATTTTATAATGGCCTTATATAAATCGATAGATATATTATTATTGCATTTTCTAATTCTGTTTACTTCAGACATGGGAATGCGATTTTATAATGGTTAGGGTTAATTGTATTTATCAGAACGTCGTAAAAGTCGGCCTTATTATATTTCAATGTCTTTTTAATTCAAAACGAGGCGCGGGCAATAAATAAATCACAAATGTTATGATTTGTGGCGAGCTGGTGACACTGTGTCGAAGGTTCCTGATAAGCTGAGATACTAATTGAAGTGATTAGAACAAAATAATAATAAGCGCAACTTTCAGAAGCGGCCGAGTGACGAATATTAAGGGAGTGAGCACACTACATCACAAATCTGTGTGCTATGTTGGACTGATGAATGTCTGGAACTCTGGACGTGCCACGATTACCTCAGTAGGTATGGTTACTTAACTTTATTGTATTGAACTTTAATACAATAAGTGAGTAAGGTTCTGACCGAATGTATATGATACAATTTGAAGTATACACATGAAGTTAATTCGAGAGTGGTGGCGTTTAACGTCACGACATACTAAAACTGATACCTAAATATGAATTTTAGAAGCGTCATAACTTCGCCAATCTTGGTATGCAGAAGAAAATAATCAAGTCAAATATTTTATATAATCTGACTAATCGTTTAATTATACTTTTTTGATAGGTACGAGTATAGAGCCCCTTTAGCCTATTCAGACTTAGTCAACATCTCATTCATAAAGAATTTCTCGGGCCTTCCCGTGTTGATTCCTAATTTCCTAAACGTGGTCGCAAAATTACTCTAATACCTATGTATGCTATCAGTAATGAGGCTCGCCTGAACCGTGTCTAACTGCCACATCATTATATCATATTCATTATATTTTATTATATTCGCGAGGATAATTAATTGCCGACGCTCCGATATCATCGGACCTCATCTCATAACAACATTAATGCTATCGATAAGTTTTATATATTATACGTTAACTGTAAAACTCTTCAATGTTGCCAAAACAGGAAAATATTTTGTTTAAAAGAAACTGACTGATAGACTGCGGTACAAACTAGAATAATTGTTAATAATAATTAGAGTCTAAACATAGCAGAAAAAAATTCTTTACACTGGGCTTTTTGTGTCCGTACATTGGATTTTTTTACCAGAAATTGAAAGGGGGCGAACAAGAGCAATAGAGCTCAAAAAAGAAAAAAGAAATTGTCTGTCTGTTCGCGATAAACTCCAAACCGGCTGAAAGTATTTGATTGCGGTTTCCACTAAAATGCCCAATGTCTGGAATTTCTTCAGTAGTTGTCGTGTTGCATTGTTGCGAAACGGTAATTTTTAAATTTTTGAAAACGCGTCCATGAAACAGGACAATTTCCTAAAATGGTTTTTTTTAAACATTCATCTCACGTACAAACATACCCAGAACTATCATACTATAAATAAATACCATATTTAGACCACACAAATATTATTTGATCAGAGAGAATGAGAATCGAAGGCGCAGCAGTCGCTCGATCCATTGCGCCAGACATGGTAAATGCAATAGCAACCACTCTCATCGAGCAGAATTCGCAATCCGGTTTGAAATGTCCCTAAAACTAGAGTAAGTATGAAAGGGAAAGGCCGATATCTAGTGGATAGGTATTTAAATAGCTAGTTAGGTACTGCACTACACATCGGGTAAAGGCTAGGTAATGCAGATGAACTTGTGAACTTTAAGCAGTCAGAGTCCGGACTGTGCCCGACCCCGGCTAACACTCTCGCTTGTTACAAAACATGCATGCTAACTGACAGATAACGGTCAAATTGGTTCTTACCAGATAAAAGTTCAACAGTTAATCATTTTGACAAGCTTTTTTGTGTAGATGACTGCAAACTCTGTAGGAAATTGTTTTTTTAGTACATCTGGACCTGCTGGAGGCAGCTTACATAATGCATCCAAAAGAATCAAAACAGTTGAACTAAAGTCGTTACTAGCTTTTGTTGTGACTAGTGCTAGTGTGGTCCTGGACTGGCGATTACTCCCCTATTAGCCCCCTTCAGGGTCTACACCCTGTGCCTGGGCACTATTGGCACACCCCTATTTTCGTCACTGGATTGAACCCAGATAACGGCGATACCGATCACCTAGTAAGTTAAGTGCTTGTTGATGTTGTACCCACTTCTCATGACGACCAGACGTCCCGTTGCACTTCATTCAACCTTCAAGTCAAAGGTGCATCAAAACATACAGTACGACAGGCTTTCGCTTTAGGTAAACAAGTGCGCGCTACCTTAAAAGTTGTATCACTCAACTTGTTGCATCAATGGCACCTGTCTCTCAAAACTATTCGTAAGCACCGCAGCGAGCCTCGTGAGCCGGCCTGGCAGGTTGTACGGCGGCGCCTCTGTTACCCGACCATGGAGGAACGACCGCGGTTCATGAGGTGCTGTGAGGAGCGATGGACCTTCTTCATTTGGCAGGGTGTCGACGGCCAGCGTTGTTGATGGGAGGTGGCTGATAGCCGGCAGTGTGCGAGCGAGCGCGGCCCGGAGCACCCGTCTGTACCTCCAGTAGCCCTGTGATCGTCGTCAGAGCCGCACGTCCGCGACATCGTATTTTTCTACGATAATATCAGCCGACCTTGGCGCTATTTCGACGCCGGTGTTCGCACGCTGTCTCCGGACCCACATGTGAGTATCTCTATTTACTACGATACTCCTACGTGAACCCAATTTCAGGATCGGTACACTCGTTTTGATGGACACTGAAATCCTGCAATCCTGAAAACAACCAATTCATTGAAAAATAACTTGCTTTCTATATTCCAACTTCATGAACTGAAAAGAAATGTCTCATCGGATGCTATCAAAAGAATATTATTCAATAATGTTCGTGATAGACACAGAACTGTTTGAAATTATTTTTTAAATAAAACTTGTTGTTGGCTCTATCAACACAACGCATACTTGGTAAATATGTTTACCATCGAAATATTTTGACAAAATCTACTTTATCATTTATGACCAACCTGTCGCAAACTATTAGCATTTAATATTAATATTCATTGGGCGCGAATCAGTATCGCTAGTTCGCTACCGAGGCGCTGCTATTAGTAAAGTAATTCATTAATAATGATGAGACAACTCCCAGCAAACACTATTTACTAAAATGTGCTGACGCGACTCCAGATATGTAATATTTTTCATTAAAATACGCATTATCTATATTGATAGATATTATCTAGTGACGGACGTCTCAATCAGAGCTAAAACGTGGGGCCCCATGTGAGCCCCGCGACCCCGCCGTGACCCCGCGACCTCGCCGGAGAAAGAACCCGCGACTTGTCAACAGATAGTGTTATCTAAACCAAAACACTGAAGTCCGCTGAAAACATCTCGGACACACACATGCTCACAGTAATTGCCGCACAACTACTTACTTATGTTCGTGACGCAGGATGTTCACACTCGGAAAAGGTATAAGATTCCTATGAGGTTTTACAATAATTGATCAGAGTAACAGACATGCAATCGAACACCTCTGTAAACACACCCTAATTTCCGTACATTTGACAACTTACGTCGTGTACCATGTTTCACTTCCGCACAGGGCTCTTCCTTTTCCACCGCAATTTTTCACACGTCTCTTACCACCGACGACATCGTAACATAGTGCGTTTTACAATAAAGTTTATCTGAAGGAATTCGCGCGATACGAGTAGACGCGCTCGCTGGCTGATTGCGTAAATAGATACAAAATAATTTAACGCCGGCGTTTCGCGACGCGCCGACACGTTCCGCGGACCACTTTGTTTACCCAAATCATTCATACTTGCACTTGAACTCGCGGATAATGGCTTACGATTTAGCGAACATCTGATGTTTGGAACATTATATTCATAACTACAGAAATTCTCTTCACTTCGGCTGTGTATTCTTCTCCGGTATTATGCTCTGTGTTGATCTATTTTCGTCTATCGACATCTATTTTATTTGTTTTACAATGGATGGATTGATGCTGGAAAAGCTCGCGTCGTCATGCGTGGTTACTTTTATTGATTGATGACGTTCGTTAAGATAATGCTGACTTGTCTGAGTATCTAATTTGCTTGAAAGGTCTAACGGTCTGATAGAGTTGTATCCTCATTTATTGGCTTAGGTGAGATTTTGAACTGGTTGTGGGTAAAATGTTAATCGCTTCAAATCAATGATAGCCTACAAGTGCAGCAGTAAATTTTTCCCAGGACAATAGTCGAACTCTAGAAAAGATCATGTTCTGTCGGTTGTCCAAATGTCTGCAATTGAATGATAGCGAAGTTTATTGCATTGAATATAATTCACATCACAACGGGGAGGCGCGATTGAGTAACAACTTATAAATAACCGGAGATCGTAACTGCAGCTCCAATAGAGACCAGCTCGGGGCCGGAGGACAGGCGTCCTGCACTAAATATTCATTGTAGACGCGACGCAGACAGATGAGGACACAGGTCAGCAAGTGGACGAGGACAAATTGCTGCGACCATCAGATATTGCACGTCATCAACGGGGCTCGAAGGATCTCGATATGCACTCTCTGCAACAGATTGGAGTCCTACAGGGTGCTGTGAATATAATGGTACATACATAAACGTAAACAATTCAGTACCTAATTTTATCAAGAACAGAGATGACAATCAATAGATATGCAAACAAGAAGACTTGCTGCGTCAATTCTAAATAAAACACTGAAAGATGATAACTATTAGCTTAGGGAATGAGATGAAGAATATAAATAGATAGAGAGCCTGATCTTATGGTATAAAAGTATTGGCTTAAAATAAAATGTTTGTCGTTTCTCTGACTATATAGAGCTAGACCAGACCAATGCCGCTATAGTGCGCCATAGCCTTGCCGGGGTTGCGAGACATACGTATACCGCGACTCCGGTACACAAAGGGCTACCGAAGGACACCGTGGATTTTAGTCAGTTAAGTCTGACAGTCCCTCCTGCCCTGCCCGGGGTGGGATGACTCATTTGATGATTTTACCACGTAAAAAAAAAGACAAGACCAATGAACAATACACCGCTGACAATACCCACAATCAAAGTATAATTGCGCCTTAATGGTGGCAGGTTGTAATGATCGCTGCAGCCAGCGGAACTAAACGTCCCCCGCTGAATTATGATTACTTATGATAATAGTGCCCCAGTCTATCCTAGCATTGTGCTGACATGACTAGGCTTGACTGCTCTGTTCCAAACAAATATCTAGTTAATGCGCCTCATTGACATAAATAAATAGATATAAAAATAAAATAGCCATTTATTCCACATGTCTTAAAAAGAATATAGATACATTTGTTTTAAATGAAATCTTTGTTGTACGTCTTTATTTTTCTTGTACTCGTGTCTTTATTTTTTTGAGATATGGATCCCAGGTTGGGTGAAGGCCTCCTCCAATTTCTTTCATAAGTTCCTATCTTTAGCTTTCTCTATCCATTGTTTTCCTGCAGTTTCTACTATTTCATCAGCCCACCGTTTTATTGGTCTGCCTAGATTTCGTTTTCCAGTTTGTCCCTTCCAACGCGTTGTTTCTGTGGTCCATCTTCTATCGGTATATCGTGCAATATGTCCAGCCCATTTCCATTTTAATGTCAGTGCATGTGTTAGTGCATCGGTGACCTTGGTTTTCTTTCTTACCCTTTCACTTCGTATTTTCTCTATCTTTCTAATGTTTAAAATACCTACTTCTTTCCATTGCTCTCTGATTGCTCGTAATCTTTTGTTTTGTTTTTTTTCTGTAAAGGTCCAGGTTTGGCAGCTGTATAAAAGACATGGTAAGACACTAGTGTCCATTACGATTTTCTTCATTTGTAGACTGTAGTTACCTTTTAAGATTTCTTTTAATGACCAGAATCTTTTCCATGCCAGTGCTATTCTTCTTGAGATTTCGTTTTCGTTGCTAAGGTTGTTAAAAGATATCTGCTTTCCTAAGTAAATGCAGTTCTCGACGTAGTCTATGGTATTGTCTCGTACGTAGTCTATCCTCATTGACACAATATTACAAAATTGAACAAAAAAATTTAAAAACCCGTGGAGTCAAATTATTAATATTTGTTGTGTTTTAGGTAGTTTATATGAAAATGACAGTCAAGAGCACGGGATTCTTTAAAGACAGAGGCCGGCCCATTCATCCCAATAATGAGTACAGAGGGTCTATAAGGGCCACTTAATAATACTCGTGATTGAATAATAGAAGCATAGCCAATGACGTCGCGAAGGGAATTGTTAGGAATATTGCAGAAAGTAGCCGTTCTAGAACCTCTGTACACTTTTCAATAGGCCTCCGCCACTGCATTTCCGTAAATATTTTTCGCGTAACTTTTGTACTTCTGCTGACCGTGAAAATGTTTGTAACTCGTAAACTTCGGTTCATCGATCATAATATTATGGTAAACAGAACGCTCCTACTCTTGTATCTGCAGCTATAAATTAGGCACATTTCGCAAGATCGTTTACTTGGCTCAATAATTGTGTTAATTTAGCTTCTAGCTTATAGAGGGTGTGGCCCGCCACACATCAGTCTTCGTTGATTATGTTGGATTGAAAGAAGGAGGGAAAAACAAATCACTAGGTACCATTCTTTAGTTCATTGGATTCAAACCATTCAACATCGATTCTCCGAAATTATTGAGTTGGTTTTTATAATAATGACGCTACAAGACACTGGACAACTACTGATGCTTTGGCCACTCGATATTTCACTTGGGACCATTATTTTGGCAGTACCTACATAATTTCTGAAATTCTTAATACTCAAGACTCAAATATTTATTGCATTAATGTGGTGTTACAACATTTTAAACAATTATTGATAAGGGTCTGCTCAAACTATTGTGAATTGTGAAATCGCGAACTCGCTACTTGTAGTTATGTGTGTTGTTTATAACGCTAATGATGACTTGAGCAAAATCATGGTTATAAGAATCTGGCAACCTTGGTGTATCAATCAATAAAAAACTCAAGTAATTTATGCTTGAGTACAATCCAGTACCTACTTAATCCAAGTGTGACTAATTACAAATTAGTTAAGTAAACTATGCGCTGTTTTGTCTGGTGACGTGTGATACAAGCTTGTTATTATTTGTGTTGGCGTCGTTGCTCACTTGATCGCTCGTTCAATGCTCGCCGGCAGTAATCATCTACCACTTCAATAATTAGAGACCCTCTTGTTATGCTCAATTATTTATTCAGTAGTCTATATTCTACTCTGCTCTCGTCTTGAAAATTGATATACAAGTACCGGCTGCTGCTGTGCTAGTTTTGCCAATGAAGTATTAAGCCGAATTGCCGGAAAAAATAATTACAGCTTGAATACAATTAAATTGTAATCTAGCACAAAAATGTGACAAAATATTCGCTGTCTAATGTTATCTTTAGGTACAGATATTATCTAATACTTTGTTATCATTGATATATTAATGCCGGTGGATTAGGTTTTCATTTGCGATTACTTAGCATTATGCAAACACTAGACATGATTTAATAAAAAATCATCAACTCTTCTGCGTCTGCTGCGGAAACTGGTTGTTAATGAAAATATATTGATTTGTGATTGCAATCAAGAGCAGTGAGTAGTACAATAATATGATGCAGTAGGTCCTTATACGACGTAGTACTATTGTATCAGTATTTACTCACGTCAGCAAGGCCGCGCTGTCCAAGTTCATTAACTAGCCGGCTGCGCGCGCGCCGCAACCGCGTCACCTCCTCGTGTTTACCGTATTATAGGTATGCTGGGATTCTAAGCTAGTGTCAACTAGCTGTTGTTAGCGGTTTCGCTCGCATGTGAGTCTAAGCCTGCATATATTCGTCACTGCAAAGAATATGCTGCACCTACTTTCTTAGTTATATATAACAAGTTATGCCATAACTTGGCAATAATATAGTCTCCTCCATCATTTATATTATTATATTATCATTCAGCTCATCGCTCCACTTGTACGCCGATGTCGCGATACGATCGGTTCGACCGCAATTGTTCCCAGAGTCTCGGACCTCCCGTCCTCGCAAATTAGCCATTTAAACCAATAAATCAGTTGGCGCTGTTGTACTCTCTCGGCTCATAGATTTGATTGAGGGCCACCGACCAGCCGCCGCCAGCCGCGACCACTCGCTCGCGTATTACTACCACATTCCATCACCGGGATACCGGGAATACAGAAGAATGCAGTTAATAGCTACAAGATTTTATTAAAACATTTAAGTGTTTAGGATTATAATCTGGTAATCGTTAATAAATACTCCGAAACAAATCGATGTAATAAGCTACCCGTGGGTGTCGACCGGGCACTCGCCGTCAACGGCGTATATTTGGTGTGTCATCATTATTGATGATAAATTACTTTGACAGATCGTATCGGCGTGTAATCGCACCCTTATCGGCGGCATATGTGCGTGGGTGAGCTATGTCTGCCAACGCGGGGTGAGGGGTGGCTCTCAATAAACATGACATGGCTGTAATGCTGGGTCATTGATTAAAGTCGCCCCAAATCGCTATTAATCAGTTCAAAGTACGCTCTCTTAGCTCAATTCCCTAGAAACAATGCAACGGTACCTCTTGCATGTAGAGCCATTCGCTCCGGCAGTCAATCAGGTTGAGTGGCCCCCGAGCCTCATTTGCCTGTTAAGGAAAATCCGTTGAGAAAATAAGACGATGATACTTGTGTGGGATGACAAGTAGTTCCTCAATTAATTCTATACTAACAAGTAAATGAGCTGCATTGTCTAGTTTAACGTATTAGCAACAGACTTACCATTGCTAGTCATCGGTAAACAAGGCGAAATTGTGATGATTCTCTATTATGTGTAACTAAAAGTTGAAGTGAACTCTTTAGTCTGTGCATACGGTAAAAGGCGAAATTGTGATGATTCTCTATTATGTGTAACTAAAAGTTGAAGTGAACTCTTTAGTCTGTAGCCTAGTTCCTATTAGGCCTTATATATTTCTTTAATAGACATCTAGAATAGACAAATTGTCATTTCATTTATAAATCGTGGGTACGCGCGGGGTGCGCGACAGGTCGCCTCTCTTGATGTCTATATTGGGAGCAATTTGTCTCTTTGTGGCTTCTCTGCATCACACTCATTGAGATTTGGTTCAGTTAGCGATGTCCAATGTCCAGCCCAATTGGTGCAGTGACACGCCTCGTGCACGTGACCAATCTTACAGTCTGCGTGATCATCAATTTTCTAATAAGTTTTAGCATCAGAGCTGGGTATACAGTCATTAGGTCTGATCATTGAATATCGTCATTGGCGCTTTATTAGTTAATATCATCTAAATAATGTTGGGCTTTATGCTTACCTATATTTTTTGTTTTGTCTAAACCATCAATGAATACTTATGGAGCTGGCGTATGAACGATAATATCAGATCACCAATGTGTCTAGACAAAACTGCAATCAGTGATGAGCAGCAGTACGGACTGCGGTCGCAGGGCTCGTGATGTTATCACAATATTGTACCTACGTCAGCGAGTATCGAGCACTCGAGGATATTGGATAGCTGAAGCCACAACAAACTGTTGATTAAATGATTTCTTATCGAAACACTGGTTTTTGGCGAATTTTGTTAGCAACTTCAGTTCATTATTATCGTTCATATCATTCATTCATTTGAGATTTCAATTAGATTATTAGTCTTTTGACCCTTTATTAATCTGGTGAGTTGATGATTCCCTTTGTTTACAAGTTTTGCTGAATCCGACACAGTGATTTGATTTAACTATTAATTAGATAGATATATTGTAATATTGGAAATCATTCAGTATAGAGTTCGTGACATACAGTGCTGTGGTTAGCTACTCTTTTGTTGGTTTTTTTTTAACTCTAGATACATCATCAGCATCATTTGCCCAATGATATTTATGTTGGAGTCAGTAACAAGACAAATTTTCTTGAAAACCATTAAGCTAATGCAATAAACCTTAAACCTTTCTTTTTAGGCGTAAGACGTCGAAATGTTCACGAGTTTGCAGGTCTCCAAAACTGGATCTTAGATTGTTAATGGCCCGTGATCTATTGTAACGCACATAACACGTCACTCACACTCGTTACAAACATCAACTGTTTATGTGTTTACAAGCCCACATCTCCATAACATTTGCCTCTAGCGTTCACTGACGCGTTACATATTATCACCTGTTACTGTTGTTACAGAGCTTATGTTCGTGAACGCTCAATTGATCACTTGCGTGCGAAAGTGTTAACACGCCTCAGTGGGCAGCAATCCTAACTACAGTCATGCAAATCATCTGTTGGATGACTTTTTGTTTGATTCATTCTGAAGTTCCTTGCTGTAATGAAATGGAACGTAATTAATGAACTTGTTATCGTTTTCGACCACCTGATGTGGTCTATAAAATTAATACTATTTAATATTGATCGAAAATGTAAAGGGCTTGAAGTAATTCAATGTAAATTAATGAATGTTTAATTGAATCAATTGCACTGATCTGACCGTATGTGTGTCGGGTGCGCCTGATTCGCTCAACTCGTCGTAGGTAACGCACCGGTCGCGATGTCGTCGCCGGCGCATCGCATCCGCAGCGGAAACCATTAAACACAGTGACAGCTACATTGTGTGCCATCAAGATGTGTGTCCGATCTTATCTGTGAGATCTTCAATTAAAGTCGTTTTCAAACACTTAATTGAAACCGACTTTTCAGAATATAAATTATACTTATAAGTGAGGTACCTATTTATTTTAAATTAGCTGCAGTCAGTTTTCGAAAATAATTGTTGTTATTCCGGCTACAGGCTGTTATTCCGTAATGATATAATGTACCTACTTAATTATGTATTTTTTATTTTGTTTATTTCCTTCAGACAGTCCTGTTGATTCTGTCTGATAGCAGTTAGTTTTCTGTATTATTCTCTACTTACTTCCATACGTCAGTCTTAGTTGTTTTACAGCTAGTTAAGTAATTTCAAATGGAATAGGTGTTGTTGTTGTTGTTGTTGTGTATTAGTGTTTTGTTAGATATCAATATTTGCCGTGTTTTTGTTCAGCTCGTAATTTCCACGTGACAGTCATCAAGTCATCAAGGAAGCTAAAAAGTAATTAACGTTGTCACTGGTTGGTTTATTATCTATTTAATAACTCAAGAATGTACTTACTAGTACATTTCTAAGGTATTAGCATCTCTTTCAAAGCAGGTAAAACTTGCATTGCTTTTATCAAAAAGCTCTAGTGACCGGCTATTACAAATCACTCATACATAAGTCAGAACATAAAATATATTATAATTGTCCTCATACCTATCGTTCCGCTAATTATTCGCTATCTCCCGACTACTACTAATCTGAGGCCTTCCTTGTAATTATCGAGCAGTTGATGCAAAAGATACGCACGAAGGACGAAGTTTTATCCTACCATATCATAACTGTCTGCGGCATTCCATTCCATTGCGTAGATAAAAAAAAACTAAAATAAAATTGGGTTAGGCTAGGTCTAGAGATGACTGAGACAAAGCCCACCATAGAGACTGTGTTTGGAACCAGCCTAAGTTACTGACCATAACGGTCAGTAACTTAGGCTGGTTCCAAACAATCTTTAGAGTCGGATGAGTAGGTCACATTATGGTTAAACACGAGAAGAACATCTAGTTTTATGACTCTTAAATTAATTATCAGAGAACAATAGCGTAGTTTTAGTCTGTCATCTTCGTTATCTTCTGAGAGCACCAAATGGGGCACCCATTTGGTGCTACTATTATTCGACTAGGTTATGTGATAACATAAATATTTGGTTGGTACCAAACGTTATGTACAATCATTCTGTGTACATGAGCGTTGTTCAAATCTGACGGATAGCAGACGAATCCGGAGCGGACCGGTGACCGTGACAATGTGGCGGAGTGGAGGGTGGGGGTCGCGCGATAGTCCGCGACCGACTTGTGCGAGTGCGATATGTCCGAAACTTACGTAACAACGCGCGGGCGTTTTCGGCGCGATGTCCCACCCAACGCAGTGAGAAGCATGCCTAAAATTGGACCTAACCTACGGATTCAATGATATTGTAGGTAAGCCAGGTGGAACTTCAACGAAACGAACCCCCTAAGTATGTGATGGTTGGGAAATCATTGCCAGCATAGACAATAAAAATTTTTGGTGCCTGTGCGTTGTAAATATTGGATATTTAGCTTAAAAAGATCATAGGTAGGTATTTATTATTTATGTAAAAAATAACAGATTTTATTAGGTATCTAGAAGAAATTACCAAACACTTGTAGTTGCTTATGCCTACGTGTAGTCGCTTACATAATGTAGAATCACCTACTAAGAGGTACGTCATGTTTTACATATTTACATCAACACAAATAATAGTTTATTGAAATAACTTATGCATCACCTAAGGTTTGTGTCTGTGCACGAACTTAATGTTATTGTCTGCTTATAATAATGTGAGTAATTTCAATTGACACCTAGTAAGTAGATATAGTGCTACCAATAACATAGCTTTTCCGACGAGCAAAACTGGTACATACTAGGTACATAGCAATTTCAAAAAGTCACCAAACTGTCCACTAACGACACCATGGTCTGTTGGTGGGTCATAAATAAAAAGATGGTTTCTATTTCCTTTTTTTTAGGCTGTCAGCTGGTAAAATCATCAAATGAGTGCTCCCCTCCCTAGGTGGAGCGGTAGTGGCTGTCAGAGTACCACAACACCCTGCTCCTTCAATTGTCATTTACGTTCCAGAGGCAAAGCTACCTTTACATACGGTTCCGATACCCTGGCAGATGTCAGTTTGCTGACAGCTCCATGAGCCGCGAATAGAATACGACGAGACTGCAGCCACAGTATGCTCTACGGTTTATTCCGGGCGGCCCACGCAGTGGTGACACCCGGGCGTTTCACCCGACACAGGTGATGCCTCCTTAACAACCGTGTTCATGAGAACACAACGTCCTCAAAGTGACTCTCATCAAACATAATGACAGTCGCTCCCTCGTCGCTATGATATCGCACCGGAGCTCTTGTAAACCATTCAGAAACCCACATACTCATATCTTCAGCTAACTATAAATCTTACGCCACGATCGGTCCCAGGCGAGAGCGCCAGTGCGTTAAGCAAACGTTGAATTTGTTTACCTTTACTACGCGAGTAGCGTGTGGCAAGTGTTGGCGTTCAATATTTGAGACAAACATTGGAATATTTACGTGTTATGAGTGACATGTTGGCGTATGTTGGCGAGCATTTCCAATGTTGGTGGCAGCGTGTTTGTGGCGTGGCTCGGGGGCGGTGGGCGCGCCACCGCGTCACGGCCGCACCGCCATCGCCACCACGCCGGTGACTGGCAGGTCTTATACTTATCTTTGTATCGTGTCTTTGTCTGCCAGATCCAAGACTGGATCTTAAAAGAGCTCTACGGCAGTTGAATAAGAAGACTAAAGTTTAAATAGCTTTTTTGTGTTTGATTTCAAATTGTTTGCCCCACAGTAGGAATTTCTCCTGTAACTGTAATGTGGGTGCATTGTTTGTTAACATTGAAACTCATATACTTACACAAAAACTCAGACCCGGACCAACTACTTGTAGGTCATACAAATAATTGTAGCCCAGGTATTGTTGGGTGCGGCGATCGAACCTGCGCCGTTGTATACCGCAGTCGATAGCTCAACAGTAGCGCCAACCGTGTCGTGAAGTGAAACAAATATAGGTAATAATATTCAAACAAATGTTTATCTGTACACCACAACTGAGAGTATCGCATCGTGTCAATAAACCCTACAGCGCTTGATAATCACTTTAACCACACGTAGGCAGTACCGAAACTAGCCTTTTATGCGCCCCGTGCGAGCTTCCTTAATTGCGCCCTGGTCCGCTGGCACACCTCTATTTTCGACACTGCACGTAGGTATCTACTGTTTCCGCAGGGGGCGCTCGACGGTGGACGCCATCATGCGCGTTAGAGCCCTCACGACGGGGAATGCTGTCGCCCGGGGCAGGGTCGTCTTGGCGGTGTCTTTGGACATCTCCAACGCCTTCAACACCCTGCCCTGGAGTTGCATCAGGGAGGCACTCCGGTATCACCGGGTGCCGACCTACCTCCGTCGTGTGGTCGAGGATTACCTGACGGACAGAGCCGTCATCTACCCCGGTCACCGGGGAGAGTGGAACCGGCGAGAGATGTCGTGCGGTGTCCCACAGGGCTCGGTCTTGGGGCCGTCCCTGTGGAACATCGGCTACGACTAGTCGTCCAAAGGATCCGGCAGCTGGGACTCGAGGTGGCGCTTCACAAAAAGGTGGCCATGTGCTTTCATGGCCGCCTGAACGCGCCGCGGACCGAGTCCCACATAACGGTGGAGGGGGTTCGCATCGGCGTCGGGAGGACGATGAAGTACCTAGGACTCGTCCTCGACAGCCGGTGGAACTTCAGGGAGCATTTCCTGAGTTTGGCCCCAAGGCTGAACCGGACAGCAGCCGCCCTCAAGCGGCTGCTGCCTAATCTCAGCGGGCCAAACGCCTCCTGCCGTAGGCTGTACGCCGGTATCGTGCGGTCCATGGCCCTCTATGGGGCCCCCGTGTGGGCCCTGAGCATCCGGACGCGACCACTGAAGTTGGTCGCATGCCAGAGGGTCATGGCTATCCGGATGATCCGGGGATACCGCACGATTGCCGGCGAAGCGGCCAACCTGCTTGCCGGATTACTACCCTGGGATCTGGAGGCGACTGCCCTCCAGCACGTCTATGAGTGGCGTGTGGAGGCGCAGCGCCGGGGCGAGACCCCGCTGCCTCGAGAAGTCGAGGCGTGGCGGGAAGAGCTCCGGCGCGAGCTCAGGGTAGTATGGAGTGGACGACTGTCGCAACCGACGGCCGGGCACGCCGCAATCGCGGCGGTAAGACCCCTCTTTGAGGAGTGGCTGGAGAGACGTCACGGCGTCCTGACCTATCGCATGACGCAGGTCCTCACCGGACACGGAAGTTTCGGGAGGTACCTGTGGCTGATGGGAAAGGAGGAAACGCCGGGGTGTCACCACTGCGAAGATCGCCCGGAGGACACAGTAGAGCATACGGTGCAAGACTGCCCAGCTTGGGCAGAGCACCGTCGTGTCCTCACGGCGGCGATAGGCGGAGACCTCTCGCGCCCGGCATTGGTTTCGGCCATGCTGCGGAGCGAGACGGAGTGGGAAGCGGTCGCCGCCTTCTGCGAGGCAGTAATGCTCGTGAAGGAGGCGGCGGGCCGCGAGAGAGAGAGGACAGCGTCCTCCCTCCGCCCCAACCTCAGTGGTGTACGCCCACGGCGCCGTACGTCGCAAGACGATCTCCGGCCACCGTAGGCGCGGGCATGCGGACAGCGAGTAAAGGGCAACTCGCTGTCCGACCATGGACCATGCCCGGGTCGACGGCGCGTCGTGTTCGACGCGCGCCTCAAAGAGCTGTCAGCAAAATGACGGGGCCCCCTCTCAGAGGGCCAAAGCCTGCCGGGGTCGCGGGACTTATTTCTATTACAGTGACCCCGGAACATAAAGGGCTACTGAAGGACACCGTGGATTATAGTCAGTACAAGTCTGACAGTACCTCCCGCCCTGCCCGGGGTTGGAGGTCTCATTTGATGATTTTACCACGATAAAAAAAAAAAAAAAAAGGTATCTACTGTAAATTAGAGAGAGACTAATAAGTGTATTTCTCTTTTAACTTGAGGTACCTACCAACTTTTATATCAATTAGGTACATTAAAAAAATCTTAGGTCGTAGAATGTTAGGTTATCGAATCGACTTTAAAAATTTACAGAAAAAATTAATAAGGTGAAATGCAAATTAATGATTGGTGGTAATTGTGAGTGGTATCGCGATGTCTGTTTAATAATCCCAACCGGTTGCTGCCAGATAGTGGTCGCTCGTGATAGCGACGCACGATATCAAATTAATGTATCACTCATTAACATTTTCATATTATTAGCATAATACTGTGAGACATTATGATTTCGTCCTCTTATTAGTAAGTTATAGTTGCTCCACGTAGAAGCTCAGGTGGCCTACCATAACGTCTTAAATCGTGAGTATTTTCGCTGAGTGGTCAAGACCCGCGACCCCGGTAGGCTTTGTCTCTCAGAGAGGGGGCCCCGTCATTTTGCTGACGCTCTTTGAGGCGCGCGTGGAACACGGCGCCTCAAGAGCAAGGGCATGGTCTATGGTCGGACAGCGAGTTGCTCTTTACTCGCTGCCCGCGCCTACGGTGGCCGGAGGTCGTCTGCCGACGTCCGACTTTGTGGGCGTCTACCACTGCAGTTGGGGCGGAGGGAGGACGCTGTCCTCTCCCTCTCGTGGCCCGCCTCCTCCTTCGCGACTGCTACGCTTGGCAAACTTGACAAGTTTTTGTTCAAGTCTGTTTGGAATAAAAGTGCATCCACTGTTGATGTATCTAATGTCGATTCAACTTCTTTCTTTACTGCGCTTCAAAGCAACTTAACTAGTTAGGTACTAATAGTAACTAAGTGTATTAAATGATTACAGACATCGACATGTGATGTATGTGTTCCACTTTCCTAGCACTGTGCAGTTTGTGTGCGACTCATTTAGGGTTGCTATCTCTAAAATTTGGAAACCAGGAAAAGACGCGTTAAAACCCCGGATTTAAAAGTCCAGAACCCGTGTTCTGGACTCTAAAATGATGAGTCGAAGTGCGCACCTTTGCAACTGCGTCGAGACTCGGGAGGGGCAAGGGGACGGTGAAGTGTACGTATTTCGCGAGCGGCCCAAGACTTTAAATTTTTAAACTCGGACTACAAATAAAGCCCCCCTCGGACTCTCCCCGGATGCCATCTAAACTAGGACACATCCGGGGAAACTCCGGGGCAACCCTAAACTCATTCCGATGTTTTCCATCTAACTCCGATTTTCCTCGTTTCCTTTTCTTCAATAAAAGTTGCAATGTTAGGAGGGCATCATTATCATCTCATAGTTTTATCATAATCATTCTGGATTTTGGTGTATTTGTCGAACCGTGAGAGATTGCTGTTTGAATAAGAGTGCACGGATGTCATTAAAATGTGCACGGTGCTCCCCTCGCTACCGCTATCAAATCTGTGCTCGTTGAAAACGTGGATATAGATAGGCTTGAACACTATGACACTGGGGAAATCTAGGTATACGCAATACGCAGATGACATGATACTGCTGTCAGAACAATAAATTGTCCTGTGTCGCGTTGTCAAAGGACAGAATTTAAGGAAACTTAGGATGGACGGGTGGTGGAGTTTAAGCTTTCAGCGAAAAGACCCTCCTTTAAAGAGTACCTAGCTGGAAGGCGCCACGGTTGAAAGTCCCTTCCGTTGAGGACTCATTTGATTAGATTTTTATATTCCAAAAAATGGGGTGGACTATACGGTACATAAACATAGGTCTATAGGTATACGGTTGCTGCAGTGGTGCGTGTCGCGGGTTCGATTCCCGCACGGAGCAAATTTTGTATGATCTAAAAGTACTTGTTCCGGGTCTGAGCGTCACCCACGACACAGGAGAAATTCCTAGTATGAGGCAAAGTTAAAAAAAAAAAGTACAGCTGGATAGGTAATAGGTAAAATACTGTATTTAAGTACAGACGTGCTCAATCGTGTAACTTGAGCCGGCAGGTACGTTGAGTGAGAGGAACCTTTTCCAGCAAACACTCGTGAGCGCTCCATCTCGCAAGAGTCGACGTATCTATGACACCTCGAGGCTCCCGAGACAAGAGTTTCATTATTCTAACGTTGTCTTAGCCGAAGATACATTTCGAAATTGTCTAGTCTAACACAATTCTGGCAAGATTTGGTGTTTGGAAGATGGCACATGCCAAAAAAAAGGAAACAGTTTAAAAAAGTTTTAAATATTTTACTTTCGCTTAATTTAATTAAATATCCAATAATTTCCATTATTTGTTTAACTCCTTAAAATATTTATTTTATCGAATATTGTCTCAAAAAGCCTCAAGAGCTGTACCTATTAAAGACTGTATATTTCAGTAGCGAAAAACAATAAGTACCAAACATGATTGATTAATTAGACTGCTCTATCAACGAGATTGTTCAATGGATGGAAAAGTTCGCGAATCAGGGGTCAGCAGTCATTATATTGTAAGTCAAGGACTGGCGCAGGTTATCAACAGAATTTGTTAGTTAATTGCTGTGAAATAAAGTTTTATTTGTTTCGATAAACGATTATATCGCGCTGCATGACTGCAACCAACTACCTACCGTTGAAAATGTGAATTTATTCATATTGACGATCGATAATTTTACGTGTAGCCACTGCGGCTCTCGTTACAATCTTTGAGGCGGGCGAACTGTAAATTAATAAGCTAAAGCAAAGAATTATTATAGCTAAGTTGATCTTTGATCGTTTGTTTAGCGCTACATCAATATTTATTTTAAAACCGATTTCGAAAAGAACGAGGAGGTTCTCAATTCTTTGGAAACTTTTATAATGTGTCATGTGTTTGTTTGCAGATCCCCTCACATAATAATTATAAGTAAGAGAGAGCGAGGATGTCAGCGGCGGTGGAGAGCCAGCGCGCTCTGAACGGGCGCGTGAACGGGCACCGCGCGGAGGACGCGCGCGCCAACGGACACCACGACGCCCGGCCATGGGCGCAGCAGTTCCTGCCCAGTCCGCTGCGGCTCGACGACAACATACGGGCGCAGAAGGTAACAGCAGCTTATATATCAAAAGCCATATGACCACAGGCCACCTTCCCTTATGGCTTTAGGTCCTATTACTCCTCCACTATTCTTTTCTGATTAATTTCGTTGCAGGATCCAAGACAAGTAAATTCATTCTCCGGGACACGTCGAGCTTCATTGTCTCGGCGCTTTTCTGGTTGCCACTGTTGATTCTGGCTTTCAGGAGTTGCAGTGGTTTGGGAATAGTGTGGTGGGTTTGTCCCAACTCCCAATACAAAAAAAACCACAGGTCAATAATTAGAAGAGACTTAATAAGACGACAAAGAGTCGCTGGCATGCGCAGATGTACTAGCGTTGCGCCCGCATCCCGACTCTTCTGTATGTTTTGCGTCGCGACGCTTCTATACATTTTATATGAAAGAGACGTTGTACAGACAAATGTCTCCAGCCCGACTGCGTCTTACCTCGTTTCTGTGTGGTCAGCGTCCAGAGCCTGTCCAGATTACTGTCCGTGTTTTACATGCGTGACCACACCAGCAATTTAGGTAAAACTGAAGGAAGATTGGAAGTACAGTGAATTAAATGTGAGTGACATACATAACTAGGGAAGTTTTTGTGTCGCTGTATACAGAGAATAGAAAAAACCGATGAAAAAATCCTATTAATTGTTGTTGGTTTTGAATAAGATAGAAGAAGAAGTTTTGATTTACCGAATGTTTTGGTGTACCTATTAATTCAACTCACTCGCACGTAGAAACTTAGTTAATTCAGTGCGATGTGAGGTCACTCAGCACACTTTATAATATGTTAGTAGGTTTACCTTTTCAGGTTATTGTCAAGTCGTCATCATCATGCATATCTACTGAGTATCTGGTATGAAGGCAAGAGATATATTTTATCTCGGGTGATGTTTACAGTGTATCACACTCAACTATCAGCTATCAGCGAGTTCAGAGTTGACGCTCATCTTATTGACACTAGTTTTTATGAACGATCAACATGATTACTGCGCAGTAGCCGATATTAGCTACGGTCTTAATACATTCATACTTAAGTATCAATATTGTAGGTGAAGATCTATTGCAAGCTCGCTATTGAAGCACTCTCCGTAATATAAAATACTAGCTTTTGCCCGCGACTTCGTACGCGCAAAACGTTTTTTATCGTTCCTGTGGGAATTTCGGGATAAAAAACTATCCTATGTCCATGCTCGGCACTCAAACTAACTTTGTACCAAATTTCATCCAAATCGGTTCAGTGGTTTAAGCGTGAAAAAGTAAACGACAGACAGAGTTACTTTCGCATTTATAATATTAGTAGGGATAGTAAGGATTATAATATTAGTAGGGATAATAGTTGCGAGAATAAATCTTTCCATACTTACCTATGACACCTAACAAGCTGAATGAGCGTTACTTTTTTAAACTATCACGGTTTGATTCAAAACATAAAATGTCACTTACGGGATATCTTCCGTGATTCACTATTTGTCTGAGTTCCCGATATTTCAACGCTGTTTCAAGCGCCATATTCGCGGGTTGACTGGAGAATGCGGGTGGATGAAAATAAATTGTAAAGAGCAGACAAACCTGTGTAGGTACCCTCTTTCTTTGTCTAATATCGGGAACTGAAACAAATATGTAAAACTATCCCGTAAGTGACATTTTATGCCTCATTTACATTCAGCCCCTATCGCTGCTCCTCGCGCTGCCGGCAATAATTCCCTAAATACTGCTGTGGCAGGATCGAAGGAAATGTGTGTTTACATACTGCCCTGCCTCTCACTTCGCTTTCAAGTTCCGGCAATGGCAGACGTTGAAATTTTTGCAGTGTCCGCGCTGTGTCTTTTAGCGATACATAATTATGTGCGTCAGTTAAAAATAAATTTAATGAAAAAAAAGAAAAGACGTCGTAGAAGATGGTGGATGATATCTATTCATCGTAATAGAACTTTGTAAGTACCTACCAACCTGCTTACACTCCGGGCGCACGGCGTCAACTGAGCGCTTGAGCAGAATGTAAACACGCCTTACCGCTCGCGCTGCCGGTCCTTTGAAGTCCGCATAAAAACCGCTCTTTTGGGGAGCGCTGGGCAGCGCGAGTGGCATTAAGCAGTGGCATGAGAAGTATACGGTTACATACTCGTCCTGCCCACTTCCCTGCTCACTACAGCTGAATGTAAATGAGGCATTATGTTTTTTGAATGAGTGTTAATTGAAGTGCAAGTAGACGATGACCTGGGTTAGGACCTTTTTGATTTCTATGGGACGTTCTTTTGGGATTCCAGATGTCCACGTCGCGGACATAATCATAGTCTTCTACTCTATAGTTTAAAAGTGTCATCCGACCTGCGTTTCGGGCAAAATAACCTGCAATGAGTTTGTTAAATACAAATCATGTACAAATGATGAAGCTGCTGGTGAGCGCGCGTCGCTGCTGCAATTAGAGCAATCAGAAGCAATTTATTGAAGCGCGCGCGCTATTGCAGCGTCATCTGCGCGCGCGCATCTTTACAGTACTTCACATCATAAGTTACTCGTTACTTTGTGCTACTGTATGCTGATATATTACACTACTTTACTTTGACGCGTGTAATGTTATCTCAGTCATAAAATAGAAGATTGATAATAAATTATATAAATACATTACATATATTCATGTCAAATAGTTCCGTAAAATACTGACTTCCTTGACAATTTAGCTCCAGTCTGATCTATCGAAAACACTGAAGGAACATTCAGGATCTATATATAATTTGGGAGTAGGTACAATAGAATGCATCTGTCGTATTATTTGAGGCGAACAAAATTTTGGAGTGATGGAAGACCTAATAAAAAAAAAACATAAAAATCTACAACGCGCATTTAAAGTTCCTTCTCCGTAAGTTCAAAACATTAAGGAAATTCCGAAAGTACTAGGATTACCAGGAAGAAAGCCTTTAATCTTTATACAAGCCATACCTGGATTACCTGGGCCATACACAAAACCCTTCTCGTAGTTAGGAGGCATTTCGTGTCACCAAAGATACAGGAACTTACACCCTGTTCCTCATAGGTAGGGTTGCTATCTCTAAAATTTGGAAGAAGACGCGTGAAAACCCCGGATCTTAAAGTCCAGAACCCGAAAATGAGTCGAAATGCGCACCGTGGCAACTGCGTCCGGAGGGGTGGGTTTACGGTGAAGTGTGCGTGTATCGCGGGCGGCTCAAGTCTTTAAATTTTGAAACCCGGACTAAAAATGAAACACCCTCCAGGCACTCCCCGGATGCCCTCTACTAAGACAAATCCGGGGCAACTCCCAATCCATTTCATACCCCCAAACGTTTACATTTAAACTCTAGCTCACAATATAGGCTCACCCATATGTCAATCACGAGTGTGGCTGAATTCGATGTCACCATGTCTCATCACGTATGCACCAACGTGTTTACAACAATAAACTACAAGTTTACAATTGTGGGAAACTATAATCACACGAAATAGCAAAATATTTACGTTTGTAACAAAAGGCTTTGCTATAATAACTTATAACAACATAATAAATTTATAGCGTCAGATATGGTGTCTGAGGTGACAATTAATGTAAACCCTTTGCTAACAGATTGGCTTATAGATAGGCGTAATTTAATTAATATAATTGTCAGTGCTTCCGTGGTGTACTGCACTGTAAACACCGCACTCTACAGCAGAGGGCAGTGTCAAGAAATTATTATTTGAAAGAGTAACCATGAAGTTTCTCGCCTGTTCTTCTCCATGGAAACGACCAACCCGAACAGTGCCAATTTTTTTTTTCTTCTCGGCGTTTTATAAGTGCCCATTGAGGCCCATGTAAAATAAAATATTTTGATTTTGAACACTAATCTGAATGCTGATCGCTCGACCACTGCGCCAACCGTTCAATCGAGAGTCGTCATCATCATCATCATCTCAGCCATAGGACGTCCACTGCTCAACATAAGCCTCCCCTTTAGATTTCCAAATATACCGGTTGCAAGCTACCTGCATCCAGCGTCTTCCGGCGATCTTTATAAGGTGGTCTGTCCATCTTGTTGATGGACGTCCTACGCAGCACTTCTTAGACCGTGGTCTCCGCTCGAGTACTTTTCGACCCCATCGGTTCTGTGATCGAGAACAATCAATCGAGACTAGGTACTTATATTCGATTTAGAGAAAACATACATATGCCTACAGTCCTGCGTAATTATAATGAAATTATTATAATTTCAATTAAATAATACTTAATATATATATACTAGTAGTAAGCACAAACTAGTTCTGAGCAATGCGTGCGTCACATTAATAAAATTAAAGGATTAAGTTATCAAGACAATTGTTTTACGTGTATTATAGGATAAACACTCGGTCATAAAGCGATCACGCACTTGTACTGCTTGTACTGAAATGTAAGGGGGCCTTTATGGCCTTTATCTGTTAATTTGTGAATTAACGCAATATACCTACAGTAGCAAATATTTATTTAAGTTCTTATCTATTCATTTAAATATATTATTATCTTATTGCTGGAATCATTGTGAATGTGGAATAAATTGAAACTGCTGTTATATAACAGTGCTTTTTATGAGCAGTAGTTTTATATTTTAGTTAGGTATTTATTCTCTAGATAACCATTTAATTAGTTTAATACAGGGTGTCAAAGAAATAATTCAAAACCAAAATCAGCCAAATCCGTCCAGCCGTTCTTCGAGTTTTAGATATTAGAAGATGACAAAGTATTAGTAAGGCTGACTGAAAACAAATCAACAATCGTTCTAAACTACGAAGTTAGTTGAATGTTTCTCTCATGTTTCATAGCCTCCACATCGTCGGTAGTTGTACAACTGTCCAAGTTGATCGATGAGCGCTTGTGTCGTTGGTTGTTGATACACTACCTACACTGCTCGCAGGTCGAACTTGTAATGTATGATTGATGAGGCTGCCTGCTTGGCCAGTGCTCGTGCCTCATGTACTTCCAACGAGGACTTGTTTTTAATTATTCTTGGGAGACTCACTCCGTACTGCGGAGTAGGTACTCCGCAGTACGGAGTGAGTACTAAGTAGGTACTTAGTGGCCCTTTTGTAACTGGTAGTGATTCATGTGAAGGAGCTCATAGAGGGTCTTACTATCATGACCACCATTTAAATATTTATAACCTCAATCAGTGTTCCGATATGGAGAGTATGTCTGCCATCATGCTCTCTTAGATGCCACAGCATCGCATCAGCATTTTGGGGTCGCTTTGCCTCCTTATTATGGCCTATGGTTCGTAGAAGACAGTGGCTGATTCTTTGGCTGGGCTCTTTGGACAAATTGACCTACAAAACTTGCAGCCTATTATGAATCAATTACTTTTGATTTTGGTGTCTTTTGTATGAAGGGTTTCCCCTGTAGACTGTCAAGAACAGTCGTTTGGGACGCCGCGTAGGTGCGATGTCACTGGTACACAGTGATTCTTAGCCAGTAGTAAGTAGTTCTCTTGGGGTTGCAGGTGGAAGCGCGTCTGGCGGCGCTGGTGTTGAGCGGCGATGTGCTGCGGCGCGTGGCCGACGTGTTCGAGCAGGAGCTGGAGCGCGGCCTCCGCGAGCAGCCCTCCAGCCTGCAGATGGAGAACACCTACGTGCCCGAGCTGCCCGATGGCACCGGTACGTACCCGTACTCATGAAAGTACCAGAAGTTTTAGGAAAGCGCAGGCTTAACTCTTAGACAACAGCTTGATTTCTAATGTCATTAGATTCTCTGAAGTCATCAGATCAATATTATACAAGTTTGTTTTTCATTCCTACTTTTACTCCTAAGTATATATTATGTAGAATACCTTTCCACTTCCTGGCACGTCCCGTCGCCCCAATCAAAGGTTTTTCGAAGAAAAAGATCGAAATTATAGTACAATATCGATACTATGGAATTTCGGCAATTGAGACGTTCGATTGGATGACTCCGGAGAATTAGCTATCGGACATTCGAAATGAAACAGTAAAAAAAGACAGTAAACAATTATGTGGGGTTACTGTAATGTCGCAATCATTGATCGTGAGCAATAAGCGAGGTGTGCTGATCTCACGTCGAGAACTTCGCTGTGCTAGTTAACATCCATGGCTGTCCGATATGTGACTCGAACTGTGATGTATTTGTTACAGAGGAGGGCGTGTTCCTGGCGCTGGACCTGGGCGGCACCAACTTCCGCGTGCTGCTGCTGGAGCTCCGCGCCGGCCAGCTCGTGCGCGAGCACGTCAAGCAGTACCACATCAAGTAATTACTACACACACTATTATACACATCAAAATCACGCTTTCACGTCAAAAATGATGGAATTTTTATAGATTTTGGTACAGAGATGTAACCGTGGAGAAGTTATAGACTTTTTAAAGGGGTGAAATTTGGCCGAACAGGCAGGAAGAAATCGTTTGGAGGCTAATAACATGTTTATTTGTGTTTGTATAATTATATAAACACAAATAAATATTGATTATTACGCGAGGCAAGGCAACTTACGGTTGAGCGGTGTCACTGTTAATGGCCTATCCCTTGACTTGCACATCTAGGTATAGCACTAAGCCAGCTTTAGGAACATCACAAATGTCTTCCATCATTGTGACACACTTCCCTATATGCTACGGAGTGAAGGTGTTACTAGACCCTAATAACTTTAAGACCTGTATTCGCTACCTATGTAACACAAATAAAATGATTTAATTTGATTTGATATAGGGCCTTACCAGTAGCCTACACTATACAGTAGGTAACCCAGAATGTAAAGAGAGACGATGCGTGTTTCAGCAACGCCTTGCGGCTGGGCACCGGCGAGGAGCTGTTCAACTTCCTGGCGGACTGCGTGCAGGACTTCCTGCAGCAGCTCGGCATGGAGGACCAGGAGTTCTCGCTAGGTAACGATAACAAACTTTTATTTTTAAACATAGGTAGTTATACGGTGTGAGAGATGTTACATGGTAACTGACAAAGTGATAAATGACAAGACGTAGGTACTTCACCAACGTAACTTGAAACATCAGACTGTAAGCAGTAAGATGGCGCCAATCGGTTTACTAGCGTTCTTTCTTGCTACAAAGAATTTCAACATGATTTTGTAAATACTTTATACATTTAGAAGAATTTAGGCCCTCTTTATCAAGATCTTAGTTTATTATAATTAGTTATTTCCGAGGACATTGCTAGCAGTTTGATCAGAAGTTGATATTGTCGGCAGGGTTCACGTTCTCGTTCCCGATGAAGCAGCACTCGATCTCGTCGGGCGAGCTCATCACGTGGACCAAGAGCTTCAAGTGCTCGGGCCTGGAGGGCGTGGACGTGGCGGCGCTGCTGGAGCGCTGCCTGCGCGCGCGCCGCCTCAACGTCACCGTGCGCGTGCTGCTCAACGACACCACCGGCACGCTCGTCGCCGGCGCACACATGCATAAGAATGTTGGGGTGAGTGCACTCATGTGTGATAAATAACCCAAGAAGTCTTTATTGTTCTGTCTACGAAGCTTCACAATTAGTTATTTCTTGCTGAATATTGCAGAAGTCACTGGTTCCTGAAACACTGGTACTGTAACCTACGTCTGGAGCCGGCCTAGGGTCTCAATTATTTCTGTAGCAATCAATGATTTATTTATTCAAAGATAGAAGTTACGACTCAGAAATGACTGAGAAGATTCGTAGACGAACCAAAAGTTACCGACATAGCCCAACGAATAAGCAAGTTGAAATGGCAGACGATCTTATGAAGACCACAGGATCACGCTGGATGCGGGTCGCTTACAACTGGTCCTACTGGAAATCTAAAGGGAGCCTTCCCTTTAGATTTCTAGTATGTTCAGCAGTGGACGTCTTACGGCTGATATGATGATGATGATGAGGAGAAGATAATTATTCAAAATGGGACTTCTTTTCTACATTAGTGCTGCCATCAATCTACTGGTAGCTATGGTGGCATATGTATCTATGAAGTTTAGTAGTAATCGAGAGTGGTGGGCATTGTATGCAGATCGGCGTGATCCTGGGCACGGGCTCAAACGGCTGCTACATGGAGCGCGCGTCCCGCGTGTCGCACTGGGAGGCGGCGCACGAGCGCGTGCGCGACGTGTGCGTGGACGTGGAGTGGGGTGCCTTCGGGGACAACGGCTGCCTCGACTTCCTCAAGACAGACTTCGACCGCGAGGTGGACGCCGGCTCGCTGCTCGCCACTTCCTTCACGTGAGTGCCACTGCAAATCCTATCAGCTTCATGTACTGGTCATGATCTCGCAACTTTTATATTAACACCACTTCATTTGTCTAGCCTTCTATGTTTTGTCTCATTAGGACAGAACAGTCAAGTGCATGTTTTAAAGTGAATGGTCTGTTCTCCGGCAGGTTCGAAAAGTACATCGGCGGCAAGTACCTTGGCTCGCTGCTGACGTCAGCGCTCAGCGGACTGGCGCGCGCAGGACTGTTCCCCGCTGCGCCTGCGCACGACGCGCTGCAGACTGCGCACCTGTCGCTCTTTGAAGAGTTAGTACCATCTAGATCTACTGCTATTGCCCATAGTTTAGTCAAGAAACGCCCTCAGATGAAGGTGTTGTTAAAAACGGACAAGGAATCCTTAATGAACGAAATGTGCAATTTTCTAGAGAGAACTGTGCGGGTGAGGTGGGCCGCACACTGGCGACATTGCGCGAGGTATGCGCTGGCGCATCTGTGAGTGAGCAGGACGCGCTGGTCGCGCAGCACGTCGCGCACGTCATCTCCAACAGGGCCGCGCAGCTAGTCTCTGTCTGTGAGTACAACATCGCACTACTTGAACCTTTAACACTCTCAACTCTAAGTTTTATCAAAACGATTAATCAAAGCGTAAGTATAGTTAAAGGCAAACTTTCTGGGTTCAGAAGTTATCTGCGGGCTTTAGTAACTGGAGCCCGCAGATAACTTCTGAGCCTAGTTTCTAGTTCAACTAGAGTCTAGTTCAAGCAGAGTCTCATGTCTCTGCACTCTGCTGATGAGTTAGACTTTACGAATAGTGGTCTCCGCTGTCATAAAGTTTGCCCCTAACCTATATCAATAGAGATACGCTGTCCAAACTCCTTCATCTTTGTGTATATCGTAACATGGTGTGTGTTGTGTCAGGTATCTCGACGCTGCTGCGACGCATGTCCCGGCCGCACGTGGCGGTTGCGGTGGACGGCTCGGTGTTCAAGCATCACCCGCGCATCGCTGCGCTCATGAACAAGTACATCGCTCTGCTCGCGCCCGATCATGAGGTCAGTATCTACTCTACTCTGTTATTACTATGCTATTTTTTTGTCCCCGCTCCAGAGCATTTCTATGAATCTTCATCGTTTTGAATCCATAGCTTTTCTATTCTGAATGAATCTTTTGCGTAGCCTTCTAATTATTTTAGTTGTCGGCCTCCAGTTTAAAACTAGTTACAATGGCGGACAAAAAAATTAGGTCACCTCCACTTTTACGTTTTGTTAATTTTTGCTTTAAAATTTTAATTTATGCTTATTTTTTTCCGAGGCACTGAAGAAACTCGTTAAAATATAATGTTTAATGAATGATCAATGTCTATCGACAAACCGACCTAGACAATCAGTTTAATCTTGGAGATGTACTGGTGTGGCTGATATTATATTATATTACTTCTCCGACTATCTGCATCTTTATTCCTGTACATAAGTCATTGTATCACTCTGAAAAACCTTCCAGAATTATTGTCGTACTATATTGCTTTTCCATCGTAATAATCAAAATTTGTACAGTTCTCGATCCTGGGCGCGGAGGACGGCAGCGGCAAGGGCTCAGCGCTAACGGCCGCCATCGCCGCACGCCTTGCCGCGCAGGACAAGTGCTAGCAGGCGACACACAGTTAGCGGAAACGTGCTATCACGAGACACTGCGCTAGCGGACATGTGCTAGCACGAGACATTGCGCTAGCGGACCTGTGCTAGCACGAAACATTGCACTAGCGGACCTGTGCTAGCACGAGACATTGCGCTAGCGGACCTGTGCTAGCACGTGGTATTCCGCTAGCTGACACGTAAGGAGATCACTTCAGGGTGCCATACTTAACTCACTCATTTGTACAGTTTGAATGAAAAGTTTTTTTATTCGCGTACCTATTCAGGTGAATGCCTGAATTCAGTGTGTATTCGGGGAAACATTCCTAAATTAACTGACAACTACAATTTGTTAGTTGATTCAAATTACAACTGATTTATAATTTTGAATCAACCTTTAACTTAGTGTGACGCTCTGCAGTCTCTGTCAGATGTAACAGTTAGTAATATCAAGTGTTTATGGGTGAGTGCTGAGTGTCTCGACACTTGTAGTTAGACATATTTTAGTAGCAGTAAGTTTCAGACATCATATGATACAAATGTCAGTTTCAAGAGCACTGGTACTCAGGACGTCGGTCCTCACCTTCGATGATATTCATTACCTTATGTGATGTTGTTCGCTCACTTTAGGATTAGTGTTGTGTGTGTGGAAGCGAGGTGCGAGTGTGTTGTGTGGGTGTCGAGTGGCGAGTGCTCGCTTGTAGCGCGGCGAGTGTCGAGCTACAAGCGATAATCGCCGGGTGAGAGTGAGAGAGACGCTCGCTGGTCGAGATCGTTGTAAGGCGTGTTTGATGAATATTGTTATGGTTTGGTTAGGACATAGTTTAGGCACGTCTGTTAGCTGTAATAATGACTGAAAGATATTATATATTTTGTAAGTTGTGTAGGGAGCCAGAGGCCTGCCATAACTTGCCGGTTGCTCACATTAATAGTTGTGTTATAAATTATTGAATTGTTATCTAAAAATGCATGTATGCATTACCAGTGCTACACCGATTCTTATGAGTTACAATAGGTGGTTGCAGCAAAGAAAACATGTTTGCAAAAAGAGCTATGTATTGTTGATCTACTACATTATTGTATCGCCTCTGGTCGCTGTGTGAACATTATGGTGCCATACTCACTCGTGCGCTGAATATATTATTTTACAAAATAAAACAAGACGCATATCCTAATGTTATGAATTTTATACATTTCTATTTAAATAAATATATTTATAATATAGATTTAGCGTGTATTCCGGTGCGTTTAGTTGGTCAGAAGATTGGCAAACGTGTCAAATGTATGTAGCAACTAAGTAAAGTAGAAAGTAACACCTCAGTCTTGTCTGGGTTCGTGCAATAACCGGTGCGAGCCAAGTGTCCATCAGAACGACACTCAACTTTGAACCATGTGTAAATAGTAGGTAGGTACGTTATCATATGAATTATGTGCAGCTAGTAAACCAGATCATCATGTTACAATAAATTATTATATTTGGTACTTTGTTAAGAAAACACTTTTGTTATATATTTAATAATATTATAGATATAGTTAGGAATATGTTATTGTTTGTAGATTTTTATTTTTAGAATAAAATGTAGTTATTTTTATAAATGTTTATTGTTTTATTTTATCAATATCCAAGTTTTGATTTGTAGGATAATTTACGTTCCTAGTGGGTTGATAAAGTCTTACTTGGTTCAATAAATCTACTACCTAGGTTTGTGTTTAAAAGGGGTTGCCTTCATTCGTAGAACTGTCACTTTTGAAGAAAGAGCCAAATACATGCACCCCATGCACCACGCGCATTAGACCCCAAAGTTAAGTATTTTCCGTACCTACTCCCTGAAAGGTCTTTGATACGATTGGTTGGAGCCGTAGTCAGGCAGAAACATAGAACATTGATATCCTCTATGGTTAGTGATCTGTGCTATGGGTAAACATTTATTAAGACCGTCATGACCGAACGGAAGTATGACTCGTAATTACTGGTTTTAAGTAGAGTTTGAACCGGACGGTGACGTACTTAACTACGACTTCTGATAAGCATTTGACATGGTCAACATGACGTCATGCTATTAAAGCTTAGCAAAATTAGGTTCTCTCCATCTCTCCTTCACTTCATCGCAGATCACCTTCGACATCGACACCAGTTTGTTAGGCTAGGCATGTATGTGTTGAGGATCTATCACACGTGGTATGTGTAAAAATTTACGCCGTATTATAAAGGCAAGATCGTGTTGGATCACCATAAATATTAGTTCCTTTTTTCCCCATATGCTATGAGTGTCGCTTCAGTATTTATTTTGGTTCTTTATCAGAAAAAATCGATAATGACCAATTTCATTTTTTTTAAGGATTTTGCATTCCCTGTACTTGGCTCCTTTATATAGAGTTATACTTTTAATAAAAGCATGAAATGATAACATAAAAATCTCACGAGTAAAATGTAATGGAGTATTTTAATCTGTGGAACTCATATGTCAAAAATGAATGTCATGTGGTCTATGCTTAGGGTCTATTGTGGGGTCTATGAAGTAAAATCTGCTCTGTGGTAAATGAACTGTCAATAATAAAAGTCTCACTACGTTTACGAGAAGTTATTTATTTTAATATCGCAAAAAATCCACACGATTATTTAAAAGTATGGCGTTAGCGAAGGGTCTATTTTGGGACCTTTGTTATTTCTAACCATGGTCTATGATTTTCTCTCTATGATCTTCTTCAAGTTCTAGTTCTTGCAAGATGTCTCTTACAAGCTGACGAAGCTCAGCCAGACAGTTGTACACTTGTAGCAAAACTGCAAATCAGTATTGCTTGCGGCCGCTCAAACATAAGGACGAGGAGAATAAGTCTATCTATAGATCTTGATGCTCCAGAGATAGGGGTAAACAACAGAACGACGAGGAAACCTCTCAAAAAAATGTAAATACATTATTCCAAATAGGATACATCGTATTAAAGAAAATAAAATTATATTTGATGTTCATTATAAATAATTATTACAAAGTTTGCATAATAACAATTTGTTGCTTAAATAATATTTATTAAAGACGTTCACACCCCTTAAACTAAATGTCTTAAATAGGTAAATATAAAATGTCTCTTCTTGTCGTATAGGAATATTGCACGTTTCTTAAAATTAAATATTGCTTATTACTAATAGGTTTAACGTGGTTAGCTTTCCTTTCAGAACCACTAGACGGTGCGCGAGAGAGTAGTGAGTCGGACGAAGTCACGATGTGTCCACGTGGGTTAGCAGATGGACATGTGGTCCTCTTCGTCACGCGGCCGCAGCGTAACGCGCGCGCTCACGACACCTCCACCTTCTCGCGCGCCTTGCGCAGGATACTCTGCAACTCTGACGCCGACGTCGTCTTGTACTGTAACATAATATAATTATATGAGCACGAGCGCCACTAGAATTACTTTTAGTGGTTGCATCTGCATCTAAATAACTAATGAAAAATACGTTACAAATGTCAATTAAGTTAATGACGAATAAAGGAAAACAACCCAGCTAGAAACTTATACCGTGAACCGTTGAGCATTTGTCTTAAAAAAATGCAACTTAAATAAATAAAATAAAATAAAATCATTTAATTCAGATGTCTAAAGATCCATATTAAGAATTTTTCAGTCATTCATTAAATTAAAATCATTAAAATATAACAATTAAATACATTAAGATTCAATCAAAAAATCAAAAAATTTAAAGGCACTAGATATTAAATAAACGTAGAAATATATTAAAATTACTTAGCATTATTATCAAGTTAAATTATTATATAATTAAATTACCCTTCTCACAAATGACCTCCAAAGTGGGGATGAGATTCTGTCCGCTACAGTCTCCAGGATTTTGTTTCGGCTGCCACGCAATCTGCAAATCAGGGATACCGTCTTTTTGCGGATAACGGCGTGAAAACCGTCAGTGCGATATAGCGCGAACATCCCCGATGCACTACAGAATCGTGGCAGCCCCAACATCATCCTGAAGATATTGTTATATTGGATGCGCAGGACATCCAGCGACCTTTTGGTGTGACTGACCCACAGACTTCCCGTGTAAAAGCTCTGACAGTATGCTTTAAAAAGCGTAGTCTTAACTTCTTCAGAGCAGCGGGAGAATCTGCGGACCAGAATATTACCTCTGACCGCTAGAGCCCTGCGATCCCTCTCAATATCTACATCATCCTCAAGGCCGTCGGTAAGGAAATGTCCCAGATATTTAAATTTAGTAACACGATTTACGCTCAAGCCATTTAGGGTAACACTGGGTGAATTATCGAGACATCTACCGCCGGCCCTGAAGATCATGTATTCACTCTTCTTTACATTGTAAAGAAGACCATGTACATCAGCATAGTCCTCACACACATCTAACATCTCTCTGAGACCACCCACCGTCGGGCTCAGCAGCACCATATCGTCCGCGTAGCTTATGTTGTTTACACATACACCATCTATCGAACAACCGACGCGCCTGCTGCTGAGCTCAACGATGAGGTCATTTATATACAGATTGAAGAGCTTGGGAGATGTCAAACCTCCCTGTCTCACCCCGCTCTCCAACCTATATGCTTCAGAAAGTGTATCAGCCCACCTTACAAAATTTGTTTGGTTCCCATACCAGTACCTGAATATATTGAGCACGGCCACCGGCACACCCCTGTCCCTCAACTTTCTCCAGAGCACATCGTAAGACACGAGATCAAAAGCCTTGGAGAGGTCAAGGAAACAAGCATATACCGGCGTCCTACGATCGGTATAGTACCGGACGGTATGCTTGAGACTTACTATTGCGCTTTCAGTCGATAGCCCAGGCCGAAACCCGAACTGAGCGTCGTGCAGTTTGATATAATCATCTAAACAAGAATCAAGCACACCGTCCAGCACCTTAGCGATCACAGTTGCAAGAGATATAGGGCGGTAGTTTCCCTTATCCGATATGTCCCCAGTCCTGTTCTTCACAATAGGCACTACGATGGTTTTCATTAAGTCATGTGGTAAATATGAGTGATTAATGCACATTGTGAAAAACAAGGCCAAGACCCTCGGTAGGTGAACCCCCGCATGCCGCAGATGCTCAACACTAAGCCCATCATGACCGGGAGATTTACCGCCTGTCATTTTATGTAGCACATGCCTTACTTGACTAGCCGTAACATGTACATCAGACTCCTCTCCATCACGTCTGGCATGGGAACCAAAAGACGACACTGACGGACCAAGCGGGGAGCGCACAAACATATTGGCGATGTGCACCGGTTCGCTTTTCCCATCCACACTTACAGGGAGGCCAGGCTTAATATCATGCTTACCTGTAGCCTTCCAGAATTTATTAAAATCTTTACTTGATCTGTGTTTATTCAGAATGTCCATTTTAAGTTGATCCTGATTGTTTTGGCACCATTTCAGTCGACTTTTAAAGATTTTACGTGACTCGAGCATTTCGTCATAAATGACGCCCACTGTAGGCCGATTGCATGCTACCCACAATTTGAACTTCAGCCTGGCCGCCTGATGAGCTTCACGAACAAGTTTATTCCAGCCGCATAAGTGCTTGCATTTACTTTGTTTAGTGCCTCGCCTCCCGCTTGACCCAACAGCGGCGTCACTCAGGATTCGAACTATATTCTCATACAGTTTGTTCAACACAATTTTATGGTCATCCAAACTGCATGATCCACGACTGCATTCCGTGAACTCGGTGGGGAAATCTATGTGACGTAACCCGTTGTGACACAAATTATGAAAGGTGTTTACTTGCGTTTTGTTTCTCTCACCCCAAACAACCGAACTACGACGCCAGTCGCTAGTCATAAATTTAGGTTAAAATGCCGTTTTGAATTTTTAAAGTTTATTTTTTTCAAGTGTTGAACAGTATTTATCTTTTTGAGGTACGACGGTTAAAGTTTAACGAATGGCATTTTAATGAATGAGCCTTGTAATTTTAATAACTCCATTTAATTCAGCAGATCATTCTTAATCCAAGAAATAAAAAGGACGGAAAAACTAATGAGACACTCCCATTTCAAAAGATGACAATGAGGAATGTATGGAATGCGATGGATGCATTTGCAAGTTGATCATAAAAATGTTGGTTGGAGCGTTATTGTGACTAACGCCTGCGTAGAGTCTGCGTTTAAGATAGACATCCTAGTGCCGTTAAAAAATATAAAGTACTGCGACGACTAGTAAAGTGGTAATAGTGTACGGCTTCCCGGTGTGGCGAGTACCGGTGCAGGTAGCCTCACCGTAGAATCGAGGACTCACCCCGGACACGTTCCGCTGCACGAGGATCTGGCTGTACAGACGCTTGCCCTCTTCCGCGCCCAGCGCCTGCTCCAGCTGCGAGCGTGTGAGGTTGAACAGCTGGTGGCCGGGCATGCGCAGCGCGCGCTGCGTCGCCGGACTGAAGCCCTTCGCCTCCAGCCACTCCACCACCTCGTCGGGGTTAGACTTCTGCAATGTGGGAAATAAACAATCAAACCGCTTGCAATCTAAAAATTTTTCTTTCCTCAAAAAATCATCATTACGATGCGCATCGCATGCGTTAATGCGTATAAAAATAATTAATTAGTTTGGTAGACGCTATCTCATTATACAACATTGATTTGGCTGTAATGTCAACGTGTTGTGATGGAAGTTAGTTAAACACTAATCCAAGAGATGGCGCCACGCTACCATGAAGCGTTAACAAGGAAAGGAGAATTTCGGCTTGCAAGTGTGGATTGCGATGGCCTAGTTGGTTAAGGCGTCTGGAGTACCTATCCAGAAGACGCGGGTTCGAATCCCGCTTGCAATCGAAAATTTTTCTTTCCTCAAAAAATCATCATCACTTACAATCTATTCAAATTAAAACAGGCTGATTTATCAGCACTTTTTCAGGGTAAATTTTTACATAAGACAGACCCCCAAAGGACCCCCTTTCACACTTCCTAGTGTTTAGGATATATATGATTTCTTCCCAGAATTTGATCCTTGTTAGCAACACTATCGAACGGTGTAATAATACAGGGTGTAATTTTTTTTTTCAAAATCAGCGGGTTTGATTCCTGGCCAGGATTTTAGATTTTTCAAAAATCCAATGATGCAATTTTAGTTTTCGTCAAAATCGGCCTCGAGACTCCTTTCAACGTTATTCGATATTCCTTATAGTTTCGAAAATAGCCATCCACGCCCAGTTGAAAAATTCACCCTGTATAACCCCAAAGGGATTTTTTCAGATCTCTTGTTTGTGGGAATTCCCGAACTCACACAGCGGCCTACCACTTAGGTAAAAAAGAAAAACAATTTACAAATAAACACAATACTAGTTACAAAAACAGTACCTGGTCGATGAAGATGTCGGGCGTCTTCTTAATGTCCAGCATCTTCTTGCGCGCCTGGTAGGCTGGCAGCACTAGCTTCAGCTCCTCGTGCAGGTCCTCGCTGCCGCTCAACATGGATTTGTTCGCTGCAGACGTTTGCATAAATTCAGTTAAGGGGAGCAGTGAAACGCATTTATATCTGTGTGTTCGTGATAAATGCATTTAGTAGAGGTTGGGTTCCGACCCCTCATTTACCGACAAAACCGTACCGTAGTACATCAGCTTGAAAACTGCGAGGACTAGGAAGCTCGCCGTCCGTCCAAGGATAAGGTCCAAATTGAAGGCGTGTTGTCTTCCACGCGTTCCTCAAAGAAGACGGGGCCTCCATAAAGCTAGACGCCAACTCGTGGGTGAAGAAACCGCGGGGAGAAGCTAGTAAGTAGTAAAGTCTTGTACTCACACTTCATGGTGCCGGTGGTGCGGGGTGGCGGAGGCTGCGGCGCGGGCGGTGGTGGTGGCTGTGGCGCGGGGGGAGCCTCCGCGGGCGGCGGGGGCGGCGGCGGTGGCGGCGCGGGCGCGGGCGCAGCTCGCTCTGCAACACACTCTCGGTTGTACATGATCTTCAAGTACCAGACACTCATTATGTTTAAATCCCATTGTTGACAGGTCATAGTAGAATCCATTCTCTAGTTATTGTTTTTTTATATGAGTAGCAAATGCACTGTTAACATGGCTCCCAATAAAGAAGATTGTAAACACATCGAGCACATTGTGATGTAAACTTTACTAATTATATCTCATACGCACGTTACCTAAGGATCAGTTCACACCGGACGCGACGCGACCATACTGCAAATGTGATTTATTCGTGCAGTAAATTACGTTAGACTTTGATTCACTCCATTAAAATGTGCACGCAGCGTGTCTCGGTGTGTATTGACCC
The DNA here is from genome assembly GCA_028554685.1 of Agrotis ipsilon. Lineage (NCBI taxonomy): Eukaryota > Metazoa > Arthropoda > Insecta > Lepidoptera > Noctuidae > Agrotis > Agrotis ipsilon. The sequence goes on from CM052980.1 coordinate 12,331,383, forward strand.
CTGATATTGTACATCAAAGTAAATGTTGGGAGGAGAAAGAACAGTTTAAGAAAAGTAAGGGAGACAGACTTTTGCTTGAATATTTGTGAATAATTGAACTTATTAACTATTTTATGTACTATAATAGAACACAACAAAGAAGCACACTTACCGTGACAAGGTAGCACACACACAAACACAACATTTATGGAAGCAAAGCACACGCACTGATGATGATGAGGCAGGTACACGTTGAGGGAGATTGTGACACCGTGTCAAGTAATATCTTCGTAATCAGTTTTCTTAACTTTTGTTACTCAACCCTTCGTGGTGACAATTTTCTCGGGACTCCAGGGGATTACTAACACATCAACATTTGGTTTGATAAAAAAATGAATTTTAATAGTAAAATAGGTACAGGTATGGAACTATCTAACGACGGAGAGGACCCCGCGCCCGCTCCGCTCACAATATATTAATAGTACCTATGAATATATACCCATATTATTTGTTTCATTTACATCGTATCTAGCTTTAGATAATATATATATTATTATTTTATTTGTATATATTTTGTGATGTAAGATACATAGTTATGAATACTAGCGCACCGCACGCTCGGTACAGAGTGAAGCTGCGAACTTGTTGTACGTAGACATTTACAAAGTAAATAATTTAAATCAGACTTGTATGATATACGTGGCGGCCACACACGCCACACACACGCCACAAACAGGCCACACCACACTGACGTCACGAACACACGCGACAAATGCTTAGTACGCTACACTGGCGCGATGGCGGTACAGCCTCCAGACCACGTCACCTGCAGCGTGAGATCAACGTCAGCCATGCATTGAGCAGGCCGCGTGGCCCACACCGCATGGTGTGGTCCGGGGCGTCTGGTAAACATACGAACATGAGTCAAGCGCACACACACACATGCGCGGCCGGGGGGCACCTAGCGCCACACACACACAGCTACACCCGGCGCACGCGCACACCCGAGTGCGTGCGCCGACAGTTGTCAGGTGTCCGTTGTGTGTGTATTTTCTGTGCGCTAGAAGTATCGGAACTCGCCCTTCTTGCCAAGGCGCTCGCGGCGCACCCAGTCGGCCGCGCCCGCACCCCCCGGCCCCGCGCCGCCCTGCCCCCCGCCCCCTGCGGGCCCCTGCCCCTCCCGCCCCCCGTGTCCCCCCGCGCCCCTACCAGCCGGGCCCGTGGGGCTGCTGCCGCCGGATCCGCGTCCGCCAGCTCCCTCCTGGAACAAAAATATCCAAATTTTTACAGAACATTCTTCTACTCCATCCAACTGTCCTACGTGAGTTCGACAAACTAATGTGTGAATTGCATTGATTGACGCTTGTGCAACAAAAGTGTAGGTACCTACTGCTACTCACTAACATAGTTCAATTCAAATGCATACTTGTGCGACACACTGAAGGTCGACAACACGCTGGTGCGACAAACGATTGTGCGAAAGTGGTGCGACAAAGAAAATGTAGTCGAAAACGGACAACAAAGGGTCACGTCACACCTAGACGCACCACTACGCTCACATTACAATAACAATAGGGTTACTCAATCTATTTACTTCACGAAAAGATAAACATTTGAAGTACCGGTGCGTCACATCGCCGCGTCCGTCTCTCTGTGAGCTGACCCTTAGCGAGTATGCTCATGACGCGATTCGTGTGATTTGCAATTTCTACTAACTAAAAAGAGAGTCTTCCTTGCTATTACGTTACATTAATGAACTCTCAAGTTCAGAGAGTTTTTTCCTAAAATGTTGATTCGAGGAGCTATTGCATTGAATTTATCAAGAGCGAGTATTAGAACTATAGTCAGTCGCAGTACAGTACTGTCGCGCAAGCGTCAATCTGAAGTCTAAGTTATTAACCCCCGACGGAAAAAGAGGGGTGTTATAAGTTTGACGTGTCTGTCTGTCTGTCTGTGTGTCTGTCTGTCTGTCTGTCTGTGGCATCATAGAGCCCGAACGGATGAAGCGATTTCAATTTAGTTTTTTTTGTATGAAAGGTGACTTATCTGGGTGAAAGTGGGGAAAGGTAACCGAGGATCTGCAAATATACTCGAGTTGGGTATCAAATGAAAGCGTATTGAAAGGGAATATTGATGACTTAGTCGGGAGTACTCTAAGCAACATATAATGATATAAGTTTGTACCTATAAAAAGTGTAAAATAAAAAATAAATTAAAAATTTAATAAACCCCCGACACAAAAACCAATTTAAAAAGTAAAAAATAACAAAAATACGTCGCGTTGGGGGACTGCAAAAAAACAGGAGATGATAAATAATTTGTAGCATTTTTTACTTTTTAAATTGGTTTTTGTGTCGGGGGTTTATTATTTTTTTTTATGACCAATGTAAACAAATGTAACCATCAAGCTTAACGGTCTCCATAATCTATGAGCCACAGCTCAGTCGTACCTGGTAGTGTGTGTAGATGGGGTTGGGGTAGAGGTGCGGCGAGGCGGGGGGGGAGCCGGCCGGCGCCACGATGGTGTGCGGCACGTGCGCCGCCACGCCGCGGCGGTTGCGGGCCTTCCACCACTTGCGGGAGTCGTCCAGTACCTGTCCATCAAACACAAATTTGAACCAAAATATATCAGAAAGTTAGTAATCCAAGTGCAGACCAACAACTGGTGGTCTACCCAAGGAACTGGCTCTAGACGACTTTCATAGCTCTATCTCTTTCCCACAGCCTAACTATTCACGCTTTAAAATGTCATTGTAGGCCACCTGATCTACGCGTGTCGACGTGAGACTACATACCTCGAGATACTCGCCGCGTACGACCGTGAGCTCCTTGTCGTTGTTGGCTGTACGCGGATACGTAACGCGCACAACGCGCCCGCCGCGTGCCATCACGCCGCGTGCCCACGCCTCGCCCAGGTCATCTGTAATCACAAGCATCTTACTGAGCTGACTGCTGACTGTTCGTCAGTATAATCCTCACTCAGCGATCAAAAAGGACGTGAACTGCCAAGGACGCTCTTTGAGACTGAGGATCGAAACGTAGGTTCCTTAAAAAAAAGAGATAAAACAGGAAGCCTCTGTGAGTTTATTTATTAGCATGATGTGCATGATATTAATGTCGTACCGTCATCTCTGTCGGCGCGGTAGGCCTGTTCCCGGTCAGGAGAGGACGCCGCGCTCGAGTCCTCGCGCCCCACACCGCGCATGTTCCTGTCGACACTGTGCACAATTATGTATATTTTTTTTTTTAATGTTTTCAAAATCATCATCATCATCTGCCTATTATAGCCTTTTCCCAATTATATTGGGGTCAGCTTCCAGTCAAACCAGATGCAGCTGGATATCAGTATTTTAGATGAAGTGACTGCCTGTCGGACCTCCACAACCCAGTAAGGGTAATAAACATACCACATGGTAAGGCTGGTTGTCAGACTTTATAGCTTTGACTAACAGTAACGACTGTCAAAGATCTACCAAATGATAGCCGGGGGAACCAACGCTTTACGTTGCTTTCGAGGCACGAAGGAAACTGGCTATGATAGATGGTCACCCATCCGCAGACCAACCTCGGCAAGCAAGGCTCGTTGTTTTCTAAATGTATACTTTAATTTTCATGTATGTCTAATGTACCTATACTTTAGCACATACCTACATGACAACATTAATGAAATCACAACGTTCTGGGCTGGAATAAAACAGATTAAAGAGAGATTTAGGTTAGGTTTTCAGATAATCTAGGGTAGGGCGCGTACTGGTCCGTGTACAGGTCGGGCTCGTCGCGCTCGTACCGCTCGTAGGCGCCGGGCTCGGCCGCGGCCAGCTCGGCGCGCCCGTCCGAGCTGCGGCGCGGCGACGACCTGCCCAACACCACACGTACACAACACCACAACACACACTTCAAGCGAACAATTACAACATACAACAGCAAACAAACAATGAGCTTTTTCTAGTTCTTTTTATAAAACGTTGCCCCACATTAGGAATTTCTCCTGTTTTGTGGGTGCGTTTACAAACATAGAAACTCACATACACAAACACCCAAACCCGGAACAACTGTTTGTAGGTCATACAAATATTGTTCCATGCGGGAATCGAACCCACGACACGCTGCGCAGCAGTCCAATACTGTGCCATAACACTCTGAACTATGGTTTTAAAACTTGTGCTATGAGACAAAATTACACAACAATGATTGGCGATTGATAAACAGGCACATGGAGCACATATTTAGACGATTTATAGGGAACATTGAATACATGTACATTCATTGAACATACCTGCGCAATGGCTGATCGTCCACCTGGTAGTCAGGACTCCAGCCGTCCATGAACACGGGCTGGTACGGCGGAATTGTCGTCTTCCATTGCTCCCTGACGAAACAAACACACTACTTATAACCAGAATAAACGACGATACAGTGAGCTAAGAACAGAGGTAAGTTTTTTAGACATTTATAATTTACGATAACTTTGATGCCTTTGATTTCTTTCACTGAAAAAATCCGAATAATATCAAAAAGAAAAATCACCAGTATAATGTTTCATACTCTTTAGTTAATTAATATCTGAAGAAACAAAGAAATTAGCTATTATTTAACTGTAAGTTTTTTTCACAAAGCTTAATTTGAATAGGTGTTCCCCAGGGTATTATGTTGAGTCCTTCCTTATTCTTTTACTTTAGAACAGTACATTTAAGGATTCACTTATGACAGCTCAAGTTCAAATTCAGCGACGACTTCTAATACTATTGCGAATTCCAAAGTCATTAGACCTGACTTTTCCTTGTAATAAAGAGATAAGATAGGAACGAATTAACTACTTGTTTTGCGTAAGTAGTTTGTTTATTATTCACTACTACTAAGTACTAACTTCTAGATCGAGCCGTAGCATCTATATAACGCAAATCGTGAATTGCCTCTATTTGTTTCATTTCCCTGCTATTAAGCTGAATCCAACTTGGGCATCAAGTATGCAATAAAAATGAAATCGACCAGGTTTAAAAGTTATGAGTGCGGATCCTCTGCTGTCTGTTAAAATTAGTGGTTGACTAGTGTAGCGTGCAGAGACACAGTTGTTCAAACGAGGGCCTACAAACATACATTTTTACCATTTACATAATATCAATATAATTTAAATATATCTGATAAGGTTATCTGCTGCTAAATATTCCGTATTCGATGGTACCTGTTTTTGACGGTCAACCACGGAATTTAATACAGTGCGGATTATCTACCGCGCTGTATTTTAATACGCGATGGTCGAGGATTATGACCTAACAGATATAGATAAGGTGGTAGATAACGGAAAATTAACACTTGCATATTTTTCCAAAAAGTTAATGAAAAAGGGACATCATTTTGAAACATAAGCGGACTTAAATCGCACATGGCAGATACGTCAGAATATCAACAGCACAGTCACAACATGAACAGAAGAATGCTATGGGAGAGTTCATAGTTCATACCTCGGTATTAGCCATGCGTCGCCCAGAGAGTGCCACAGCTCGGTCTCCTTGCTGGTGACGCAGTTGGCGAGCAAATTGAGCGCGTCGCGAGTGAGCAGCGGCTGCACCACCCGGGATGGCAGGCGACCGTCTGCCGCGTCCTGCGCCGCGTCCACGATCAGCGCCAGCGGTGTGAACAAGAAATGCACCAGCTCAGGCGCGTTGGGGTCGTGGATGTGCGCGCGCAGTCGAGCCAGCAGGTTGAATGACAACTTGAACTTCTGCAGCACGTCCACGAAATCGCGCTCGGGCGGCGGCCGCGTGCGCAGTGCCAGCATGCCCTCGCCCGCGTTGGCGCCGCCGCTACCTGGAACACGTTATAAATATTATGACCACAGTATTTTCACAGGAGCTGGAGGCTAGATAACAACAGCTATACACGTTTGTTTACAAATTTAAACCGCGCTTGCCGAGGTTGGATTGTGGATGGGTGATATCCGTAGCACGTAAAGCTGTTGGTCACGGCTGTCATTTGTAGATCTTTGGCAGTCGGCTCATAAGTCTGACATTTTTTTTTCAAGAAACCTTATTATCAGTCAGATTATTATCAGTTACTGGGTAGTAGAGGTCAGATAGGCAGTCGCTCCATGTACAGTATGGATATTCAGTTGCATCTCAACCCAACCCCAACTTTGTTGGGGAAAAAGCTTCATTCCGATGACTCATTATCGTTTTTCACTCAACGTAAGTAAGCAATATTGATGCCTCGTGGGTACCTGTGCCCCTCCGACCGCCTCGCGAGCGCCGCCGCCGCTCCAACTCGCGCTGCGCTGCGGCCGCATGCTGCAGCCGCGCGATGAACTTCTCTATGTCGTCGAAGCAGCGGTTGAGGATGGCGATGTCCTGCTCGTACAGCCGCTCCGAGCCCGTGGAGGACGCGTCATCGCGGTCGCCACCGGAGCCGCCGCGCTCGCCGCGCCCCAGCTGCGCTGACATTTGCTGCAAACACACACAAACTGCTTAGGAAGTTGTTCATAGTCATATCGCGTGTCTTGTTTTCACGCGAGAGCCTTCACTGTTCGCCTTTGACCATAAGTTGTATGACAGTGGGTGCAGCTAAACTGTCACACAGACAGGCTCAAGGTGCAAGGGTACAGGCAGGACACGCTGGTCACACTCACGATGAGCACGGCCTCCCATTGCTTCTCCGTGTAGGTGTTGTAGAGGCGCGCCATGTCGCTGCCGCAGCCGTCCTGCGCGGAGTGAGAGGTGCGGGCCCGCACCGTGCGCTTATCGCGTAGATAACGCGCTGACAAGAGCTAATCAGCGCCGAACTCCTCCACACTCAGCACCAACCACTAGTGCCATTCATGAACCACTTCAGGCACCAAGCTCACAGCACCTCATGTGGACACGTACGCGCACACGCGCTCTCCGCCACGGTTAGGTGTGGATCACTTACTAATGAGTGTTTTTCATCAAAATATTGCCCTTTGACCACCAGAACCAAAGTAAATATTTCTGTTTTAATTTAAGATACTGTAATAATCGTCATACTTGTTTTCAAGTTCCGTATCTGATAAGAGTGCTTACTCTGCGATAAGATAACATAACAAATTATGCGTATGATTCAACTATATAAACGTGTCCTGGAGTGATTGCATATTGATGATCGGTGACGGATTCTTTAAAATTACTCTATTTCGATGGTTGCAGCTGTATTCCGTATGGATATTAGTTAACCCTTTATACAAGATAGTTCAGACCCAACATGTTCTACTGCGGGGGTCAGCGTTACCAGTTGTATCTTTGTCGGAACAGGGATGTAATCTTAGATAGTTATTGCGTTTGGTCTGAAACCCTAAATTGCAGTACATACGTTTATGAATGCAAAACGTCTGAAACACAAAATAACTAAAAGTAGTTTGCTTTTGCAGCGAAAAGTCTATCCTGGATCTTGTGGCACCCCGACACGGACAGTTTTATTGAACTAGACTAGTTAGCGGACAATTTATCCATTATCGATCATATATCGATTTTTGATAAAAAACCTGAATATGTCAGTGTTATATGCTTTTGAACCATTGATAAGACGGTCAACGTCAAGGAAACATCGAGGTTCGGTTTGGCAAGGTTTCGGTTACCCTTGCAGACGAGGATCCTATAGGTATTCTTAATTGATATTATAGCAACACCTAGTGGGGATTCCTCATTTTATTACAAAAATCCCTACTATGCTAATTGATTTTATTTAACGGTAGGGGATTTATGGAAACTAAATAACAAATAAAACTTCGAATAGTATGGGCACTTGTCAGTGGGGATTTCTGGAGCCTTAAAATTGTGCTTTTATGAGCAAATCTAAATGAAGTTTTGCTTCTAAGACGTGCCGCAATTTATGTTGACTGCTAAAAACAGCGCTGCACTGGTAGCTATATCAAAATTGCCAATTCTATAATATGATCCGTAAATAAATAACATTCAAATTCAGACTTTTTTTTTACGTGGTAAAATAATCAAATGAATCCACCCAACCCCTACTGTCAGACTTGTACTGACTAAAATCCACGGTGTCCTTCAATAGCCCTTTATGTTCCGGGGTCACGGAGATGGAATAAGTCCCGCGACCAAGAAAAAATTCTAATTGAGACTTGGTTACAGTTTCGGATATGTTCTGGCATCTAAACACACGTCAACTTTCTACAATGTATCTTCAATCAATTTTCAACTTTATCACAAAATTAGAAGATTTATGTTCGATTGGGAAAAAGTAACAGATTGGGGTGGTTTGATGTGATGACGTAAGCTCTAAGGTAACGTTTAATAATCAATGTTTTTAATGAAAGTTCTATTTCTGGCGTTTGAAATAGTATTAAGATCGTTGATTACTAACTAGTAATTGATTTGTGTGTTATTTAGCATTTCAAAACGCCGCCGCTACGCGCCGCCTCTGTACTTGTGATGCAAGCGAGGCTATCGCTATCGTTATCTCTGCCGCCGATCGATACGATAGCGCGATGCGATACGTCGATGTAATCGCGCATATTTCTAGAACTCACATTGTTCTACGATGACACATCGTCTATTTTGTTGAGCCCCAGAATGAATTGAACTGTTGACGTGTATGATGCACGACACTCGATGCACTCCTGTGAGTGATTGTAGCAGATATTATTCATATGTCGTGGATGACCTACCGTTGTTTGCACTACCTGAGTAGTATATATCATTGTTTGACAATTGTTCCTTTGCCGCCTCTCTTACTTTTTCTTTCACAAATAGTACGAACTTGCAGCAGCACGGTATTCCTGCACAGCTGCGTGTCTGTCTGTCTCCTTCATCAGTTAATACATCATTGTCATTCTTTATTTTATTTTCCGTATTTCTAATATTACGTTATACGAATGGAATTCCATTATCAGCCATTAAATTATTACAATAAAATTTCAATTGCATAATATCACTAGGTACCCTCTAAAGATAATAAATGTGAACAAAAATACTAAATATGATGTGGGCTTTGTATTTTGGTAATTGTTGTGATGTATAAGCGTCTTTATTGGAATTATAGATTGGATTGAGGGTTTTCTGTATAACTTCCCATAATCCCAATGGCCCTGCCCTAATTAGATAAAGTTTTTTACAAATCTCTTATAATTGATGGGTGGTAACAGATATCTCAACTGCAGTAAGCATGCGAAAGTTACAGATAGATTTTATTTATGTAGTTACTACGAAATTCTTGCCCAGAGTTGATGTCAGTGCGGCCAGTGCTAGTCTAGTTTGCTGAGCAGTCATTTTCACAAAGGAGCAAGTTGACCTGCTTTTGACCACTTAACAGCAGTTGCAGGTTACACCGTGACAGGGTCTAGACCCGTCAGTACAATGTAGGTACCCGTCAGGGTCTAGACTAGTCGTGGTCAGTTAGTACAATGTGGTACACACCTGCCTGCGCGGCCGTTCCGCTTCATTCTCCCGCTCCCGCTCTCGCTCCCGTTCGATGATGAAGTCGCGCCCCCCGTCGCCCGCGCCTCCCCCGCTCACCCCCCTGTACACACACAAACACATATTACAGGCCAGCTCACATTGTAATGAACCATTACAGCACTTTCTTGACACAATAATGTATGCATCCACCGCGATGCAAGCTACGGGCGCACGGCTCCTTTTGGTTGCTAACGATTCCACGGCAGTACACAAGTACACACGAATAATTAATTAACCTTCGACTATTTAAAAATGCAGCACTGCCGTGCACGCGGACAGAGTTGAGATAAGTGATCGTCTTATTCGATCAAGCCTCGCGTGTTGCGATGACATCAATAAATTGAGCAGTAGCGTGCCCGTGAGTTGTAATGCACAATCATATAATAATTTACAAACACGTGTGTAGCATCTCCGTGCGCCGCTGCAGGTCGAGGCTAACAAGAATCTGCTACATTTAACAGTCATAATTATACTTAGCAACAAACAAAATGATCAATCTAAGCACTGATGTAGCACATTTATTCATCTTCCAAATAATCTTTATTGAAACGAACAGCAACGAGATTTAGATTGTACAGACACACACTTTAAACTTAACACAAAACTACACATTTGACCAGCAGCATGCTTAGATTATTCTATAATCTCCTTGATCTGATAGTGGAACTGTATAGTACACCAGCATGATACTTAGGGGAGGGATGTCAGATGTGTCACAACACCAAACAAATACCAATACACTGAACCTTCCACCACAATCTTATCACTGTCAAAGTCAATGTAAATCCAGTGCTGAAGGCATCTCACAACACTATGGGTTCTTCTGGATAAGCGGAATTTGAGCAATAGAGAGGAGCAGTACCAGGAGTAGGCGGCCACGGGTAGCGCGATCTTGTGCTTGATGTAGATCATCCGAGAACTGAGCCAGACTGAGCCGCACTCGTGCGCAAGATACGAGCGCAGATAACATGGACCGCTCTCCAGATACCGGAGCCGGAGATAAAGGCCGTTATCACGACGAGGCAGATGATTTGTGTTTGAGAATATGTGTCGCAAACGTGTCACAACAATGGAGTGTGGCTTGCCAACGAGTGTCGAGGTCGACGCAGCAGTCACAGACACAGGAGTGTTCGTGATTCGCGAGGAAAATTTTCTAAGGAAATTTTTAACATCTGTCGACTGTACAGACCCATGGTGTTGAAAGTTCGGAAACGGTTTGAAAATGTACGAAAGTGGAATAAGCACAGACATATTTTTGATTCGATTGGGTTGACGTTAATTTCTTAAGAAGTTGAATAGGTATGTTATCTGTCATTGTTTCACTAGATTATATCCATCAGTAAATGTGCGTTAAATAAACCCGAAAATCCTGTGGGAATCTGATCAGATGAGACCTTTCAATTATTGCCCCAGAACTGATTACAGTAATTATTCTATTATTTTAAGACTTTGGTTTATCCTCACTTGAGCGCGTTGAGCTCCTCGACGAGTGCTTGTGCGCTGACGTCGTGGCACTGGAAGATGTGCAGCTCCCTGCGCGGCGCCCCCGCTCCCCCCGCACTGCTGGCGCTGCGCACGGAGCCCGCCCCCGCCCCCGCACCCTCGCCCTCCGCCGCCGCGCCCACCACGAAGGCCAGCACGTTGTTGTAGAGCTCGGCGGGCTCGGGAGACGTGAACGCCGTCGGCGAGTGCACCCACGACGCCGGGAACCGCTCCATTATTGACTGCGGACAAGTAAAACGTGTTGAACCACTGTACTCCAACTCCCATTAACATTATCAACCAGACAAGAGGACACACATGACTTTAGATACCACTTGCCTGAAACAGTGCATCTCGTGACTAGGTAGGTACAGTACTACGTACATATTTCTATCTACACGGGGGATATTTGGGTCCTCTACCTAATTTTAAAGATAAGGTCCAGCCACAAAAACGGAGCTGATATATGTTTATAACTTTAGAGAGATGCCACATACCCCTGTCTCATAGTCCATGACGAGCACCCACTGTCCCTCCAGGGATAGTTGCATCTTTTGGCTCCATATTCCTGCAATCAAACAATCTAAATCAGCTCGTTACATCTAGTCCAACTGATTTTTGTGTACGAAGGCGCTGAACTACAACAGGACAACAACTCCGGCCTACTAACAAGAAACCATTGTGGTCAGTAAGAGTCTGATAATCCTACTTTGCACGTAAAATGGAAAGTATGGTGTAATGGAGGTGCGGATACCAGCCGATAGACAATACAGTACAAAGGCAAAAAGAGTTATGGCCAGTATTCGAGGCACTGGTCCCTGTCAGTTCATCAGCCTAGTGTGTATGTTGGAATCGCAGTAATAAGTGCACAGTACTGACCGTTGGTCTTCTCCAGCTGCAGCAGTCGGCGCATGCCATCGGCGGGGTACACGATGCCGGTCTCGCGCGTCACCGTGAACGTGGCCAGGTGCTCCAGCACGTACACGCTGCGCTCCCCGTCCCCCGCGCCCCCGCCGCCACCCCGCAGCCCCGCCAGCTCGTCGAACTCATCGAGCGCGCGCTGCGCCTCCACGCGCGAGCGCGTCGTGCCGCCGCCTCGCGTGCCCATGCCTGTCTCGCGCGCTCCTCACTCACGCACTGCTACAACCGCTCATCACGACCCGGACTCACTCCGGACTTGCCACAACCAACTGGATACACTTGATCACCTGCTGACAAAAGATAAATTATTTATTAAAAAAAAAAGTTCAAAAAAAAACAATTATCACTATAGTTAAATTAAAGTGGTGAGCATTCGCGAGATGCTCGACAACTTGATATACACAAATAACAAGAAAAAGCAAAAACAGCAGGAACTCCACGTGGCAGATAGGAGAACGCTGCATGATTACAGATAATTTTGCTAGATGTAAAATTAGTTATAATATACGGCGCTGGTTTTAGGTTACAAGTAGCGTCTGGCTATAGAAAAATGAGCACAAGTGTATAGTTTTCTCCGCGTCGTCCGTGCTGAGGGTAAACAGTGTGTTGGCCACACCTGCGGCCTCTGAGGGGACGATTTCTCCGAGCGAGAGTGGTCGCCTCAACACGCGACTCGCATCCATAACGTGCACACACTAAACTCTCAATTGCTACCTGTTAGCAACGTGTGTTAGTTCCTAGCGTAAAAGACCTTTCTAGAATTCCTTTTGCCTTCAAATACAACGAACGAACCATAAAACCATATCCATTATTAAGAGATCGACTACAAGAGCAGATGATCAAGATCTGGTCAAATACCGACGTGGCTATGCCCTTACACATCCCAATCCCAACGGAAGGCAGCAACGGTGCCAGCTCTGAGACTGGGCATATAGCCCGGGTGGCGCATGGTGACTACCAGCCAGGCCCCAGACCGCGCGGATGAGGCGGCAGGTAGGATAAGGGGTCCTAGCTCTTGTGACCAAAGTATACACTAGATCAGTTCGAACCATATAATTAAAGAGAAATAAAAAAGACTTTGAAAATCAGTTGAACCAGAACAGGCCCTTCCTAATACTAGTTTGAGACATGTTCTAGTGCCAGACAATCCGGCCTAGTCCAACCCTGACTTTACTATACAATACGTAGTACTATTGATACTATTAAGTATTCTGTGACTTCACATTCCGTTTATAGTTTCATACAGTGGTGGTTTTTCTTTCCAATTATAGTTTCATGTCTCTGAAATCCTTTACTGTTTCAGTAAACGAACCTTGGAAATTGATAATATCTATTAAAAAAAAATCGATAACTCATTTCCAGCAACGTCATTGGCCATTCATTCACGAAGGTGAATCATTTGGAATATTGCTAAGTGACCGTTTGAGACCCTCTGTTCTGGACATCTTAGTGCTAAACACTGCGGCCTAGCGCGTGTGCGCGGCGGGCGCGATAATAATGATGTATGAAATCGCCGCTGTGGCCACACTGAAGTGACTAGGCGGGGACCTGCGCGATGTACGAGCGACTTTGCGAGCCTAAGGCGTTGCTAGGCAAAACCGATACAACGGTGGCGCAGTATCAAACCTTTCGTCTTTAGTGCGCCGATGACCAGACAGACTAAAATACACGTGGATTTTTTTATTATTTTTCAGTACTTAGAAAATGTGATGATTTATATAGTGTATTAATCCTAATAACCTTAAAAATAATAATTAATTCTTAACCATTTTTAGTTATATTCCACCGTTGCAACCCTGAATCGCCGACAAAAACGCTGATCGGCTGACACTTCCGCCCCGCACGCCCGAACCGCCTTCCACGCGCGCGCCGACGCGTAGCTCCATTGTGGACGACCCTGACGCCGATTCGGACCTCTATACGGGTTTTAAAAAGAATAGAATTAAAAATAAATATTTTATCTCTGAATTTTCTACTGATGTTATTAGAGGCAAAGGCAATAGCTTAATTTACAGTAATTTTATGGCAATTCAGTCTATGATTTTGTTAAAAAGACTATTTAAGGCCCGGAATTCAGGTAGAACAGGTAGTGTAGTACTAATTTCCCACCAAAAACACACCTGTTAAAAAGGGGTGCAAGTTCGCCTAAAAAAGGGTTGAAATCCAGTCAATGGAACTTGCCAAGTTCCATTGATTTTATTTCAACTAAGTAGTATAGTACTAACATTAGGCGCAAATGATTGCTATCACTAAATGAACAAAGACTACGTACGTGACCAACTTTAATTTGCTTAGATAATATTAATGAATCCAAGGCCGCGTCCACTTAAGAGTCGATTAGAAATATTTATAACTACTATTACGCGATAAGGTTGGACAGCCATTGTTACTGCAAGCGGCACTTACACATACACGCACACGTTATCGCAAATGCGCAAGCGCAGCGCAATTTAGTTCGCGTGTCTCGGGTTTGATTCCCGCACTGAACAAGTATTTGTATGACAGAAAATTTGTTTTTCTAGGACTAGCAGTTTTATGTGAACTGGTATTATGGCGCGTAGCATAGCGCCTATAAATAACATACAAAATATCCTTTTCGGGTAAATACATAGTTTTTAATTGAGTCGAAATGTTGTTTTAAGAATTACAGTAAGTTCTAAATATCGAATAAGTCTAATAATTTGCATTGAACAAGAAAGACCAACAGAAAAAGTAGTTTGAAACTATTTACAACCAACGCAACGTGATACATAAAGTTAGGTATTTGACATTTAATATTTATCAGTACAACCCTTGCGTATTATTATTTTCTTTTAGTATAACACAGTTTTAATAATACTTTTCTTTTTTTTTTAAAACGGGATCAACTGGGAACGAGTAGGGTGAGCGCGTTGATGTCTTTTGTATGCGCAATCCGCGCTCTGGACTCGCGCCCCGTGTCGTTACCCCCTGGGACTTTCACCCTCACCAGATTCTTGTAACTTGTCATACTCTGTTATAGCCAGTGTGTCAAAAGTGAAGTACTTTTTTTTTAACGTGGTAAAATTATCAAATGAGTCCTACCACCCCGGGCAGGGCGGGAGGGACTGTAGCCGGGTCGCGGTAATTAAATAAGTCCAGCGATCAACAGTGAAGTACTTAGAACTCATATCGATAACGTGACGATTGACGATGCACTCGATTCACCGCGATTTATTTTATTCTCTAATAGTGTCAGCTAAGTAATATACTAGCGCTACTAATGAGATGAGCACGCGCAGGCGAGCTGTGACTCACTGCGACACGTCACGTCACTGCAACAATCACGATGAACACTCGTCACGGTTTAGCAGTCTTACTTAATGAACTGAAAGGTTGTAAATACACACTTGGTACAAACGGCTACACGGGCTACCTATCAAGCTATACAAAACCATTTTATTGTGGTCTCGCTTCTTATGGTCTGTCCGCATATTCCCCGGTCAGCTTATACTGGTTTTGTATAGCTTGATGTGTAGTCGTGTGTACATTATGATGCTGAGAAATTACAATCGAAAAAATTTGATAAACGTTGTCAGATCTGAGTATCAAAACCGCGCGACCGGTACACGGCACTCCTATTTACGGCAGTATGTTAAAAGTTAAACCACATTATTATCAATAGAAGTATGCGGAGTAAGTACGCGCGTGGTATCAACTTACTGCTTACCGTACGTAATATATTAACTGGGAACTGTTGGTGTGTGACGATGACGTCATCCTACTCAACGTGTGTGCACGGCAGTATGGATCACAAATAGGACTTACTCCCGGTGCTACAATTTCCTGGAAATAATGTGAAGGAAGGTTTTTGTGGGACCGCGGAAGCATGTCCTGTACTCATTCCTGTGTACTTGACTTTTAATGTGTATAATCTTATCTTCCTCAGTGTACCTCAAAACGCTGCGCTTTTTTTGAGGACCCTTACCCGCGCTACTGAGGGGTACGGGAAGCGAAAGTAGCCAGTTCATGAAAATTCTAACTTTTCCTCGGCCGTGGCCTACAATTAGCGTTTTTTCTTGAAGCAATAATCAACAATATTATTCGTCTACCAAGTATTCTTTTCACTTCTACATAGATCTTCATCTGCTAAGCAACACGACATGCACACAGCTCACTAATGCTCCCAGCACCCGGACCTGTGCGCCCGCGCCGCCCGTCGCCGGCTGCTTAGCTTGCGGCTCGTGTTCATGAGCTGTTGTGAAAGTTCCCACGGCCGATACATTAGAGAGTGGTGCTCACTGACTCATGCGTGTGTTCGCATGCAGATCACTCACATATGATGATCACGTGTGTCCCTGCGGACCAGCCAGTGCTGTCTTCTTGTTATAAATTGCTGAATTTTGGTATAGGTTCAAGCATATTCTGCCCGAAAGCCCGTTGGGTTGACGATATCGTCAAGATCGCAGGGAATAAATGGATGCGAAAGTGGGTGGCCTATACCCAGCAGTGGGTGATCCCGGGCTGATATGATGATGATGAAAGTATATTCTAATTATCGATCAAAGCCCTGGTTCAAAAAATCATTACCTATGACTTCTTGAGCCCGACTTCGGCGAAGCCCAAAGTGAGTAGGTGTAAGTAAGTAAAATGATATTAGCATTATTAATTAACTTTTATAGAGAAACTAAGAGCAAAATGAGGTTGGAAGTTGAGGAACCCTCGATTGTATCTGTCAAGCTCAAAAAATTACGATTGTCTGGACCACGAAGAGTCTTTAGTTTTACTCATTATGGGTCTCATAATTGATTTATTATGTTATTTTCCATTTGATTTGGAGTTGGGAGTCTCTGTTACTCTGGGGCCCTGTATCATTGGTGTCTGATACAGCCAAAGCTACGCCCTCCATTAACACAGGGGATGTTGCCACAGTATTCCGGTGTGATGCCCTACTTGCACTAGCTCATTCCGAGTAACCCTTGATGTCGTAGGGTTGCAATGTAATGTAAAGATGATTTATGAGAAAAGAAAAATTCAGTTGCAGAAAAATTCCAATACCACTTGATTGGATTTTTTCTTTTCCCAAAAATCATCTTAACGATGCACATCGCATGCGTTAATGCGTTTAGAAATAATGAACAATGTAATGTATACCATTCGTTACGTAAGACTCAGCGCTAACAGTTATCAACCGAATGAAATAAAATTATCAAAGTGCAGACGTGCACTTCAACTAAAATGCCTGTGTGAACGTCGACCGCGTCATGAACTTTCGATAAAATCTCATGAACATCAATTAATTATTATTGTAAGTCTCCGATACGTGTTGTTTCATTCATCTGCGGGCTCGTGCTCCGCTGTACAGCTACACGCGGCCCCCGGCCCCGCCTGCCGCGGGAGTACCTACTGCTCACATATACCGGTACCGCCGCGCCGCGCTCTTCGCATACCTCTAGCTTTACGTAATCGAATGTTTTTTGTACGTAATCAAATATTCAAGTCGTAGTAGCTTATATTTGCGAGAGCTATTTATACTATATCACGCTGGCTGGCTTGCGGCCCGCGTGTGTCCCCTCTGCCCAATGACGAGTAGATGAGTTCTTGAGGTTAAGGCTATTTTACTGAATACTTAATTATTAGTCCGTCATTAATATTAACAAAATAATGATAATATTTGACCGGATTTTTACTTTTAGGTACGTCAATCAAAATTGGCGGATGCGTTTTAAATTGAAAAAACGTCACAACTTTTTTAAAATTAGTTATTAAGTGATCGATTGCTTGCTTTTGATCACTATCTGAGTTGTGACGTCACGAGGACCCAACTCTCGAGTTCTGAGGTGTGTTATCTTTGTTAAATTCATTGATTGAACATCAGAGAAAAAAAGGCGTGTCATTATTTTATAAAACTCTAAAGCATCGAAATATTCTTCCTCAACACTGTCAGCTGTAACGTGTCCAAGAGACTGGCTGTAACGCTGCTCTGACCAGCCCGAGGCTCTCACGGGAAGCGTCAACGAGCCGAAAAGAGGATTTTTCCACAGCTTTGTAATAGTTTAGTTTTATAATATTTTAACAATTCAGATTCCTTTTTTGTAAGTTTGTTTTAAGTTTTGTACGACTGAAATTGAAATTTTAGTTACATAGGTACGTCCACAAATCACAATATAGCATGATATCTGATCATCAGAAGATGTGCCACCATATTGATATTGCACGTGAATATTTCAGTTTAAATTCAATATTCATAGTTAGAGACTCAAACGTCAACAAAAAAGTATAAAAGGAAACTCTTGGAAGACAATTTTTGATTTTGTAACTTTGTATGGAACAGGTAATAGGATAACTTCCTAACTAATCTATGCAAAGTTCCAAAGACGCCTTTGAGCTGGAACTTTGCAACTAGCCCTAGACCTGGAGGAGGGGGATTCTGGTGGATCCCTCCTACTCCAAGCCCCAGCCCAAGAGCTTAAGCTTAGCTTGGTTACGAAACTTGGAAGCTGACACTTGGGACTTTCAAGCTCCTCCTCGACTGTGCGGTTCCATCCTAGGTCAGCAGCACGTCATAATGTCCAATGCGGGTGTAATCTTTAGCAAAATTATCACAATATTACAGAGAGTTTGCGGAAATTAAATTAACAAACCGCGCCTTCAATTGTTTTGCCATCTACTTATGGAACGGTCTTTGTTGAACAAAATATAGCAGCTCACAACTAGAACCTACAAATATTAGCAGTATTTTTATCCGTGGTGCAAGGACACTGTTTAACAGGATAAGCAGTGGCCTAGCTAGTTATCCTGTCTTCTGCTTGATATGGAGATAAGTGGAAACTACGCATTATTCCTACTCCTCCACTACTATTTTACGATTAATTTCGTGGAAGGATCCAAGACAGATAAATTTATTATGTGGGACACGAGGTTTCATTGTCTCGGCAGTTTTTGGTGGTCGCTACAGTTGATTCTGGCTTTCAGGAGATGCTTTGTTTGGGAATAGTGCGGCGGGATTATACCAAAAAAAAAACGACCGTAGTTCTTCTTCTTCTTCCTAGTGTATCTTTTAAGCCAGGTAATTCGTCACAAGTAGTCTGATAACTCAATGGGTCTGTCAATACACACACGAACAGAGGCGAAGGAGGTACCTGGACTGGAAGACATGACTGGTGTTGTTGTGTTGTAAATGTAAGCAAACTGTGTTATCAAGCTATACACCTCACTATCAGAGGACACAGTACCTATTGCTAATAATGTCGTGACGTTACTGTCCCTCTCCCGGCCCCCGCTCACCGCGACCGCGCTGGAATGTCGCCTAATCACTCATTACGCTGGTCCGGCCGCGCGGTTTCCATTGCCAGTCGTTATTTAACCATCAGCTACATTCACGCCGACATCAGTTGCACTATATTACGACACACAGTATTAGGCAGGCACTAGTGAGTGTAACTACCAGTACAGCCAACATACACTGTGTCGAGAAATGCCAAGGAACAAACTTATTTATGCTAACGCAATGTATAAGCTCACCGTGTGTCTGATTAAGACCTGCGGGTACAAAACAAAACGACTCCTCTATGGAGAAGAATGAGTTAAAAACTCTTTTAAAAAACCCAAATTAGATACATTTTATGAAAAATGGATCCAATATAAGTATCGTACCTATAGTTTATTATAATTTTAACATTCAGTTAATCAGTGACACCCACGTTTATAACATACATGCGAGAACGATGCATGTAGAAAGGTGTGAACGTTAAGTGTTCCAGGACAGTGATCACTTGTTAAAAAGAAAGGTCAGCGTTAGCTAGGAGAACACTATAATTTGCAATGAATAGTGGTCAACTAACATGGCTGTGGAAGGTGAGTAGCTCAGCAGAATGCGGTCGCCAGCAGTCTGCCTTGACTGACCATACTGTACCCGTCCGTCGACTGCCGACGATCGACTAGTCGTAGTACTGCTTACTGGACCTGCCACTACCTTGTTTGAGAGAGTTATTTAGGTCAGAGTGAAGCACCGCGTGGAGATTGTAAACCGTCCCAAAACAAAACTGCATCCCAATCCATTTATTGAAAAAGAGACGAGATCAGATAAAGTTGAAGTTGCGTCTCTGAACCAAAACATTCATTAATAATTACACCTATCCGCTGAATTCCTGCCATTTTCCCGCACTATTTATGGGCGGCTCAACACATTTTATCTTGGTCAGTATACTTGTCACTTCTTTAGCTTGAAAGCCATCCGTAAGTTGCAAGATATTCCTAGGATCTACTCTCATTTTCTCCACCTTGGTTGGTCCTGTGTCTGGTGCTGTTACCTCCTCTTGCTGACTCTTACTTAAGCAACTCTAGATACCGAAATATAATTCACATTGCTCAGCTGCTTCGCAACTGTTGTACCCACTACACCTCCAATATGTTTTGCGTGACTCTCGGCAACTATTACATGTCACCTGCATGTCCGAATTTCTTACGTCTGTTATAATTATGCTCTTGCATTCAATTTATCAGCAAGATGTAATGGGCTAAACTTGACACGCAGCACTTGGCAGCTGGTAGTAACATCCACACATCAATCCTTCTCGATGTTTGCCATCCCAGCTACTGATTGTTCCTAGCTGTAATGTTGTCATGTAATGATCTGTATAGTAAGTTTCAGAGAAAACTCGACCCTTTTGTTAGTGACATCACTATAAAAGACGGTGAGATTTCACTGAAGCTGACTGTGCCTAGTCTTCATTTCTCAAAATGTTTTAACTGTTGTTCTTTGTTTTTTTAATAAACTTCTCCATCATTATAAATATTGTCTTGTTTGTCTGGTTTACACCGCACGCTCAACACATTCAAGTAGGTACCGGTTTACTCCTACTTTCTTACAGCTCGTACACATTGGCCGCTTTGCTAAAGCGCGATTTGAGAACCAAGGGGAGATATTGAAGCGTCAATATATGGAACCGCACAGTGTTTCATTGCTCCTAACATTGGCTGGATTCATGCTGGTCTGTACTGCTTTTGGTCTTTCCGTATCTACTATCTTTCCAATATTTACACTTTCGCTTCCAAATATTAAAGTGAAAGTTGATAATTGGGAAGGTGTGCCGAGTGGAGGCGAGTGGCTCACCACACATTGCTATGCGGGTGACACAGGCAGCTCACAGTCGGCAACTAACATCATTACAATAATGTCGGTGCTCGGTGAGTCAGTATGCCGCACACGCACCACACTCACGCGGCCTCACCACACTCACTCTTTCAAGTTCCTGGATCTACAAATGATAGTTACTGTCAGAATTGCACCAGAAGGCAATACAGACTAGTTCTAATTCCTCTTCATATTGTGTAACAGAATGATATTATTTGCAAGGTTAAGCAGACACGCAAGGTATGCCAATTTCAATGAATACATTCTTTATTAGGAACGATTGACTGCACGTATGATATCAACCGGATTCAACAGAACATTTGATTAATACGCTATTACGCATTGGTGAAGTGATAACGTATCGAGTGACCAGTATAATGAAATATGTAAATTAAGTACTTGCACAGAAAAATGCAATGCAGTCTTATCAGCATATTTATCATCATACAGTCGTATAAATATTCAGACAGCTGATTCATTACTTTTTAAATCTCGTTCGTCAATCAATATGAAGACTGGAAGGTAGTCGTCTAATGCCTTCGTTCGTATTGTGGTTAAATAGAGCAACTCTACCAGATCAAGTGCTCCGACAGAATAAACAAAGACGTATCTGTCAGGCACACCCTGCCTGTAGTCTACCGGGATACTTGCTCTGGCTAGTGTCACATACTGTGTGCTGTATGTTGTACCGTATACATTTGTTCAGTGACCTCTGCTCTTCAAGTTTTTTTGCTACATTTCTTGCAGTGTTTGCCATGACCCCAAGCTCTATTGCCTCCCAATTTCTGCTGTTGCAGTTACATTACATAGATTGCTTATTAAAATGCACTACATCTGACTGAGATTAACAGGTGTTGGTACGTAAGTATATTATTATGTCAACAGATACTTCGTAAGAATTGCAGCTTTCTTATGGGACAGCTTATATGTGTCAGTATATCTTATCAGAAGTGGGTTTACAACACAATAGAAAGTTACACACCGATAGCAAGTTTCGTAACCAACACATGAAATGTGTCTGCTCCAGCGTGTCGTTATTTGGATGCACCCAAATGATGGGCTCAAGCACTACACGGGTGGTGTTACTGATGACGTGTTACTCGGTTACTGAATTGACTTATCATATTAGTCGAGACGGTTATAGCTCTAATGGAATGTGTATGTCGGACACGTACAGGAAGTCCTTACTGGCAGCTAACTGTACTGCGACGAGCTCCGGGCGCCGGCCACGGGACATGTCCTCATCGCCTCAGTGGCGTGTGGCACAGCTGGCACCAGCTCGTAACCCAACAAGCAGTCGTTATCAGCCCGAGCTGTGCCGGCGCCGGGCTCGCGGAGCAACGACCGCGCGCCGCCTGATACTCCCGCACACCGCCATCTATCGGACACACCCGTCACGACCTACAACAACCGTTCACATTGTTTTTCTAGCGTTACCTTCTTGTTGCTTTGTTATGTTGTCTATTTGATAATTAGGGTGATGAAACACCATATTGTTACACATCAACACCCCACGATCATAATCCGCGTAGCAAACGACCATCTCGCTCGTGCCATTATAATTTGGGGAAGTAATTTGATCGACAAACGTTATGGCACCAAAATCCTCCTACACCTCGAATCACAGAATAATAAAGTGAGGTACGGCATGCCAGAGGCCCATGACACACACAGCGACGTCTCTGCGGGAAAGCAGCGCGGCCTCGATCCCGAGCGGCGTGCGCGGGCGCCGGCTGTGACGTGTCGCTCCCGGGAGTGCCGCGCACCCTGCGCCCGCCCCGCCGCTCGCACCCTCACCGCGCACCAGCGTTGTACTCACCCCGGTCTGCACCACTCGGGAACAAACAACAACAGCTTGGTACGTGAGCTCGTGCGTTTCACTCGCGACGATACTTGGCGCCTCTGCGGCGATTCGGTGTGTACTGGAGAGCGAGCCGACGCGAGCGCCCCGGCCCCCCACTCCGTCGTCACACCTGAGGCGAACCTCCTGCAGGTGCACGGGGCGGGGGGCGAGGGCCGGGGCAGGCGGAGGCTTCGGCAGGCAGCGCGGGGCGGTGCGCGGTCGCGGGTGCCAGTCTCGGTCCGAGCGCGACGCAGAGCGTGCATCACTCGAGTTGCGAAACATGTCCGCGAACGGGTCGGCGGCCACGGAGCCGCGGCTCTGCCACGTGCGGAAGACACCAGACTTCGACGGCTATGGGTTCAACCTGCACGCCGAGAAAGGCAAGCCAGGCCAGTACATCGGCAAGGTGGACGAGGGCTCTCCGGCTGAGTCGGCGGGTCTGAAGCGCGGCGACCGCATCCTCGAGGTGAACGGACACAGCATCGCCGGCGAGAGCCACAAGCAGGTGGTGGCTCGCATCAAGGAGCGGCCCGACGACGCCGAGCTGCTAGTGGCGGCGCCGGCGCCCGGCGAGCCCGTGCCCGACCTGGACGCGCCCGCCTCGACAGACGCGCCCGACGCGCGCGCCGCCGACAGCCCGCCGCCCGAGCCGCCGCGGCTCAACCTGCGTATGACCGCGGCCGAGATGCGCGCGCACCTCGCCGCTAAGAAGAAGATTGACCCCAAGAAAGTGCCGATGGACCTCAAGTCCAAATTTGACATCGTCAAGAAACTGTGATGTGTGTGTAGTGCGATCACTAGCCGTATTTGTGGTGCGCGACAGTGTGCAGTGCGGGAAGCGCGAGCGCGGCTGCCGCTCCGCGCGGCGCTGTTGCCAGCCCGTGCGCTCGGCGATGTAGGAACAGGAACAATGACATCGGAGGCAGCGCGAGCGCAGGTTGATCGCGCGCCGCGCCGCCACCACCCCGTGTTGTACAATTAATGTAAATTTTGTTTTACCACGTAAATTATATAATATAATTTATAGCGCTCTATAGAAATTGCCATTGAATTGAATAAAGTTTTGTTGTATATATATTTACCTAGCCTAGGTATCTAGCAGCTATAGATATGTTTTATAGTAAGTACATAAGAAAGAAACGTGTGTAATTATTTATTTTACGAATTCAAATAATTTTGATTTTAAATAATTGATTATCTAAATGTGTAGCTAGAGTTACTCACGTACTCGATGAGAATAATATTGTTTAATTCTATTATCAATAAAATGTATTGAAAAACCAATAATGATCTGTCAACACCAACATTACCCAAAGACGAGTCAGCAGACAGTGGAGGGTGGAGGTGAACTGCTCAAAGTACTCGCGTGTGCTCGCAGCACAGCAGCCAGCCTGCCTCGAATGAACAAAGTTGCATCAGAGACTACATCAATAGAAACATAAAACAACATGACACCTGTCGATTTGTTCGGGAGTGCTCGGTGCGCGGTGCGCCTGTTATCAGCGTGTCGCGAGGCAGATAACGGGCGTATCTCACTCGCCGAGTTACCACAGTGACGCGGCGGCTGGCTCGCAACTGTGCAAACAACGACTATTGAACAAGGAGAACCACTTCGCTTGTACATAACATGTTATACCGTATCAGGATGCATGTCTAACTTATCGTTTGGCGACTAGTAGGTAGGTACCTGATTCTTAAACAGAGTGGACAGAACTTAACTTAGATGATGAAGGACAAGTCTAATTGAATAGTCAGTAGCAGTAGGTATTTCAGTAGCGGGACTAACAAATACCGTGACCCTGTAACGCAAAGGGCTATTGAAGAACACCGTAGATTTTAGCCAGTACCATCCGACGGTCTCTATGTTTCATGAAATATTAAATATCATAATTATGAACATAACCGTTTTTAGGAAACTATAAGTTTATAGTTCGTTTTGCATGTTTTTTTTAGGGTAAAATGGACCTTACTGACGATATCATTGGTCACTGTCGCGACGGTACAGTAAATCATGAAATGGTAGCAAGTGCCGAGTTCTGACCATTGGATGGATCCAAGATCAAGCAACGCTATTTTGCTGACGCATAAAAAACATCGACGACATCCCGCACTACGATTTGGTGCAGTAATCAGTGAAAATAACTACTACAATTTATAAAAGTTATACGTCATACATTATAAGATATAACCTCCTCCTTTTTTGTAGTCGGTTAATAATCAATTGCCTTGTCGGATGACAGCTGTGGGAAATATAATGACGGCCAGTACTCGAGCATACGAACACTACTTTACCCTTGATGTACAGTACGTGTGCATAATGTCGTGGCATATTTCATTTTTCCGTTTTCCATGGGAACAATGAATATTCATGCCTCTATCATCTATTGTTTGTATTTAGCGGCCATTCTTCCGCATTACTACGGAATTCGGTTGTACTTGATGGGCAGTTGGTGTGGCTGCCTGACAAGTGCTCATTAGTGGATATTGTTGCCATAAATGCATTATACAGTTATCATTCATAATGGACTTTTAATTAGAGGTGGGACTTGCACACTTGCTTGTTTCGAGAATCTATGTAAAAATGTACATTTTGATGTAAATGTCGTTACAGATCTGTCTCAGAAATCGTCAAAACAACATCATGACTCCGCACTATCACTAAAACAATTAGCTAATAAACTTGGCGCTGATTATAACGCGATTATTGAGCAACAAATGAATTAGAATTAAGCAATTGCAGTTAATTGATTGCAGTCATGTAGGAAAATAAACGATAGAAATCCGGATGTCCGAACCGGGGAAAATGAATTGTATGTCAAGTTACGACATTGCTGCAATACTGGCCGAATAACCGATATTGGTACATTTAGTACGGCATTGCATCTAAAATGATAATAAATAGGAATGACTTCGAGATCGCAACATGCACTGATGAACCAAACGATAGCTCATTAACGACCAAATTATGTCACCACATCACCACGTCCTAAAAACGACGCAGCCGTCTGAGCTAACAACTCCTCAGGCTCGTCTGTCTGTATGCAAAGTTTTAAGAAAACTTCGTGGCGTTACCTATCTACCCATGATCACCTGAGTTAGAGGATCAGCGAGTTTGTCGTGTGCTGTGTCATCGCTCACCGCTCAGCGTGTGTGACTCACGATGACTTCATCTCCACGTCGCAGCCTTATTGATCGTGGAATTAATTCACTTCATGAAATGGTTTTTTTTTTTGCGTGGTTAAATCAGCAAATGAGTCCTCCCACCCCGGGCAGGGCGGGAGGGACTGTCCGACTTGTACTGACTAAAATCCACGGTGTCCTTCAATAGCCCTTTACGTTCCGGGGCTACGGTGATGGAAATAAGTACCGCGACCCCGGCAGGCTTTGGCCCTCTGTGAGGGGGCCCCGTCATTTTGCTGACAGATCTTTAAGGATCATGAAATGGTACTGTTTCTTGGAACGGTCACATAATACTATGCCACATCATGATATGTTTTGGCTAGATCACAATGGTCAGCGTTTAACGATGCGTACAGACAGTTTAACGCGCGGCCACTTCACGATGTGCCCAAAACCTAAAGTGGTCATATCATAAAATAGCTATTTACATTACTGCTACCTTTAGCGCTGGTATTACCTACGTTGGAAATAAATCTTTGACTTATGCAGGGTCAGCAGGAGCTGTGTTCGGTCACTTCCTCTAACGGTCTAACCCCTTTGAACCCAACCTATTAGCACTTGAACTTATTTGACGGTATCGGTAGGGAAGTAGGGTCAGCCGGTCAACGCATTATCTATGTATTTCCGTTTTCAGGTTTGGAATAACCTAAGAAGGAGATGATTTAAAGTATAGCAAAGGAAAAACGAAGTTGTTGGTAAGAAGTGGTCATCTCATCATGTCCTATCAGGCTAAGCCGAAGGAATGAATTGAAATAAGTAGTTGTCCTGATGCGGTTATTGTATTTTAAGTAGTTAAGTATGATAAATACAGATACGGAAAAGGAAAACATTGAAGTTATCCTTAAGACTTACAAATTACATAATGATGTAACTTGTAATGAATTATTATCATCAGCCTATGAATGTTCCCACTGTCGGGACACAGCCCTCTTCTCTGTGAGAGGGAGTGGGCCATAACCCACCTCGCGCGCCCAGTGCGGGTTGGTAGATGTCACATGTCTTCGAATTTTTGGTTCTAGGACATGTCGGTTTCCTCACGATATTTTCCTTCACAGTTTTGAGAGCAGTGGTGATGAAATAAATTACACGAAGTAATGCGCCTGGCGGGGTTCGAACCCATGACCTACAACTCGTCAGTCGAGGTATACCACTGGACTACCACTGCTCGAATCTTGTAATGAATATTGTTGTAAAGAAATGACAATGAGGGGTAACAGAGTGCGCTGTGTGCGGACCACGTGCGGTCTGTGCAGAGCGGTGAGGCAGTGAGGCAGTGCGCCACATAGTGCGACGTGATCACACTGGCTGCCGCGACCTCCGGCCGGCCGCGCCGTGCAGCGCATCACGCGGCGTCAAGGTCGCGCCCGCATCATTCTCCAGCTCTCGACTACGACACGGTGCCGCTACTACTCATGTGACTGAAAAGCACATGGTCAAAAATAATTGAAAATGACGCAATGACAGAATGAAATTCGAAATATTTCAATTTAAAAATAATATATATCCAAAAGGAAAGAGGTTGAAGCAACAGAGGAGGTGGAATACCCACTCTGTTACAGACTCGCGTATGTGTAACCGCATACTGAGAAAAAACACGTCTATTCCCAGTTGTCACCACTGGTCTAAGAGTTCGTCTGCTTCTGATGCTCACCTGTGCATACATTTTGTATTGAAAGCATCCCGATGATCCGGCGAGTATCATATTTTTTTGTACAGTATGCGTTCGCGTTAAGTGCGGAGCTCGGGGCTGGTACCACTGGGCTACCAATGCTCCTGCTCATGCAAGTACCTTCCCACTTGTTGAGGTAGTGAGAAGATTCGCGCTGGGGTTACCCCTCCACACCCCACTCATAGACGTACTAGTGGGCTTTCGTTTCCAGATTCCACGGCAGCAGTCCGGCAAGGAGGTGGCCGCTTCGCTGGACACCGCGTGGTATCCTCGGATGACCCCTGGCACCCGATCAGCTCTACCGGTCGTGGCCGCATGCACAGGGCCTACATTGGCCCCGTAGAGAGCTATTGATACTTTCAATGTTACTAAATTAACTTACAGTCATCATCTCTGATTTATCGATAACTGGTAAAAGTAACGTGATTAGATTAAAATAGATAAGTGTAGACTATACCACAATGATAGTGCCAGAGCCTTCACTCACGTTCGTTTAGAGTATTGTGCTAATTTAATGCAAATTATCATCAAGGAAAACCAGTGTTCATAATATACATACCTACTTAGATAATGTGGAGCTGTTTCAATAAACTACACCAATAAGAACAGTGAATCCTGAGCAGTACCGGCGTTAGGGTAAGGCGCGGTTAGGCGACCGCCCAGGGCGCCAAATACCAAGGGGCGCCGTAAGCCTACTTTCTGATGAACCTATAATTTCTCCGGAAAAAAAAATGAGTTTTAATTTTTCAACTGTCTTTTGGACAGCACTATAATCAGGGCTGGGCAAAATACATGCTTTGCTTTAATTGAAATACAAATTACAAAATACAGTATCGCAAGTAATTAAAATATAAAATACAAAATACCTTTATGTAAGGTATTTGAAATATAAAATACAAAATACTGTATTTTAGCTATTTTTAATTGAAATACAAAATACTAATTACAAATTACATTTTACCAAAATGAGTAATCTAGACCAGCATGGACGTAATGGCTGAAAAATAGAGGACATTCTTAGCCTAACGTTTCACAATTCGATGTTCATTTTTTTTTGCGCTTTTAACCAAGTCTGACGTATAGTCATAGCGTACAGTGTAAAGACGCCAGCAGCTCAACCTGCCCGAATCTGTCAAATTTTACCAATCCAAAAATTAAACCATAGGGTTCAAAATCTATTAAAGAAAGTTGACAAATTGTGGTAGGTAGCGTGATGTGCTGACGTCATTACTAACAGGTGCAGTATTGCCAACTCTAGCTGCTTTACCATCGTTGCAGAGAGTGCAATGATGGTAAATTAAGTTTAAATGTATTTTGATAAAATGTATTTTGGAGCCTCAAGTATTTGAAATACTAATTACAAAATACTTCGTCGTCAGGTATTTAAAATACGAATTACAAATTACATTTTAAGGAAGTAATTGAAATACAAATACTAAATACGTATTTGTATTTCAATTACGTATTTTAATTACAAGTAATTCAAATACTGCCCAACCCTGACTATAATTTCAGTCCATGAAAGACGCACAGCTCAACGAGTATTCAGAATATCGGTCTTTTTTGTACAATATAAAAAAGTCTCCGGATAGACCCGAGCTTCTAAAACTCTGTGGAGATCTCGTATTAAAATTAACTGTAGACTCTAAATCCAATATAGATGTGTGATGTTATGTAATGAGCTCATAAGCCTCAAAACTTTTTTGCCAGATCAGAATGTGGCTCCCCTGGTTTTTTTTTTTTTAATTTTATTAAAGCTTGCGAAACAGAAGAAATCTATCCATATGTACGGATAGTTCTGCTTATATTATTGTAAAGGTTGCTAGTGGGGAGAGGAAAGCGTAAGCTTTTATCGTGGTAAAATCATCAAATGAGTCCTCCCACCCCGGGCAGGGCGGGAGGGACTGTCAGACTTGTACTGATGCACGGTATCCTTCGATAGCCCTTTATGTTCCGGGGTCACGGTGATGGAAATAAGTCCCGCGACCCCGGCAGGCTTTGGCTAATGTGAGGGGGCCCCGTCATTTTGCTAACGCTCTTTGAGGCGCGCGTGGAACACGACGCGCCGTCGACCCGGTCATGGTCCATGGTCGGATAGCGAGTTGCCCTTTACTCGCTGTCCGCATGCCCACGCCTACGGTGGCCGGAGGTCGTCTGCCGACGTCCGACGCCGTAGGCGTCTACCACTGCGGTTGGGGCGCAGGGAGGACGTTGTCATCTCCCTCTCGCGGCCCGCCTCCTCCTTCACGAGCATTACTGCTTCGCAGAAGGAAGCGACCGCTTCCCACTCTGTCTCGCCCCGCAGCATGGCCTCGACCAATGCCGGGCGCGAGAGGTCTCCGCCTATCGCCTCCCTGAGGACACGTCGGTGCTCTACCCAAGCTGGGCAGTCTTGCACCGTATGCTCTACGGTGTCCTCCGGGCGATCTTCACAGTGGTGACACCCAGGCGTATCCTCCCTCCCTATCCGACACAGGTACCTCCCGAAACTTCCGTGTCCGGTGAGGACCTGCGTCATCCGATAGGTCAGGACGCCGTGACGTCTCCCCAGCCACTCCTCAAAGAGGGGTCTTACTGCCGCGATTGCGGCGGAGGAGGCGGGCCGCGTCCTCCCTCCACCCCAGCCGCAGTGGTAGACGCCCACGGTGTCGGACGTCGGCAGACGATCTCCGGCCACCGTAGGCGCGGGCTTGCGGGCAGCGAGTAAAGGGCAACTCGCTATCCGACCACGGACCATGCCCGGGTCAATATCGCGTTGTGTTCCACGCGCGCCCCAAAGAGCGTCAGAGGGAGAGAGAGAGCGTCTGGCCTCTAGAGGGCCAGAGCCTGCCGGGGTCGCGGGACTTATCTCATTACCGTGACCCCGGAACATAAAGGGCTATTGAAGGAAACCATGGATTTTTGTCAGTACAAGACTGAAAGTCCCTCCCACCCTGCCCGAGGTGGGAGGACTCATTTGATGAAGTTACCACGCTTAAAAAAAATGAGTTTGCATTGCAGTTAGGGGGCGCCGTAGAAAATCTCGCCCAAGGGCGCTGGTAGTGCTAAAACCGGCACTGATCCTGAGTCAGTCAACTAAACTCGTCACTAAATTATGGATGAATCCATTTTCAAGACTTGACTTTGACTGCAATGCATGCTTAATGACTGGTCATTATAATAATGACTAAACTGACTTTCTCTTTTAGTAATTAATAAGGGACACTATAAATAAAGATTCCCTTGAAAGAGTTGTAGATGGCTTTAAATCAAATGAAATCACTATGGTACAGTGAAAATCAATCTTTAAGATCTTTTTTTTGCTGATAGCTCTTTGAGGAAATTGCCTCGGGACGTCCGTCCATCTCCCGCGGCTACCGTCTTCTCCTTCGCATGTCATGATTAGTACGACTGCTTCACAGGAAGGTGACGAATGCTTTCCATTCCGTCACGCCCCGCAGCATGCTATGGACTCTACCAATGCCGGGCGCGAGAGGTCGCCGCCTGTTTCCGTGCGGACACGGTGGTGCTCTGCCCAAGCGGGACAGACCTGCACTGTATGCTCCATCGTGTCCTTCGGACGATCCTCGCAATGGTGACACCCAGGCGTTATTTCTTTTCCATTCAGACAAATGTTAGCAGATTACCAAACTTGTCAAAATCAACAATTATGAAACCAACGATAGACACTATTGTAGCAGACTTGAGGCCCTGCTTTGCCAGTCACCTCCACATGCACAGGGCCCATACGGGGGTCCCATAGAGGGAGATGGACCGCACGACGTCAGCGTACAGTCTCCGGCTGGAGGCGTTTGGCCCGCCGAGATTGGTCAGGAGCCGCTTGTAAGCGGTTCAAGCCTGATTCACCTTTGGCACCAAATTTCGGAGATGCTCCTTGATGAGACTAAACGGTGGACTAACTTAAGAGGGATTTGGGGGTAACAAAGTGCTAATAGACACTGGAACAACAAGAGCCTGTTTGTTACCCTGAAAAGTTAAACTGTAACGTTTATTAATCTGTTATTGAAATTATTTATGTCGCCCGTAATTAACGAACTGTAGGTAATCGTAATCAGTAATTATGAAACCAATCAATACCTATAGCGTAAAATCTTCAAATAGATTACAGTTGTGTAACTTGCCGCGGTATCGTTGGAACGGCTCGTTTCGTCATGATAAATCAAAGTAATTTATAATTTTGTTTTTATCATATCTATTCAAAAAGAGCTTTCATTCTTCGTAAACAAGGACACACATACATTTTCCTTCCCATACAATAAAATGATCCTTACATGACACTCAATCAAAAAACATCTTAAAAAAAAATAGGTCATTTTTTCTTTCATACATAATTTCCTTCCTTCATAAATATTTTTTCATACAAATTGTATGAAAAAATATTTTGCTAAAGAGGAATGCCCAAAAATATATGGAGCAAAAACCCAGAATCGATTAAAACGACTTATGTGTGGCAAGGTAGAATATACATACTATAACCCAAATTCAATGATAGTTTTCGATTAAACCATCACCAAGTAAAAAAAACGTAACTAATTGACTGAACTTTAAAAAATCTATGGCTTGTTTAAAGCGGTTTTACAAACGATATTGTTGTGAATTGTGCTTGATATTGAGAGAGATTTGAGAGTAAAGAACATTTACGTATCTACTGATTATATTTAAATCTATGTAAACATTATTTATCACCACTATCGCATCACTACATAGTATAAAACAAAATCGCTTCCCTCTGCCTGTCCCTATGTATGCTTATATCTTCAAAACTCCGCAACGGATTTTGATGCGGTTTTTTTTAATAGATAGAGTTATTCAAGAGGAAAGTTTTTATGTATATAACATGCATGATATAGTAGAGATTGCACCCGTGCGGAGCCGGGACGGGTCGCTAGTGTACATTTAAAAGTGATTACGGATTATTGTAGGGCTATTAACTTAATAAATGAAAACAACTGAATACGCGCGACGTTCTTTTATCTTCTATCTATCTATCTTCTTCTATAATATAAAAATGGACCACAAAATGTGTTGCTAAGCTCATAACTCGAAAACGGCTGGAACGGTTCGGATAATTCTTTTTTTGTTGTGTCTGTAACCATTGGGACCGGGTTTTAGAGGACGAAAATCATCGTGTTCAGCCGTGCGAAGCCGGGGCGTGTCGCTAGTTGATTATAAAAATGTTACATATTTTCTAAATCTAAAAAATAGTGGAGTGGCGGTCGCCTCCTTCTGCGAAGCAGTAATGCTCGTGAAGGAGGAGGCAGGCCGCGAGAGGGAGAGGACAGCGTCCTCCCTCCGCCCCAACCGCAGTGGTAGACGCCCATGTCGTCGGACGTTGGCAGACGACCTCCGGCCACCATAGGCGCGGGCATGCGGACAGCGAGTAAAGGGCAACTCGCTGTTCGACCATGGACCATGCCCGGGTCGACGGCTATCGAACAACACCGTGGATTTTAATTAGCACAAGCCTGACAGTCTCTCCGTGCCCTGCCCGGGGCGGGAAGCCTCATTTGATGATTTTAGCCCGATAAAAAAGTCTAAAAGAATGTTTTTTTTTTTTTAATTTATATTGCTGCAGGCAATAGATCAGATATTCTGCCAGTTATTACAACGTTAACCAAATAAGCCAGCAGAATATAACGATTCTATATAGCAAGGCGTGTACCGTCGTAGTTCCTACACAGAAATTGTTATTATGCTCCTGTCTTGTTTGGTTATGGTTTTCCGCGAAACTAATAGCGTATTTATGACCTCTTATTTAAGGTCTATTTAGACGATCATAAATTATTTTAATCGACTCTGGGTTTTTTTTGGGCATTCTTCTTTGACCAACTTCTGCCGTCCTGCTTTTTTTCTTCCAATACAATGAAATGATCCTTACACGAAACAGAGTCGCTTTAAAAAAAAATTTGGTCAATTTTACTCATTTTTGGGGACAACTCACACTTGACCAAAAAAGTAAAAACGCCAAATTTGTCAACATCAAAAAAGAGCTAAAGGTTCCTAAGAAAGTTTTCCCGTATCTCTTATGGATAAGGATTTCTCCCTTTTGGCCAGTTTAAAAGAAACACTCTGTCTCGTCTCTGATTGCCATCAACACGATAAGAAGAAGAACGAGCAAAAGAAGTTAGGTTTTTAGTATTTGTTGTTATAGCAGCAACAGAAATACATCATCATTCTGTAAAAAATTTCGACTATCTACTATTACGGTTCACGAGATTATACATTGAGATGATATATTCTTGATAATAGGGTTCCGTTTTACCCTTTGAGTATGGAACCCTAAACACGGAACTAGTATTGAAAATTGAGGTAGCTGAACTATGCTGTGCTATTCGCTTTAAGAAAATCCATCTTAGAAACGATGGCTTTAAGATTATCCAATCGTACAGCACGAGCGTACGCTGCTCTTTTGTACGATTGCATTGTGTTGCTGTCTAGCTTAGTGGCTAACCTTAGTCCCAGCTTGGCATGAGCGCGTATCGTCAACGGCTTGTAATGGGGTGGATGGCGCCGACTTGGTGGAATACATCCCGATACCCTTGTCATACGTCCATGATCCTCTGTAAGAGCATAAAACGTGTGCTGAACAGTAAGCTCCGACATACCTAGAAGTCAGCGATATCTTTGCTGACCGCCAATACGGCTGCCGCCGAAATCAATTTACAGGGGCTCTTATAGCGTATGCCATACACATCTGGAGTGAGGCCAGCGAGAGGCACGGGGAAGCACTTGCTGTCTCCCTTGACATCTCTAAGGCTTTCGACAAGGTCTGGTACGAGGACCTAATTGCTAAGCTTCCTTCCTTCGATCTGCCCAGTGGTCGTTTTGATTGCATTGCCGACTTCCTGAGGGATCGGTCGATACGAGTGGCTATCGATGACTTCTCGTCCGGTCAGTTAGATATTAACACTTGGGTCCTTCAGGGGTCGGTGCTCTCGCCACCGTTGTTTCCACATTGACTCATTAGCCTTCGCATGGACTTTAATCGTCGACAAACAGGTGCTCGTTCGGGTTTGTCGTTTCCATGTAGAATAATCACAAGAAACTCTATAGAAATATGTTTTTACAACCATAAACAAATTGCGCGTGTCGTGAAGCGAACCGTCCGCTGTGCTTATACCGCGCGGTCTTGACTTTTCGTGGACCACTCGAATACTGTCAGATCCACGCATCTAAGGTTTGGGCGAAAACATCAAACAAACGGAATAACATTTCTTTTAGTAACAAAATATAAGTAAATAATATCATTGGCAACAACGGCTTAACGTAAAGTTGGTACTTACCTGGATAATGTTCGAGTTGTGTTTACTAAACACCATATTATTGAGTGTTTAGTAATAGACGAGCACGTACGGCGGTTTTCCCAGCGCTTGCCAGTTCTTTACATGTATGTCAAGGCGACGATGATTAGACGTGGTCGGTTATGTCGCCGCGCACCGAGCCGCGCGGGAACCTCGCTGTTCATCGACAACACACATTATACTCCAATCTGTGCTATACGTCAAAACAAGTGCTTTTTTTCCTTTTTTTGTATTCTGGGGCGTTAAAGAACAGATTACGATAAAGTGACACTATCGAATTATGTAATAGAGCTTATTTGTGTTTTATTTCTTAATTCTACGGGTTCGATTCCTGGGTCAGGCAGGAATATTATTATTATTATTTTTATCTTTTAATATCTCGGGATCATGGGATCCCGGACTTTTGAAGGGCGTGCCAGGAGCCGAAGCCATCTTGCAGAGGCCCATTACGCAATTTAAATGAAATGAGGCCCAAACCGGCGGTTATCCCTGTATGCACTATGCCAGCAAGGACAACCCCCGATTAGAGTTAGACTATTGCGGAATGTGGGAACAAAGACTGGGTTATGGCGTTTGGTGGGTTTGGTGGACTGGTTATATATAACTATGGAAAAACTATGGCCCCTGCCTAATCAATGTTTAATATACATAGATACGCTGGCAGGGGGTGACTCACACACTCAACAAATATTATTAAAAGCCTACGTTGTCCCACTGCAGGACAAAGGCCTCCCTTCCCTCCTTCCATATCTCGCGATTTAATGCGGTTGTAGGCCAACCCTTTAAAAATGAGTCTAACTCATCCCGCCATCTCCTGGGCCTGCCGCGTAGACGTTTCCTGCCCGTTGGGCTCCATTGAGTGGTTATTTTAGCCCAGTGCTCCTCCGGCATGCGGCAGATATGGCCAGCCCAGTTCCACTTTAATCTTGTAACTGTGAGGCTAACATCAGCTATTTGGGTTTTGGAGCGAAGCATGCTATTTCTGATGCGTTTATTTTTACAAAATCAAATGACACCTGCATTTGTTTTCATGAAAATCGGCCTCGAGACTCCCTTTCCGTATTTCCCTCAAAGTTTAGTATTTGATCATACACGCACAATTGAAAAAATCGTCTTCTAGGTATACTCTATCCCACCAAAAACATTTCATGTAAAATGTTGCCAAGACAAGCACATGAGGTTTGCCCTGCGAAACAGATATCAGGTCTCATGTAGAGCCAAGCTTCTGAATTTACCTAATTTATCTAACTCTACCGACCCATACTTCACAAAATCTACGTAACAAAAACAAATATGGTTTCGCCGTTTTGCTACTGTCGTCTTGGAGGCAATGCAAATCAAATATTTAGTTTCTGAAGTAACTCGCTAGAGAGTGCTACATATGGCTGCCCACAAGAAAAAGTGGATGAACCAATATCAAAATTCCACCCCCCCCATTTTATGGATGGGCGGCGAAAGTTATAAGTTTATGATTTTTTTCCCCCTTTTTTATAAACTCACTTTTCTTGTTTCGTTGGTTGTATACTAAACTTAGATTACATACCACAGCTTTCTAGCACTTCAGGAAGTAGCCAAATATTTTGATGACCATCAGTGAGTGTGTCACGAAACCAATGTATTTTACATATCAATAAAATCTAAAGTATTATAGCTACTAGCTTCTGCTCGCGGTTTCACCCGCGTCATGTTAGGCGTTTGGTCATATGGTCCCGTCTCCATCAGTTCCCTTGAAGAGCGCGATTTCCGACGTCGTGGGTATCTTCAGTGGTGGCTGGGGCGAAAGGTAGAGGATGTCTTTACCCAAACGCATTCCGACTGCTAACCAGTCCCCTTACTTGCCACTGAATCTTGAGGTACCTCCCGAAACGAAAACCGGGAGGACTACGTCAGACTGAAGGTGAGGACGCAGCCCGTAGCGTTCTCAACCTGTGCGGCTGTCAATATTTAGAACCGAGCTTCTCCTCTTACTCCTCTGCACCAAAATGTAATATGTTACGAAAAAAACATGATTTGCTTATTATCTTAAACTGTCATATTAAAACAAACATATCTCAGAACGGACTAATATGTCAGACTTGGTGCCATAGTATTTTTTGTTCAACTTAAAAATACCTATCCAACGACGTATCACATGTTGCATTGCATCATCCTTTTCTAAAAGAATAGTTTTTTTAATTTTTTTTAACGGTTTCAAATATTCAAAATAAGAAAAATATATTCCATGGAGATAGAAAGTATATTTTATTTTAATCTCCTTGATATATTCAAACAACAAGGCATCATTTCCTCCGTAGTATCCCGCGAAATTCAAATTACACTTGTTTTTGCAAACTTACACATTGATCAGCACAGGGGGATAACCAATAACTTTAATTATAAGAACATTTGCTTCATTCGCTCTGACAAAGATTTGGTCAAAGTTAGTAAAACCGAGGTCTAACTAATTTTTTTATATACCACAGCTGATGTTATACGTACCAAGGAGTTTAAGATATAGGGAGCGCGTTCTTCAAACTAGATAAACGAGCCCAAATCGGTGACCTTGGAATGAATGAAAGGCACACAGCTCTGCATTCTGTTTCTTTCTAATAGAGTGTCCATGATACAATACTTTGAGGATAATATTAATAATATAGTGTTACAGAAAGTACTTATAATATTACGACTGAGTGAACTGTTTTTGATGATTCTCTTTTTGTTCGATGAAATATAACTGTCATTTGGTATCATTTCAATTAATATTGAACCAAACGTTCAATAGTTTTTGTTGACTGAGCATTTCTTATTGTGTACTTGAAATATTATTTATTCTTTGACTTGGATGATGTTTTACCGGTATTATGGATAACGTATTTGACAAGAATTGGGGTTGAATATTTGAACTAAATATGGTAAAATAAAAGTTAAAAAAAAAAGTAAAAAATACCGCCTTCGAAAACCACCACAAAAAAGTTTTAAGGGGAATGCTCCAACCAGCTAAGGGGAATGCTCCAACCAGCCCACAAAAATTCAAAATTTAAAAGAACATTTTTTTCTTAATAATTATAACCAACAAAATCAACAATACAACGCTCTAAGTTCATTTTTTTTTGTTCCTGCGCCGAGCCGAGTTCATAAAGAACTCGGAGGGTTGTATTAGTGATTTTGATGATTATAATTCCGTAACTAGATACGTCTTACAGCCGCGAATAATATTTTACGTAACACAACCTAGCACTGGCCTGCAAATTGCAAAAAACGCAAGAAAATTTAAACGCAGGATGATTGAAGCTTTCACCTTAAACAACTTATCTTTAGAAAGTCATTGCTCAAAACTGGCTAAGTGCGAGTCGAACACGCGCACGACGGGTTCCTTAGTATTATCTATGTAAACGGCAAAAAATTATGTATAATTTTGTTTTTTTTTCTATTGCTGTTCATTGAATGAAAGGTAAATTGCAGTTTACGATTTATGACGTATTAAAAACTACTTACTAGGTCTCATCACCTCGCTCAAACAAATTTTCTGAAGAAGTTTACATGTTATATTGATAACACAGTTTACATGACAGATTCGAGTAGGTTCACTTGCTGTATGTACTACAGCAAGTGAACCTACTCAAATCTGTCAAATTTTACCAATAGAATATTAATCTTCCGCTATTGTAATAAGGTTGAGAGGTTGATGTGCTGGCGTTTGTACATAATATTTTTTTTTAGTTTTATCATTCTATAATTTTAGAAAATGCAGGAGCCACTCTTCGTCGAATTATCATACTATTTATTTTATAACTGAGACCAATTTAAAAATTAATCAAAGTTAGAAACTCGTAAAATATATTAAAAATAATTAAAATCAACTGTCACATTATCTAAACGTAAAACGGAACAACCTAGCACACCTAAATTAGATTATATACCTAAAATTAATTTTTCTTTAAAGAGGATTAATCTCGGAAACCAGTTTATATTGGTCACCCTACAAACGTCATCAATGATTTGAATTTGACAACATCATAATGTTGCCATCTTAAACGTTAAATACACCTCCTAGTTTTTTGGGAAACATTATTGGATTTTTGTGTTCTTTTTTTTGGTTTTCTTAAAAACATGAGTAATTAAAATACATTACAGAATACAAAAACTATCATAAGCTGTAAAAATGTAATATAATTGTACCAATATGCATCTAAAAAAAACTTTAACTCAAAAAGTTTCAAAATATTGGTAAAGTTTTTTATTTTGTGTAAACATTTATCAATGCCAGAAAGAGAAAAAACTCCTAGCTGTGTGCCTCTCTTGCTAAGGCACGGTTTTAATGTTAGAAGTACTCACTCCTTAAACTCCTTGATACGTACTTAATATATCTAACGCAAGGAGATCTAACAATCTATAAGTAGTCTGTGGTCGGAAAAAAAAAAAAGCGCGGGAACTGCGAAATAATAGGCGGTCCTTTTTTTACTTCTTGAAATTTTATTTCAATTTTAATTTAGTTTGTACATATTTTCCTGTTTTTATTCTGCTAACGATTAACTTAGTTTATAAAACAAGTAGTTTTCATAAGAATTAAGATGCCTAAGAAAAGGAAAAAACCTAAACAAGATCCTGGTGAAGAAATTGTCACTGGTCTTCCGGATTCATCTTCGGAGACAAGTGAATCAGACTACGTTGACTCCTGCACTGCGGAAGAAAAGACTGCAGAGAAGTATGCCCCGTATAAGGTGACAGACTATAGTCGCAGGTACCCTGAGGACGCCGTAGCTGGGTATGACTTTATTGTTTTTATTGAGAGCACTAATGAAGAACAACCAATAGGCCAAAGAGATATGATGTACCTGAGTGGATGCTTCACTAGATTTGTTAAAGGGATTAAGTACTTGAAAAAGATCAACAGATACAAAATCGGCGTAGTTTTCGATCGCCCGAATCTAGCCAATTCATTCTTGGATAATGTTACTTTTCTGAGAGAACAGTCGATCAAAGCGTCGATTCCGGCTGGAACGACAGAATTGTCTGGAGTTATCACGTCAGTACCTACGGATATGTCAAACAAAAAAATTTTTAAAGCAATATCAAGTTCAAAAAAAATTATAAGCGTTAGAAGAATAATGAAAAAAGTTAGAGTAGGTAGCTCATCTGAACTACAGCCTACCCAAACTGTAGTTATTACTTTCGCTTCATCTACATCTTTACCAGATTACGTACATATTAAGATGTGGCGGCTTTCAGTACTGCCCTATATTCCACCAGTCAAGCAGTGTTTCCGTTGCTTACGTTTTGGGCATTTAGCCAAATTTTGTAAAAATTCGCAAAGGTGCTCAGTATGTACTGAGGGTCATTCCTTCAAGGAGTGCTCTATACCTGCTGAAAAAGCTGTATGTGTCCATTGTAAAGGTAATCATCTGTCCATATCTGGCCAATGTCCCATTAAGAAAAAAAAGATTGCTGAAAGCAGAAACACATTGAAAACCCCTTTTTCGGACTTATTCAATAAAGTTAATTTCCCATCACCGAACAAATCGGAAAATTCGACGGATATTATAAACTTGATGTTGTCTAATAGCACAGCATTAAGTTTGCTGACAGAATCTATTGTTAACTTGATTAAGTTAAATAAAACACAAAATGAAAGTATTTGTACACAAACTATAACATCTGCTATTAGAGAGACTATTAAAGATAAAAATATTATTATATAAAATTCACTAACAAAATTTTAAATATTGCTCAGTGGAATGCACAAAGTTTGCTAAGTAATAGACTACAGTTTCAGCAGTTTCTCTATAATAATGACATTCATTTAGCCTTAGTTTCAGAAACATGGTTAAAACCACACATACAATACAACATTCGTGGCTTTACCACAGTTAGGAATGATTGTGGTAATGATCACAATGGTGTTGCTATATTTATACGTAATGGTATTGAATTTAGTTTATTAGACACATATTTTGACGATTCTATTCAAAATATTGCAATTAAAATTAAAATTAATAACAAATACATTTCAGTAGTTAGTTTTTACAGTCCTGGAAATTGCAGCCCTACTTTTGAAAAGAACAAATTTGATTCACTAATAAATAGTATACCTAAACCATTGATAATTGCTGGGGACTTTAATGCCCATCACACTTTTTGGGGTTGTTGTAGTGACGACTCTCGTGGCAGAGCTATAATGAATTCCATGGATGAAAACGACTTGATACTCTTAAATGATGGTCAGCCAACTACTGTAGGGTCTCATCTATGGAGACCAAATGGTCTTGATTTAACTATGGTTTCTTCTTCCTTGGCTTTGTCTTGTGAATGGCAGGTTTATCAGGATTCTATAGGCAGCTATCATTTGCCTACCATTACAAAATATGTTATAGATACTGCTAATGATGTGGATCCTTCTAATGTTTCAAATATTCCTCTTCATTGTAATCTGAAATTAGTTGATTGGTCTATTTATAAAAAGATTGTAAATGACATGATGGAAAGTTTTCAGTATAATAACTTGAGTCATATTGATACATATAATAATTTGTGTTCAATAATCCTACAAGCAGTTCAGAAGTCAGTAATCAGTTTTAATAAAAACAATACCACTTGTGACTCTCGCAGATCTAGGAGGAAGCTTCGACTCCCTTGGTGGAACGAGAAGTGTACTAGAGCTGTACAAGATTGTAAGCAAGCATACGTCTTATTTAAATCAAATTCTTGTTTAGACAATTTTATAAGTTTCAAACAAATGCAAGCTCGAAAAAAACGTATTCTGCGACAGGAGCGTCGTGCATGTTGGTTAGAGTTTTGTAATTCTATTAATAGACTCACTCCAATGAGTCAAGTTTGGACTAAAATGAGGAAGTTAAGAAATGTTTCTACAAATAACAGCTTGTTTTCTAGTAATGAATGGATCTCTCAATTTCTGCATAAGTATACTCCTGATTCAGTTCAAAATGTTTACACAGTTAGTCACAATAACTTACAAAATTGCACAAATAATTTCATGGTGAAAAATTTTTCTATTGATGAGCTAAAATCTGCTTTAAGATCAAGAAGAGATTCAGCATGTGGCTTAGATTGGCTCTCATACAAAATGTTCAAATTATTAAATTCACACAGTTTGTCTATATTTTTAAATATTTTGAATTCACTTTGGCATTGTTCTATTATTCCTGAGGAATGGAAAACAGATTGTTTAATACCTATCCTGAAACAGGGTAAAGACCCTAACAGCGCTGACTCATATCGTCCTATTACTCTAAGTTCGTGTGTTGGTAAAATATTTGAACAGCTTCTAAAACAACGTTTGATTTTTTACATTGAAAGCAATAATCTATTACCTTACAATCAATTTGGCTTTCGTTGTGGTCGTTCTGCTCGGGAAAGTCTTAGTCATTTATTTCTGGATATCCATAGTGCTCTTGTCGAGCATAAAATGTTGGGATGTGTTTTCTTTGATATTGTTGGTGCTTTTAATAATGTAAATTTAAGTACATTATCATCCATTCTCCTTTCACTAAATGTTCCTGAAAAAATAGTAAGTTGGATTTTTGAGTTTTTAAATGAACGTAAACTGTATGTAAAAGTCAATAATCAATTAATAGGACCTAGGTATTCTTATAGAGGAGTTTCTCAAGGAGGAATATTAAGCCCCCTATTATTTATTTTATATATTTCTAGATTAAATACTGTGTTAGGTAATGATGTCTGTAATTTACAATTTGCTGATGATTTGGTTGTATATTGTTCAGGAGAAAACCTTAATAGCATTGAAAGCAAACTCAATGCTAGCTTGAAAAAATTGGGACATTATTTTGAATGTCTCAGTTTGGAAGTCAGCAATGAGAAAAGTAAGGTTGTTGTCTTTTCCAAAAATGTTGTTGGTTCTAATAGTATTAAAATTTATTACAATAATAGACTTATGTTAGTGGATAGTTCCATAAAATTTTTAGGTGTTACTTTTCTCAGTAATTTTAAATGGAACGTGTATGTTAACTACTTAGCAAACAGAGCATTAAAAGCTTGCAATATTTTGAAATCTCTCGCTGGCACTTATTGGGGTGCTGATCCAGGGACATTACTGATTTTATATAAGTCCTTAGTAAGAAGTCACTTTGAATATGCATTTTTTTGCTATAGTGGTGTACAAAAACTAGTTGAAAAACTAGAAAAAGTGCAAAATAGGTGCTTACGTGTTATTTTGGGAGCAATGTGTTCAACACCTATAGTGTCAATGCAGGTTGAATGTAATTTGCCTCCATTGATAATTAGATTCAATTATCTCAGAACAAAATTCTTCATTAAGATTTCTCCTATCAGTGATCATCCTCTTCTATTGCAATTAAAGAAGGCTATTCATGGGACCAATCCCCCTTTTCTAGTACAAGGTTTATCTGAAATTTTAAAAGATTGTTCTAATCAAAATTATTTTTCTAGCTCCATTTTGCCCTGTTATTTATATTCCTATGAATCAAAGTATTGTCCATTTAAAATAGTAATCAATGAATCTTTGAAGTTTAAAGAGGATGTTTACAGAATGCTCGAGGAATGGAATGGTTACAATCAATTGTACACTGATGGCTCAAAAAATGATAATGCTGTATCTATGGCTATTTATGACGTTCAGGCTCGAAGTGGGTTTGGAAATAGGTTATCTTCAGTAGCAACTGTGTATACAGCAGAGGCTATGGCAATACTCAGTGCTTTAGAGTATATTGAGTCTAGGCAAGAAAATAAATGGATCATTATCAGTGATAGTATGAGTGTATTGAGAGCACTAGAAAATCCCAGTTGTAATGCAAAAACAAGTTACATAATTTATAATATCAGAGAAAAATACAATAATTTACATAAGTTCAAAGATATCGTCCTTTTCTGGACTCCTTCACATATTGGGGTAGTTGGAAATGAACAAGTTGATTACCTGGCTAAATTCATTGTTAATCATCATCAGGAATGTCCAATTTTGAATAATCCCATTCCAAATTCAGATGCAGTGACTTATTTCAAATCAAAACTGGCACTTGAATTTCACAATTTCTGGCAGCAGGTAGTTGAAACCAAAGGAAAGTGGCTAGCTGAAATTAAAACAAAGATTTCTTCTCCTTGGTTTACAGGAGGAAATATCTATCGGAACAGAAAGTTTTATACAACGATTTGTCGTCTACGGCTAGGTCACTG
Organism: Agrotis ipsilon; assembly: GCA_028554685.1. Lineage (NCBI taxonomy): Eukaryota > Metazoa > Arthropoda > Insecta > Lepidoptera > Noctuidae > Agrotis > Agrotis ipsilon. The sequence goes on from CM052980.1 coordinate 12,375,427, forward strand.
TCGATTTAATGCACATCTGTTTCGAATTGGCATTCTGTCTTCCCCAAATTGTGATTATTGTAATTCTGCTGTACAAACATTGGATCACATTTGTTATAATCATACGGAACGCAGCTAAAATGTAAACGTCACTACTGTCAAGTTGACAAGTCGTCGTTCGTTCTTACCGCGCTTTGCGCAGCTTTGCGCACGCTTGGTTTTCTCAATTACCAAAATTATTACATTAATTACTATTGTTAAACAATGTAAACCGTTTATAAATAAATACATATAAACGGATACACGGAGTTTTCATAGTGGCGACGAGATTCTACGAACCTACACGGCGAAAATGGGTAACGAAGACGACCTTTCCAAAGAGGTTAACATTCCGCCAAATTTCATCGAATGTTACGATCCTAAAAACAAGTTCGAGCGTTGGGTACAAAGATTAGAAGGAGCATTCTCTATTTACAAGATTACGCAAGCTACATCGAAGAATTCGTACCTTCTACACTACATTGGAGCTGATTTGTATGACACACTGTGCGATTTAGTTGCACCTACTACACCAGAGAAACGTACATACGACAATAATGTAACGTCCTTGAAGAATCACCTAGACCCTACTCCACTTGAAATAGCTGAATATTTCAAATTTCATCACCGACATCAAAAGGATGGTGAACCGATCAAGGAATACCTGGCTTCATTAAGAAAAATGGCCACAACTTGCAATTTTGGGACGTTTCTCGATTCAGCCTTGAGAAATCAGTTTGTATGCGGCATCAAATCACAACGTATTAAGGATAGACTACTGGAAGTACGAGACCTGACACTGCAAAAGGCGATTGACATTGCGACTGGAATGGAAAGTGCCCAGGCTGAGGCAACTCACACTCAAGAGGTGCAAGCAATTGCAGTCAAGAGAAAGACATCTACCGGATTAAAAAATACAGTACCTACTTCTTCCAGTCAGATTGTTTGTTTTCGATGTGGTGGCAATCACTATGCTAATTAGTGTAACCAAATGAATACGAAATGCAATTTCTGCCAAAAAATAGGACATTTGAAACGAATGTGCCTTAAGCTGAAGAAAGTGAACCAGGTGGATACAGGAAACCCAACGGATTCTGCGGTTAGTCCTAATACCGAACAAAATCAAGAAGAGATTGTATGTATTAACAATTGTAGAGTTACTTCTTTTTCAAATAAGTTTTGGATTAAAGCCAAAATTAATCACACTGAGTTCCAGATGGAATTTGATAGTGGCTCAGCAGTGTCTATAATGAATGAAAAAGATTACAAAAAAATTGGCAAAACCCAACTTCTACCAACTAATATAAAATTATGTACTTATTCTAATGAGTTCCTAAATATTTTAGGTGTCACACAGGTCACAGCTACGATTGGAAGAGAATCAGTAGAGGTCAAGTTGTTCATTATTTCGGGGAATCAGCATCCACTCTTGGGCCGGGATTGGATATACATGTTCAATGCATTTAAGGGCTTCAGGGATGGTTTGAGACAAGTAAACCAAGTGTCATCAGGTAAGGTGCCACATGCTTTATCTTTGCAAAAGCTTTTTGAGAAATACAGCGACTTGTTTGATAACAAAAATGTTGGTGAGATTAAAGGGGAACCAGCTGCTTTACACATGAAGCCAGATGCAAAACCAGTGTTCTTTCGTGCTAGACCAATTCCTTTTGCACTAAAAGATAGGGTTGAACAACAAATTGAAAATTTAGTTCGGGATGGAGTCCTAGTTAAAGTAGACTACAGCGAATATGCTACTCCCATTGTACCTGTAATAAAACCTAATGGTAAAATAAGAATTTGTGGGGATTACAAAATTACACTGAACCAAAATCTTCTAGTTGATGAGCATCCCTTACCTACTTCTGAAGAACTATTCAATGGTTTAGCTGGTGGGGATAAATTCTCTAAAATTGATATACGTAATGCATATCTAAATTGGAAGGTTAGGGATGAGGACCAGCAACTATTAACTCTCAATACTCACAAAGGTCTGTACAAATGTACTCGTTTGATGTTTGGACTTAACTGTGCACCGGCTAAGTGGCAAAGAAAGATTGAAAGTATCTTAAGAGACATCCCGGGGGTTCACTGTTTCATTGATGACATTAGGGTTACAGCTGCAAACGATGCTGAGCATTTGGACAGACTAGAAAAGGTGTTTGCTAGACTCGCTGAATTCGGCCTTAAGGTTAATCTGGATAAGTCTGAATTTTTGCAAAATGAAATTGAATACTGTGGATACAAAATTAGTCGCGAGGGAGTACACAAGGTTGATAGTAAAGTAAAAGCTGTTGTGGAGGCTTTAAATCCCAAAAATGTTTCTGAGTTGCAGGCTTTACTTGGCTTAGTAAATTATTATGGTAGGTTCCTACCAAACCTGAGTAGCACGTTGGAACCCCTATATATGCTTTTGCGAAAAGAGATATCATGGAATTGGTCAGCTGAGTGTGATAAAGCTTTACGAACAATCAAAAATCAAATGCTATCTGATACTGTGCTCGCACATTACTCACCTGATTTGCCTCTTATACTAGCTACGGATGCGTCGCCTACTGGCGTGGGCGCTGTCTTGTCACATATCATGCCTGATGGAACTGAACGGCCAATACATTTTGCTTCACAGACCTTAAATTCCTCACAGCGTAAGTGGGCACAGATTGACAAAGAAGCTTATGCTATTGTTTTTGGAGTAAAACGTTTCTTTCAATACCTTTATGGTAGAAAATTTACCTTGCATACTGACCACAAGCCTCTCGTCCAAATCTTTTCGCCTACTAAGGCTTTGCCTCTTCTTTCTGCTGCACGTATGCAACGCTATGCTGTTTTCCTCCAGGGTTTTCAATATGATATTAAATACAAGAAATCCAAGGACAATGCTAATGCAGATGCGTTTTCACGATTACCTGTTGCTGTGGAAACTAGCGAGCAGGAGGACTGCGACAGTTTTCAAATTGGAATGATTTCGGTACTGCCTATTACAGTAAACGATATTGCTGCTGAAACTACAGTCGATGAATCATTGGCGCCACTACTGTTGGGCGTGTCAACTGGAAAGAAAGTGTCTCTTGCTGATAGGTTTGGTATTGAACAAACTGAGTTCTCTCTACTAGAAGGTTGTTTGATGCGAGGAACTCGTGTGGTGGTGCCTACTAAACTCAGAGATGTTATTCTGAGAGATTTACATTCTAGTCATTTCGGTGTTAATAGAATGCTCGGTCTTGCGCGAAGCTATTGCTGGTGGCCAGGGATGGACAAAAACATTAAAGATATTGCAAAAAAACTGTCGTGAGTGCTCTCTACACCTGAACTTGCCTCCAGAAGTAGCTTCGAAGCACACTTGGGAGAGTCCTACTAAACCATTTGAAAGAGTTCACATTGATTTTGCTGGTAAATTTCAAAATGTTTATTTTCTTTTAATAATTGATGCCTTTTCAAAGTGGCCAGAAGCGCATGTCTTAAACAGAATAGATACTGATTCTACTATTGAAGTTTTGGACAAAGTTTTCACTACGTTTGGTTATCCAAGAATTCTCACAAGCGATAACGGAACGCAATTTGTTAATCCAAAGTTCTTTGAATACCTAAAAATGCATGGAATCACACACAAAAGATCTGCTCCATATAACCCTGCCACTAACGGTCAGGTAGAACGCTATGTACAAACGTTGAAACAGAAACTTAGATGTTTAAATTCTATAAAAACACCTACACAGTCTAAAGTAAATGAAATCTTATTTCAATATCGTATAACTCCGCACCCCGCCACTGGTAAATCTCCAGCAGAAATGGTTTTTACTTACCAACCAACCTCACGTTTATCGCTGTGTTGTCCAAACAAGTCTGCTGTATTGCCTCGGAAGGAGTTGAAGGTGGTACGCGTGCGGAAACTGATGCCAGGTTCAAGAGTGGTTGCTCGCAATTATACAGGAGAAGGGAAATGGAAGTTAGGAGTAGTTGAGAAGGTTCTTGGAAATTTGCATTATTTAATTAAGTTAGATAATGGTATCACGTGGCGTCGACATATCGACCAGCTCCGTCAGATTGGGGATGACGTTCCTATCTTAAATGAAAAATTTACTGATGACTTTGATCGGGCTGAAGCTCAAGCACCTAACTCTGATTCTGCTTCCAATAAACATGATACTAACACAGAACAAAACATTGATGTACCTATAGATATTCCAGAACCTGGATCATTACCTTCAGACAAGGTAATACCAACCACTAGTGATGTTACTGTACCGGCACCTTCAGTGCCTAATGATGTTCCAGTTGAACCTGCTTTACGTAGAAGTAAAAGAGTGATTAAACCTGTTGTTCGTCTTAACTTGTGAATTTTACTGTTGTCTTAAATTATTTTTTGTTATCATGTACTTTTCTTGCTAAGCATTCAAGCTATTAACAATAGCAGCCAATAGAACATAAGTTTTGTGATTAGGTTCTATTAACTTGTTTAAGAAAGTATTATAAGTTATTATTGTATGTTGATACTATAATTGTTTATGATAAGTTTTAATTAAAACTTGCGTTTGGGGACAGTAGTTAAGAACGCTTGGTGACCTTTAGTTTAATTACCTATTTGTGAATTTATTTTCCTGCAGGGCTATTGGCTAACCAGTGTGAAACTGGTGGCATAGTGGATACTTACTGGACATCTCTATTTTTATCGATTGTTATCCGGCTATGTTGAGGAGTGTCTCTAGAGCGTTATAATAGTTGCTTAGAGGCGAACATTTAAATTGATCAGGTTCATTGAAATTTACCCTTTGACAGCTATTAAATGCGTTCTTTTGGTTGCGTTCCGATTGTCTAACATCAAATTTATATGAAATGGGTGGAAAGTGGCAACATACGTAGTATCTCTAAGTAGTCTGTGGTGGCAACTTTTTAAAACACTGCTCATGAGCAGTGTTTTAGCTTAGCCACCGGTCTGTGCCGGACCATTATTAAGTCTAATTTGTTTTGTTTATTAAGTTTCGGGGATTTTTGTTTGTGTTGAAGGATGGTAAAGACTAAAACGTAAACGAAATGTATAAATAACTGTTTAAAGTAAAATAAGTTGTGTGAGTACTATCATAGATATATAAGATGGACTGATCTGAATGTCAATGAATACATAAAACAGGAAAAATATATTTTCTTTAAAATCAGAAACCTCTTGGAGTGGGGACGGAACTATTTATCTTGTTTGGGTGTGTGGGAGAAATCCACATCCATAAGAGATACGGAAAAACTTTCTTAGGAACCTTTAGCTCTTTTTTGATTTTGAAAATTTTGGCGTTGTTATTTTTTTAGTCAAATGTGTATTTTCCATAAAAATGAGTGAAATTGACAATTTTTTTTAAATGCCTTTCTACTCTGTTTCATGTAAGGATCATTTCATTGCCAAACCAAAATTTTCAAAATCAAAAAAGAGCAAAAGGTTCCTAAGAAAATTTTCCCGTATCTCTTATGGATGTGGATTTCTCCCACACACCCAAACAAGATAAATAGTTCCGTCCCCACTCCAAGAGGTTTTTGATTTTAAAAAATATATATTTTTCCTGTTTTATGTATTCATTGACAGTCAGATCAGTCCATCTTATATATCTATGATAGTACTCACACAACTTATTTTACTTTAAACAGTTATTTATACATTTCGTTTACGTTTTAGTCTTTACCATCCTTCAACACAAACAAAAATCCCCGAAACTTAATAAACAAAAAAAAATAGACTTAATAATGGCCCGGCACAGACCGGTGGCTAAGCTAAAACACTGCTCATGAGCAGTGTTTTAAAAAGTTGCCATTTTCCACCCATTTCATATAAATTTGATGTTAGACAATCGGAACGCAACCAAAAGAACGCATTTAATAGCTGTCAAAGGGTAAATTTCAATGAACCTGATCAATTTAAATATTCGCCTCTAAGTAACTGTAATAACGCTCTAGAGGCACTCCTCAACTTAGCCGGATAACAATCGATAAAAATAGAGATGTCCAGTAAGTATCCACTATGCCACCAGTTTCACACCGGTTAGCCAATAGCCCTGCTGGTGGGGAAGGAAACTGTTATAATCATACGGAACGCAGCTAAAATGTAAACGTCACTACTGTCAAGTTGACAAGTCGTCGTTCGTTCTTACCGCGCTTTGCGCAGCTTTGCGCACGCTTGGTTTTCTCAATTACCAAAATTATTACATTAATTACTATTGTTAAACAATGTAAACCGTTTATAAATAAATACATATAAACGGATACACGGAGTTTTCATAACATTGTATTTGATTGTCCTAATTTTGCTCTTCAAAGGATCATTTTAGTTGATCGCCTGTTAGGTATTTATGAAAATGCTGAAGATATCCCGCGCTCGCTTCAGCAACTTTTGAGGAAAAAAGATTGTTTTTTACCAATTTACGATTATATTGTATCAACTGTTGATGAAATTTGAATTTGACATATCACACTTTTGACATAAAATTATATGAGATTGAGATAAATTGAGATAAAATGATAATGTTGAGATACTTATAAATAAAACATGAAAGAAGACTTGGCTCCGGCCTAACAAATGGCACTGAACTTGAATATATCAAAAGAAGACTTGGCTTACGCCTAACTATTGGTTATTGAAGACATAGAAAAAAAATAAGACTTGGCTTCGGCCTGACTATTGGATATCGAAGACATTGAATAAAGAAGACATGGTTTCGGCCTTGATTTTAACATAGAAAGACAAGAAAGAAAAGAAGAATTGGAAGAAAAAGAAAACTAAATCAGACTTGGCTGTATGGGCTCAGCTCCCTTTGCCTGTCCTAAAGAGGACGAAGAGAAACAAAAAAAAAAAAAAGTCTGTGGTCGTATAGAATCTGTTGTTTTGTTTACGTTCTCAAGTCAAAATAACTAGCCACATTCTAGCTAATTTATTTTAGCCAATTTATTTGCTCATAGTTAAATGGTTAAAAATGAAACAAAAAGCTATCATAGATCTTTGTAAGGAGCTAGGTTGCTGCGACGCGTGCTGTGTTCGGTACTTAGGGCTGAAAACTCCTTCAGCTTACGAAAATGCCCAGCAGTTCATTCTTAAACTAATTGTAAGTATTTCGTTTCAACTTTATTATTATGTACAAATATACTGCAAACTAACAAAGCAGGTAACACAACAGTTTTTACTTCTAGACTCAGTCAAAACTCATGCCAACTGTTTTGCTAAGTGTCCTAACCTCAAAATCATGATAGAGACAGGGAAAAAAATATAGAAATACTTAAAAAAAATGTCCTAGTTGTTTGGTAGAAAATACTTTATATTGTATAAATTAATTCATGGATTTCTGAATATCCGAATATTGAATGAAGAAGGAGCTGGCATGCATGATCAAAGAAACTTTTTAATAACTTATCTCAAAAGTTGAATTTGAACAGAGAGCATGCGTAATTCACTTAGTTAAGGTATTAAAAAAGTCCCTAAGATGACCCACTGACCAAAATTTATAAATAAACTGCCACACGGAACATGGAAAAGGAATGCACCATGATTTTGTATGATTTGTGCTATCCATCCATTGTGGACCTTCCACCCTTACGTACATCACTTTTACTGTGCACAAAGTCAAGAAGTTGAATTCCTTGCTGCATCCTTCACTGTCAACTAACCAGTTAGGTAGTGGTCTAGAGCGAAACTATATCTTAATAAGTTAAGTTATTGCATTAATCAATATAATAATCAATCATCATTGTATGTTGCACTCAATGAATGAAAAAGTGAATGTTTACCCTTTGTTAAATGGTAAAAATTCATTTTTCCACATAGTACCTATATATTATTAATTTATTATGCAACTTGTATTTGCTTACAATTTATATTTTCTGGAATTTCATAAGTTTTTGTGATAAGTCAGTAGTTAATTCTTTGAATGATTGTTTTCTAAACAGTGTGAGGAGACAAGTCGGCCAGAGACACTTAACAAACAAATTGAAATAGAACCTTCGGTTGAGCCTACAGACAATCCGCCCGAGGAAGTTAAAACTGAACTGTCTGAGGATGATGCAACAGACAAGCCGAACGGGGCTCAGGACACCTGCAGCAAGTCACAACCTACACTCAAGTCACGCAACAGAGAAGATACCTCATGTAGTGAACCCCATCCAAAAAGGATGAAGGTGGAAGGAGTGTGCGTGACCTGCCTCGGGGTGCTGCAGGAAGAGAACTGGCCTCAATGCTGGAACATGGTCAAAGATATGTTGGATAAGAAGCGGTAAGTCAGCTGGACAGCGACTCAAGCATCTTTTAATTTTGAAATTAATTGTACTGCTTATTTGTTGTATAAAAACACCAAAAATCCCTGCAGTAGTTACATGTGTTATGAGGTGTAAAATTTTACATATTGCCTTGGCTTTACCTTGTACTTGACTTGGGGTTCGACTACACCTCGAAATATCGATAGATAGATTTCGCCAAAGGTTGCTACCATCTGATGGTTTACTCTACCACACTCATAAATTCACACTTTCTTTCAAGGCTGTAGGCGGAAACTTCAGAGTGCCACTTGCTACTATCCTTACATGCAGCCAAGATTTTAGAGAATTTTGAGAATTGGGGTCAATTCACATTGAGACGCGACCCTACGCGCCGTACGCGCATATTTCAATAGAGCGAATCAAAAGTATATTAGTGTAATATTTTACTTGCTAATAAGCAAGTAGTGGTAAGTAAAATATTACACAAAACTAATAACTTTTACTACAACTGTAAAGCCCTTCTGGGTGCGTGCGCGTCGTTGTTGATGGCGACTGCGTTATAATACAAGATGGTGACGTTTGTTACAGCTACGAATGTGCGACTTTCGCGTGCGCGCTGTCGTCGCCTATCGCGGCAATCCTGCGCGAGCGTGTGGTGTCGTTGCGCCTCAAAGACGCCCTGCCCGATTATGACGACGGTGAGCTGCCCGAGACCCGCGCGCCTTCTGCGTCCTGGGAGGCGCGTACTACTGGTTTATGTTCGCAGGTTTGCTGACGCCGCTCAAGGAGGCATGGAAGTGGTCGTTTGGTGTCCAGCTGGCGCGACACGCCGGTAAAGCGCTGGACTCGGGTGCCGTGTCGCCGCTGCTCGTGACGCTCAACATGGAGTACCCCGAGGAAGCGCAGGAGCTGGAGGTGCTGAAGGCGCTGGCGCCGGCGCTGTTCAGCGCGCGGCGTGCGGCCGGCCGACGGTTCGGCGTGGAGTTCACGCGGCGCTCGGTGGAGCAGGCGCTGGCGGGCGCCACGCTGGCGGCGCTGCAGGCGGCCGGGCTGCCGGCACCGACCGCGCCGCGCACGCGCGTGTCCTGCGTCAGCGTCGTGTGCACGCACGCGCCTCTCTACCTCGGCGGCAGGTACTGCTCGTGCTCTGTGCGTGCCTCGCTGTGCGGTCAGGTCACTCAGTAAGTCGCTCGTGTGTGCAGGTACGTGAAGCTGAGCCGCGCTCTGCCGCAGACGCCGTGGCTGGTGGGCGGCGTGCGCATGATGCACTCGTCCGTGCAGGAGCTCATCTGCCAGCCCATCGCGGCGCTGTTCGGGTGAGTGCGGGTGTGTGTCACACACACCACACACCCTGTGGTGTGTGTGACACAGTGAGGTGACCTGTGAGTGTGTGTTGCAGGCTGAGCGTGGAGGACGCGGAGCACCGGCTCAAGTTCATGTCGGCTGGCCGCGAGGACGTGGACGTGCGCTGTCTGGGCGATGGCCGCCCCTTCGCCATCGAGGTGATCACTACCAACAATTTTAGGCGCAACTCGTTGATGATTTTGTATCCAGCCATCGTATGAGTATTAAGATAAAGGTCTAATTGTTCGCAGATAACAGACCCGACCCGGGAGCCGAGCGAAGCGGAGCTGAGCGAGCTATGTGAGCAGATCTCCACCAGCGGACACGTGCGCGTGCGCCGCCTGGTGCCCGTGTCTCGGTGAGTGGCGCGCCCGCGGCCGTGCCTCTGTGCCGGGACCGGGTGTCAACTGTGCGTCTGTGCAGGGAGGACCTCGCGGAGCTCAAGAAGGGCGAGGAGACCAAGTGCAAGACGTACGAGCTGCTGTGCATCAAGCTGTCGCGCTCCGACGATGACGAGCCTGCGGTGAGTACCAATACCTGCCCCTATAGCGAACCACAGCCCTAGCTGTAGCACTAGAGGTGCACAAAAACAAATCACACCAGTCCCGGTCAGTCTTTTGGTTCTACTTCATTCAAACGATGTACTCACAAAATATGCGTCTGGTGCCCGAATTCGAGTTAAGTTTTTTCGAGAAAACCACCTAAAGTACGATTATTAATTCGAGTCAGTAAAATGACAAGTGCAACTGTCACTGATACAATGAAAAGTACATTTCTTTAATGAACAAATGCCATTTTACTGTCATTTTATTGACTCGAATTAATAATCGTACTTTAGTGGTAATTGACGTCGTCCGCAGGCCAACGGCGACGCGGGCCACTCGGGCGCGGTGGGCGTGCCCGTGACGGAGCGCGACATCGCGCGCATCAACTCGTACCGCAACACTCCGGCGGGCGACCCGGCGCGCGTGCTGCTGCAGCAGCGCACGCCCATCCGCGTGCTCCACCGGCGGCCGCTGCTGACGCGCGCGCGCCGCATCCTGTCGCTGAGCGCGCGCGCCGTGCCGGGGCAGCCGGCGCTGCTGGCGCTGCGCGTGCGCACGGACGCCGGCACCTACGTCAAGGAGTGGGCGCACGGCGAGCTGGGCCGCACGCGGCCGCGGCTGGCGGACGCGCTGGGCGCGCGCGCGGACATCCTGGCGCTGGACGTGGCCGCCGTGGAGCTGGACTGGCCGCGCGCGCATTGACACTGTAAAATAGGACGAGTGCGAGCTTAAAACGACTATGTTATGTCAATAAAAAATCAAGTGGTTGTTTGAATTTCCAACACGTTTTCTCATTGTATCTCGCTACAAGATGTTCACGTGTCAGCCGTTGGCCACACATTTTCCATAAAATTCGAGGGTTGCCTTCTATTTCTCCAGGATCCAATCATCAGATCTTTACTTGGTGAATATGGGACCACCTCAGAAGTATCTCCTTCCGAACAAAAAAAGTATTTTGAAAATCGGTCCACAATTGGCGGAGTAATCGCATAACAAACACAAAAAAAACATACCTTCGTATTGATAACCTCTTTCTTTTTTGAAGTCGATTAAAAATGTTTTGAGTTTCAATTCTAAGTATGGGGAACCCCAAACATTTATATTTTTTTTTTTGTATGAAAATCCTAATGTGGTTCACAGTAATAGATAAGTACATCTACTTATCAGTTTCAACAGGATAGCTCTTATACTTTCGGAAAAAAGTGGCTGTGACATACGGACCCACAGACAGACAGACATGACCAGACATGAACAATAGGTAGGTACGCTTAAAATCGATCTGGTGAGCCACACAGCGGTATGCATTCCGGTACTGACTTCTAGCACTGTGTGGAGGTTTTGTTGATATTGATGATCACGAGTGACGCAGCCTCCGGTGATTGTCACATCACCGAGCGGCAGTTCCCGCAACCAGCGCGCACGTCACGCCGCTTCCTGCACAAGCGAGAACTTTGTGCGGCGCGCGGCCTGCCGCGGCACACTCGCCGCCATGCACTCCGCCGCGCCGTTCGTGTGCGCGCTCGCCGTGGTGCTCTGCGTGCTGCCGCTCAGTGAGGTAACCACACTTCTGCTTCCGGCCGGTCGCTCTCCTCCGCTACGAAACTTTTAGCGAAACCGCTGAAAGGTGATCCACCAGATCTGTGATTTGTGGGGAGCGTGAACTTGTTCTAACGCGGTGACTTGTAATCAGGGGCCTAAGTCTACTAATTTATAAACGTTACAATGGTCTCTCAATGGTGTGTTTTTGACAGTTTTTGTATGGCAAATCTGTCAAAAACTTACCATTGAGAGACCATTGTGACGTATATAAATTAGTAGACTTAGGCCCCTGGGCTCGTGTATCTAGATGATGTAGCCGTCGCGTCGACAACGCTCGGCTACCGCGCTTATATTATGCTGTATAAACCTTCGAGACCGCGCCGCACCGACATTGTTTTTCCATGACGTCTTAAAGCGTGTGTACCTCAGCTGTGGGGACGAGATGACTTGTATATTCTGTCGCTTTTCCACAGCGGAACTACTCATGCTTAGACGTCATGGCAGGCCACTATATTGTGTCAAAACCGTTAGCTCGACAGTACATGAAATTGATGAAAAGGTGATAATTATGAGCGCGAAAATTCATCGTGCAGTATACATTAATTAAGTATACCTCGATGCATAAAAATCTGGCAGCGGGAAGCAGACGCGGTCGCATCCTGAAATTTTGAAGAAATTACCTTTTATCATTTGGCAAATTTTTGAGATTTTTCAATTTGATCTTAGATTTTGGGGGAGGTCATGTCCCCTGTGACACCAGCATCTTGGGACAATATATCTAATCGATTTACAGAGGAGATTAATTTGAGTAAACAATAATAAAACAACATAATAGGGTATTTTACTGCATAAATAAATTGAAAATCTATTTAGACCGTCAGTAATAATATTGAAAAATAATCGACACGTATTTTTTTTTTTTCAAATCAATGAATATTAACAAAGACAAAACGCTTCCGAATTCGGGAGTGGGGGCTTGTGACGTCATTGCGCTTGTACAATTGTACCGACCGAGTGACGTTTTGTGATTTTTAGAAGCGTTATATCTTCGTCAATTTTGGTTTACGTGACAAAAGAAAAAATACGGGTCTAATATTTTTTAATAATCTATACTTCGGAATAATAACATTTTTTGAGTAAAATACCCTCGTGCTGACTGCTGCGTGTGTTGTAGACGGCGGTGCCCGGGACATTCTTCTGGAAGCCGCGCGTGGGCCTCGACATCGGCCAGTCCAAACGTGAGTTCTCTTATCACTATAAAGTTACTCAACCGCTTTTGATGAGCAATTAAGCAAGAATAAGTGATTAGGTATTTTTGATCTTATTTCCTCGATAGCCGATTTTGACGAAAACTAAAACTGTTAACTGCATCATTGTAATTTAGGAAAGTTTAGGAAAATCAATAATCCTGGCCAGGAATCGAACCCGCAAAATCCAATGATGCAGTTTCATTTTTCGTCAAAATCGCACTTGAGACTCCTTTCAGTATTATTCGAGATTCCGCACAGTTTCCTATACAGCCTCCACGCCTAGTTAGAAAATTCACATTGTACCTACATATTACTGAGTTTCAATTTCATCCGCATGCGCGTTATGATTTTCCCATGCAAACTTTAACATCAACAACAACATCAGCAAAATTACCAATCGGGGATGGTTATAAAAAAACTAATAATGCCCATATTTTTATTCACGTATGCATGCCAAGTTTGACGTTTATAAACCCAAAAAATATGGGATTCACATTTTGCTGATAGAATTCGCTCGTGGAAATCAAATCAAATCTGTCCGTTTCTTTAATCTGAGGTTGAGACTATCCAGCTGCTAGTGTGCTAGTGGCCAGTGGTCGGGCGGTCGCGTGAGCGATTATTAATAACTAGCTTTGCCCGCAACTTCGTTCGCGTGGATGTCGGAATTTAACAATGTATTTTTTAGTTGCAAGCGCTTAATTCAGGCCACGTTTTTCATGTAAACCGTGTATTTAGATTTTTTTTAGATGAATCAAAAATATTTGACACTTGAATGATTTGAACCACACCACACCACACCACACTACCCCACACCACACCACACCACACCACAACTCACCACACCATACCACCTCACCACACCACACTACCCCACACCACACCACAGTACCCCACACCACACCACACCACAGTTTTATTATATGTATAGATAGAAGATAGATAGATTATTATGGTTGTCCTGTCCATCAGCTAAAAGCAAAGCGCTGTCGAAGCCGACTTGGCAGAACATTAACAGGGGGCTCGTGGTGGTCGTGGAGGGCTACCAGCTGGGCCTCACGGTGGCGGCGCTGGCGGCCCACCTGAGCGACGTGAGCGACACCTTCCCGCACCTGCACCCCGGCATGGCGCCCTACTACACCAACGTGTACCGCTGGGCCCTGCGCCACCTCAGCCTGTGAGTACCGCAACACCCGCGCCTCACTCGCCCACGGTGGCCACTGACACATTCATTTTGTTCCAGTCTCCCCGGGTGGTTCGCAGGCAAGGGTGAGAACTACTTGTCGACGCACAGGGTGTGGAAGAAGCGCTTCCACTTCACGGACTACTTCGTGCCGTCGTGGATGCGCAAGCTGCTCTTCTTCGTGAAGGACGAGTCCTGGGCCAACGAAGAGTGGGAGTGGAAGAAGTTCCAGAAGCACGCCGAGCCACACTTCGGCAAGTACTACCGCTACCCCTCCAACAAGTTCAACAACTTCAACTCCATGCGACAAAACGTCACCGTCGAGAATCAGGATCTTTCTGACAATTCCATTACCAAAGGAACTGGTTAGTTTAGGGGAACGGGAAGGTTAGCTTGTACACAGCCTCATTTTTTATGTAGTGCGGATATTTTTCACAACACTCTTCCATTGGTACTTTGTAACCATTCTTGGTTTTTTTTATAACTATTTGGAACGACGTCAATCAATAAAAAACCTATTTTTTCAGTTGAACTTTGCGATAGCATCAATAAATCGCATCCATACTTGTTTTACCGAATGCGCAATCGGTAAAACAAGTACCTAAGTATCACGTGTCACTAGCGCCGTGACAAATAAAAACTGTTTCAAAATAACGTCATAATTTAATAGTTTCAGTATTTTTTGTTCGTTGAATAATAACACACTAAAATATCCTAACTACATAAAAAAAATACTCTAAGGGACTTTACTCATGGTGCGATGCGACGCGATTCGAACGAATTCCAACTACAAGTGAAAATCAACCTTAACACTATGACATAAAACATGTTGTTATCTATGGGTAGATGATAAACAAAACACGATGGCTATGACGACGTCAAGTCAATCCAACGAGAAGTTTTCTTTTTCGAGTATTAAAAAAAAGTAGTTTCTAAGAACTCTGTAGATGGCGTTGAACTGACTACGTTACTAGATTGATGCCTTCATTTTTGCACAAATCCACGAGGCACAGACTTCTCTTCTTTTTCTCTTGGTACATTTTCTTTATGGCGTGGAAAACTCATAAATTAAAAAAATTGGTCAATGAATATTTTTTTCTTTTTCCTTGTTGTTATTTCCAAATGCCAATGGTGTGATGTGATGTGACTGACAATGACATGACATGTACGTTACGTTATAAGATCTCAAAATTACAATCAAGTGAAAAAAATCCAAAAATGACGACGTTCCGTTCATTGCAGTAACATACCAAGTTCAGCGCCATCTATCCATCGACTAGGGAAAATATAAAAATAAAATCCCTCATTGCATCATAATTTCCTAGTAGCAAGGTTGATTTTCACTTGTAGTTGGAATTAGTTCGAATCGCGTCGTATTACGTCGCATCGCATCATAAGTAAAGTCCCATTAGTACATGTGTATGCATGTACCTAACCTACATCTGAGTATTTCGAGACATTTTTATTTTTTTATTCTAAGTATCTAGTATTATGTTGTAAATCAGATTCCTTAAGTACTTAAACAAATAAACATTATTGTACTGAATTGTATGTAGGCGATCTCCAGCCACCGTAGGCGTTGGCATGCGGGCGGCGAGTAAAGGGCAACTCGCTGTCCGACCATGGACCATGCCCGGGTCGACGGCGCGTTGTGTTCCACGCGCGCCTCAAAGAGCGTCAGCATGATGACGGGGCCCCTCTCTAGAGGGCCAAAGCCTGCCGGGGTCGCGGGACTTATTTCATACCCTGACCCCGGAACATAAAGGGCTATTGAAGGACACCGTGGATTTTAGTCAGTACAAGTCTGACAGTGGATAGGAGGAATTATTTGATGATTTTACCACGTAAAAATAAAAACCTACACAATCATGTCCTTCACATACAATTTTCTTTGGGATATTATTACCAACAATAAAATTGAATTTTAATATATTTGGTTTATGTGTTTACCAGTTTATTTATGTAGGTACAGACACCAGAACATCAACCTATCTCAATATGTCAAACTTCGATCTTATCACAATAGTGGAAGGTCTATGTTCGATGGGTATAATTTGACAAAATAATTAGAGTAGGTTGACCTGCTGGCGTCTGTACGTACCTAATGATGTTGTCCTGTATTTAATGTTAAAGTTGAATATTTTGTAGACGCCTGCACATCAAGCTGCCATAATCTGCCACTTTAATATATTTTCAGCCTTCTCACAAAAGTCGAAGATTAATATTCGATTGGCAATTTGACAGATTCGGGTAGGTTGACTTGCTGGCGTCTGTACTTTATTATAGTTTAAATTCTTGCTTTAAGCCCTGTAATGATATATTTAGTTTAAATAAATAAATGTAGGATTGTTAAGTTTTATGTACAAAGCACTTTTTCATCCCACCATCTCGGAAAGGGTACTTTTGCTCTTCGATATCTGACCGTAAAAGCCGTTTTTATCCTCAAGTGAGTAAAAGCCGTTTTTATCCTCTAGTGAATAAAGTAAAGAAGGATGGACAAAACGTCCCACCCCTTGTAACACTTCCACCCATATATCAAATGAAAGCACTTGAAAAGTGTATCAATTCATTGTATGACAGCAAACCTGTAAACCATGGGAGAAAAAAGTTATTGAGACTTTTATGTCAAAATACCAACGAGACATAATGTTAGGCAGAAGTCGTATAGGTCTTAAATTATATTAATCTATACTCAATACAGTGTGCTAATGCATCGATGACGTTACTGTATTAAAAAAAATGCCAGTAGGGGGGGCGCTTCTTGATTTAACCAATGAGCCCAATGGTAGAGTTTGCCGTCAAATAAAGAAAAGTGTTTATTTGAGAGCCGGTACACACAAAAAAAAAGGAACATGATAACAAAACATGATGATGTCAGCATGACAAATGTCACATGATATGCAAAAAAAAAACTTTCTTTAACCAATTTATCGGACTACCTTCAGCTCGTCCGCCATTCTGTGCCTTAACGATTGGGTTTGTCGACTATAAAAGTAGAAGACAAGCGTCAACTATGTGTTACGTGTTCGCGATCTTTACTTCGAGTCTTCGAGAATTCGTCATAGTGTTTATTACGAGAATATGTATATGGAAGCTCGCCCGGGATTTACAGAGTTTATAATGGAACACATTGATTTCGAAAACGTCAGTTGTCATATTTAATAATATCGTTTTTGAAAAAGAATAAGGCGCTATCTGCACAATCGAGTGAAACGCGGCGATATTGTAGTCGTGCCACATATTTCCATATACTTTATATGAACGTGTCTCCACACGGCGATGTTCACAGATTTACACATGGTAATGATGAGTGGGTACAAGCGTTGGTGCTGATACGCATCATTACTTTGACAAAAAGCTATTCAGACACTGTTAGTACTTCGGACACTAATGAAGGAAACCAACAAATGACTTCAACGACCATCTATAGTACACTGGTGATTTTTTTGACTCCTTTGCTACCTCGTTAGTTAGTTGAGTACCTAACGTTTTGGTTCTGGCGGCATGTGACGGTATTATAGCCATGTTCTTCTAAGTAGGGGCTGTGGTAGGGGATTGAGCCTTTAAAGCCCCAAACTAGTTTAAATTCATTATTTTCATACAATTATCACTACTAAGTACTATGATTTTCTTTTAAAAAGTCAGAAGTCGGTGCCACTATGTCAACAATGTTACTCTTTTTCATGATCTGTATACATATTATCACGAGAAAAAGCTAAGAGCAATGTTTTCTTCTGAAAATCGAAATTCATCTTTTGACATAAAAGTCTCAATTACTTTTTTCTCCCATAGCTTACAGGTTTGCTGTCATACAATAAAATGATACGCTTTTCACGTACTTTCATTTGATCTATGGATGGGAGTGTTACAAGGAAAGGGACGGGGTCCATACATTTCTGCCCATTCTTCTTTGAATTTAGAACATCGTATGAACAAAAGAGTAGCAGCAGTAATGGCGGCCGGTGACCGCAACAGCTGATCGCTTGCTGTGGTGCCCACTTGACGTTCGAAGGTTGTCGAGGAAACAAATTCTATTTTTAAAATTTGATGTGGTAACATCAAATCTCGCCTTAGGTAGGAAAGCAGAGTACGCTCCTCGGGTGTAAGGCTGCGTTGCCTTGGGCTAACTTGAATCCCTCGCTTCACTAAGGATTTTTAACTTTATTCCCTCGTTTCTTTCGGGTATTAACACTTGAACCTCCTCGCTGCGCTACGGACGGAGGTTCACCCCCAGAATCCTTAGTATCGCTTCGGAATTCAATACGCCTCTTGGAGTGTAATCTACAATTATTTTGTTAAAACCTCAGACCCGGAACATTCTTGGCTCAGTACTTTGTTTTACCTTTTTTATTTGCTTTGTGCGGTTTTCCTTTCACGTCTTATTGTTATGTTATGACAAACCAAGATAAAAATAAGTAACTTAATACTTAGGTAGTAGTTTTCCACTACTACCTAAGTATTATTTGTTTTAATTTAAAAAATATTCTGTTCTATAATAATGTCTAAGTTAATACCTAAACTGAAATAAAAGCCTATCTTGTGTTTGTACAATGTACATCTGTTTTTATTTGTTTTTGCATTTAGTCATTTCCTCGCTGAGGTGGGATGAAAAGTTACGTGTTGCACTCGAGTGCAAAGATTTTTCACCTTGTGCTCTTTTGATTCCCTCGCTATCGCTCATGATTCTAATTTTGAATCACTCGTTGCACTCGTGATTCAATTTTAGAATCATTCGCTTGCTCGGTCATCAAAATTGAGCACGCGGTTAAAAATCAACTTTGCACTCTTGTATAACAAATAACTATTTACGAGTGTGGAACGGAACGCAGACGAATGAGTGAAGCGGAACTCTTTCTACGGAAACGGAAAGATGAAGGGAATTAATAAAAAGAACGTCAAGTTAGTCGACGGTTGTATCCATATTCTAGGAAATCAGACCAGAAGTGACTTTTTTAAAAAGAATTTTAGAAATACCTACAGGAATAAATTCAAGTAAAGAGACGAACTGACAACAATTTAATATCAAAAATCAATTAACAAGATAGCTAAACGAAAAAATACACACTTAATAAAAATAACAAATTATAGCACAAACAATAACACAATAAATTAAAAATGTAACCGACAGAGTAACGTCTCACGATGTTGTTCCCACGACGAATCCAAGTGAAAAGAGGCCGGTGCTAGTGCTGCACCGCCTTATATAGGTCTTCCCCCTCCTCATATCTTTCATCTTCTACACGGCCTTTCCTGACAGGAGACCGTCCTCGGACTCCTTTAACTTTGAAGATCGGTCACCAACGTTGGCATCGAAGGTCCTGGGTCTTCACTATTTGCAGGTGGAGTGTTGATGGGCACCTCCATCTGCTTCTGCGTGCCAGAGGTACAGGGTTCTGGTTCCTCAACTGGATCAGCCGCGTCAATGGCCTGTTCTGATTCCTCAGTTTCGTTTTCCGATTCTGCAAAAGAAACAAACAGCCCGCACAGGTATCAATTTGTAAAACAACAAAACAGCTGTAGCTAGCCAAATAGCTGTTGATGAAATAGCTCTTTTCAACAACACTCATTTCAACAGCATAATGACTTTGGGCTAATCTAGCAAAGCCTGAACACAATAGGTATGAAACATACAAGTATCCAAACCAACCACCCGGGGCGGGACTTGTCGGAAGATCGCCACCTCACGACTCGTTAGAGACCCACGTGAGGCATAACTTTGCGTGTGTGAATTGGTTCACATAAAAGGATGTTTCAACCCAACCATTTATACATATCATAGTACAGACAATGCTTATCACTAAGCACGTTTTCCCACTAACATGATAGTCAGAAACTAAGCTATGGTTTTACTCTACGTGTACCACAGCTCCAGGGTAACATGTCCGAGAACACCACTCCAAGACCGTAGGTCCGATAAAGCTACTCCAAGACCACATAGGTCCGATACGGCTACTCCAAGACCATAGGTCCGATAAGGCTACTCCAAGACAGTATCCTTTCGTAAACTGATCTCAAGGTATGTTCCATATACTAGGAAGCATGTCCGATGCACTCCAAGACAGGCTCATCCAATAACATGAAACCGTACCTCACTTGAAGTGTATCCGTCAATTTGAGATAGCATGTCTGATGCACTCCAAGACAGAGGCCCATTTCAAATTGCAAGATTCGACTTCCCTTCGACATCATTCAGCAATAACAATCTCAACGAGAAAGCTCTCATTAAGTTACTACAAATCTCTAAATTTACAAACAGTGATAGCAAATGAATCAGATTCAGTGAAGTGTAACGCTTACAAAATAGGCAAAGCTCATTACACAAAAAATCACTCACCATTAAAGAAAGCGGAGCACACGTCAGGAGTCCATTCTCCTTGCCACGGGATCATGTATTCCGCAGCTGCTTGTGTGGACTTGCCATACGAGCCAGCCAAGAGATGCAACTCATAACGACCGTGTGGAAGTGCCTTCACCACACGATAAGGCCCTCGCATACACGAATCCAGCTTCCCAGTACATTGTGCCTGTTTTCTCACAAATACCAATGAATTTAATTCAAAAACACGGGGTGGCTTTCGGCCCTTATTAACATATGCATCCTGACATTCTTGATTTGAACGGAGACGTTCAGATGCTCTCTGGCGACTCATTTCGCGAAGAGCTTCCCGATTAGGACTGAGACCTTCAAAGGCCACATCGCGAATCAAGCTACGAATGAGTGGCGTCGCAGCATCAATACCTATCAATAGGTTTAAAGCTGAATACTGAGTTGTTCTGTGTTTTGTGATATTGAGAATCAACTGCAGTTTCCACATAACACTCGGCCATTTTTCTTGTCGATGGTTGCACTCAATACGCACCATATTAAGCACAGTGCGGCAATATCGCTCCACCTGCCCATTAGACTGGTGCATTTCAGGGGTTATTAGATGAGTGTCGCAACCCATGTCTTTGACCCAATTTAGAAATTCAGAACTCTGAAACATGCGACCTCTATCGGCTACTATTAGCTTGGGAGTTCCAAAGAGGGAGATCATATTGGTGAAATGACGTTTTAGTTCGTTAGCGTCTTGTCGGTACATAGGGTATAACAAACAGAATTTAGAAAATGCATCTACAATTATAAGAACATGACGATAACCATCGGCTTCAGGGAGAGGACCTAAGGAATCTAAATGGATAGTTTCGAAAGGTGAATCTGGTTTTTCCCAAGAGTGAATGGGCTGTAAAGGGGCTCGGGGGACTTTTTTATGGGAGAGACACACTAAACAGTGTGTTACATATTTCTGCACAAATGCTCTCAGCCCTGGAAACCAGAAGTGTTTCGTGATAAGATCAACAGTCTTATTGACACCGGGATGATCATGTTCGTCATGAAGAATTCGTAAAAGGCTAAGTCTATGACCTTTCGGGATATAACAAAGAAATTTGGGATTTTCACCAGTAGGTTCGAACTTTACATAAAGGATGTCGTTTTTGAAAATATAACGACTGGAGTCTAATTGACCATCCGCCAATTTTTGAATAAGAGACCGAGTCTCCTCATCGGAAGCCTGGGCAATCCGAGCCCAATTCAGGGGTTTCTGAGCTGTGCACACATTGACTGGATTCCGACTAAGATAATCGGCATGGGACAGAAGGCTACCTTTCCTATAGTCTAGACTAAAGTCAAAATCTTGAAGGTATACCCACCACCGAGCCACCCTTGGTAACAAATCTTTTTTACGCTGAGTTAGTTTCAATGCATTACAGTCGGTGACCACAGTGAATCGTATACCCACAAGATAATGCCTAAAATGCTGGAGAGCTTTTACCACCGCCAGAGTCTCAAGCTCATATGAGTGGTATCTACTCTCAGCTCCCTGAGTGAGCCTACTAAAGTAGGACACCACTCGCTTACGATTTCCTTCATGCAATTGCATCAAGACTGCTCCATACCCAATAGAACTCGCGTCTGTGTGGACTTCTATGGGTAATGAAGGGTCATAAATTGCAAGTACTGGCTCGCTCGTTAGACATTCCACAATGTACTTACGAGCAGCCCGTTGTTCCACTCCCCAATTGAAATGCACTCCCTTTTTAGTGAGTGCTGCAATACATGCAGTTCTCTGGGCAAATCCAGCTATATACCGCCTGAAATAGCTGGCTAAGCCCATGAATTGGCGAACCTGCTTTACATTTTGCGGTTCAGCTGAGTCAATCAAAGCCCTCACTTTTTCATGGCTCGGCCTAACCTGACCTTCACTAATTGATCTACCCAAGTATTCAATCTGTTCAGCCAAGAACGAACACTTTTTCAGGTTGATAGAAAACCCAGCTTTAGTCAATTTGTCAAGAACCCTTTGTAGCAGAATAAGGCCCTGATCAATGCTTTGGCTCATGATTAAAATATCATCGATGTAGACGAGGATATCACCGGACTCAATTAGTTCGCGAAGTGTTTTTGTGATTATGCGTTGATAAACAACTGGAGCATTCGCCAAACCATAAGGCATCTTCAAATATTGATAATGTCCCTCTGGCGTGACGAAACCCGTAAGTGGAACTGAGTCCTGGTCTAATGGAATCTGGTGAAATCCGGTTGCCATATCAAGGGAACTGAAATATTTATTATGCCCTAAGCGATCTATATAGTCGTCTATACGTGGCAGTGGAAAACGATCTTTAATTGTAATCTCGTTTAATTTACGAAAATCCACGCACATCCTATCCGTGCCGTCTTTCTTTTTAACTAGAAGAATCGGACTCGCGTAATCTGACTCCGATTCCTCTATAATTCCTTTACCCATCAAGTCTTTAATAATATCGCGGACACGAAGGGTCTCCGCGTGAGAAAGTTGGTACGGCCGATAGTAAACAGGAGTGTTGGTATTAAGTTTAATGGACATACACCCTGTATTTACAGTTGATGTAGCAGTACCAGAAATAAAATACTGAGAGAAATTATTAATTATTTCCAACAACTTATTTAAGTGATCGTCAACAAGAGGTGTATTAATTGGAATGGAAGTCTCAGACTGTATGTTCATAATTCTATGCAAGTTATTAACGCTTCTTGTAAGTGACTGACAATCCCTAGTACGAACGTACCTAACACCGTCCCTATTAAGAACATCCGTTCCTACTATGACCGGCGTATTCATATATTCGGCCGACACAGCGAACAAATCTACCTCGAGAGTTAAGCCGTCAAATTCAATAGGTAACGTCACATAACTGGTACTCTCTACCTCTTGAGTACCTAACCCCTTTAAAATACGAAGCGCTGGCTTACGTGAACAATTAAAATGCTTAAGCAACGAAGACGAAATTAAGGATATAGTGGACCCACTATCAATCAAAACATCGACCGCTATGTCTTGTATAATTGCTACAACAACATCACTATTCTTGGTGTTTACAAACTCATTGCAAAAGTTAACAGTACTTTTGTTTGCAGCATCCGATCTTTGCTTAGCGAAACAATTTTCGGCTTTATGACCCGGTTTTTTACAAAAACTACAAGGTTCGGACCTAGCGGATGTAGGGTTAATCGTAGAATTATTTGATGAACCGCTTGGCAGTTGGTCCGTTTTCGGTTTTTTAGTACACATTGCCTGTCTATGTCCCGATTCACCACAAGAAAAACATTTGACATCGTTTAGATTACGCTTACGAGAAAGATCTGCAGTTTGTTTATCTTTCGCAGAACGAAACGCGGCAGTTTTTGATGCACTACTGTTGTTTGGTTTAACGTAGATCGAAAAATATTCGACTAAATCATTGGGCAACAACTTAGCGTTAGTCGCCGACGCTTTTATGTTGGGATCAGTAATACCACGGATTATTATTGCAGAAATTAACTCGTCACTAAGTCCCTGCACTATGCGTAAACGGAGTAATGACCGACGCACATAATCCGCATACGTGGAATAGTTATCGGAATTTTTTGTCATGACATCAAATAAAATATTCGCGGCGTCCGGCACTCTTGGGCACAAAGGTTTAAATTCCTTCTTGAAGTTGCTCCACGATCGGTCATTAGTAACCCATTCGTTTAGCCATGATCGAGCGTCACCTTTCAAGCAATTACCAATACGCGACAAGCATTCGAAATCACTCCAATTATTTAGAATTTTAGCGCGATCGACCTCTGCACACCAATCATCAATATTATGTAGGGTAGGATCAAAGTTTGAAATATAAAAATGCTGAGATCTACCCGCAGTATTAATTGACCGTATAGCATCCACTATACGATCAGTTACCGTAGCTTCTGTTGAATTATTATTCACGTTCCTTAACAAACGATCCGACACATGCACCGACGGCGACGCCTGATCAGGACCACGTCCCGATATTCGTAACGGCGGTGTTCTTGAGTGAGAACGCGAATAACGACGGTAATTATATCCGCGGGTCGGTAACATATGTTGAGACACAGTCTCTCTAGGCAGAGGTGAAATTAAACGGCGGCGACGCTCCGGTGGTGACGAATGACGCACGCTACGCGATTTTATTCGGCACGGTGATCGTAACATATTATGTTCCGGCGATGGTGTTCGCTGGCGCCTCGATGCCCGTTGGCTAAATACACTATCAGACACTAACGTTTTATCACGGTCACACGAACGCACTGGCAAGGGTGAAGCCCTCGTTTTATTTTCTAGCGCTTTAAGGCGGGACATCATTGCTTGTATCTCAAGTCTTAACGTGTCGTTTTCATTAGGTGATCGCTCGCGATATCCACTATTTTGCCGCCCCTGACTATTGCGACGCGAGTCGTGACGATCACGATGAGGACTATAGTCGCGACGCAAGCTATTATCGCGGATACTGCAGCGGCTGCGACTGCGATCGTGTTCGCGGTCTGCCATCCTAACGTCCTAACCCAACACAACTGAAAACGACAAACTAACCGACTAACAACAATCAAACATATACCAATTATAACGCTCAACACAAGTAACCGCACACAATAAAAGAATGCAACCACTAATACCTACCTTCAACAAAACAAAAAACAACAACACAAAAGAAAAGAAATGTATCCAATCAAAATAAAATTAGGGGGAATTAGTGGTAAAACTAACCAAACAGTGGGCAATAGAAATGGGAATGAATCCCACTTCTGATCTAGGAAATCAGACCAGAAGTGACTTTTTTAAAAAGAATTTTAGAAATACCTACAGGAATAAATTCAAGTAAAGAGACGAACTGACAACAATTTAATATCAAAAATCAATTAACAAGATAGCTAAACGAAAAAATACACACTTAATAAAAATAACAAATTATAGCACAAACAATAACACAATAAATTAAAAATGTAACCGACAGAGTAACGTCTCACGATGTTGTTCCCACGACGAATCCAAGTGAAAAGAGGCCGGTGCTAGTGCTGCACCGCCTTATATAGGTCTTCCCCCTCCTCATATCTTTCATCTTCTACAATATAATATATCATCGTTGGATTCATGGCATGTTTGGAGAGAGTCGAACAGAGTGAGACTTTTGATATTTAAAATAGTAATTAATATTAGTATGATTAGTATAAGTAGGTTTATAATAAAACAAAAACTTCAAAAAAAAGATGTTTAATTTAAGAGAAAAACCCTACCTAGTCTGTGAACCCCACACTGCCCACAATATCCCAATCCACATTGGTGGCGCCATCTCTTTTGTTCCCACTAAATTATTTTGATGCATGTATCAGAACGGGCGATGATAGCGCCCTCTTCCCCAACCTTTAACGCACGCCCGACGCCTAGGCGAACGTGGTCGTCGAACAGCACAGAGTAGGTACTATAATATAAAAAGGAAAAGATTGCCATGTATAACCAAGACATCATTAAAGCGCCATCTCCATTTCTGAACAAGAACTACCGATCAATCTCACACCCACACATGCACACTTTTACCTACACACACTAATGTAGTTAGTATTTAGATATACCTAAATGAGCCTTGTTTTTCCCGGTACCGAACTATTTTGTTCAAACTTTCTTGCGGAATATTTTTTATTAAAATATTTAGGAAATCAATATTCACGTCAAGAAAGTAAGAATAAAGTTCGGTACAGGGAAATACTGGCTAAATGCAAAAATTGAGTTTGAATAAACCAACGAAATAATATACATTCGTTTTCTTTATTTTCTATTTTTATAATTTTTGAACTTATTATATTAACAAAAATGATGAACAGATGAACATTCACTACAGGCAGTCCAGGTCGGGTAATCTTCAAGTAAAATAGTGTGTACGCAGGCTACGGACGTGGCCACAGACTACACAGATACTACGTATGACGTGGCAGCAATTTTAAACGTGTCATAGACATTAAAATCAGATGTGGAGACGAGTGAATATAGGGGCAGAGTTGCTATTAATTCCGTAATATTAAATGAATTAAAGATATTACAGATCAACATAATTAAATGACTATTTGGAGAGTTAAATATACCTAAACTAACTTTATTAGTGTAAAAATAAAACATGTTCTTTTTACAATTTTATTACAGTGACATCTATTGGTGCGTAGACAAAACTAAACAAATGTTTCTCCGTTCAAGAATGAAGATGGCGCTTCTTCATTTATCGCTAAGCTTGATGTAGGCAACTGTCCCCCCCTGTCGAACAGTCCAGAAAGAATTGTGTTACCGGGAGGTCGCGCGCGCACCGCACCGCGCACGCGCTGTACCATACACATACCGCGCCGCAAAGTTACTGCTTATATTCCTAAATATTAGATAGCGTAACATCATAAACTGTTGTGAAGCCACCCGCGGGTGTGATCGTGTGATTGTGAGCAAGGAACTCTGAATCCTGTGCCTGCAGCGTGACGACGCCAACGGTCGCCATCTTCTGCCAGCCCGACACAAGAGAAAGAAGAAATAAGCCAGGTATGCGTGCTTCCCTCTTAATTCCAAACCCACTAATCGCCCGTTCACCATCAGCCCATGGTTTCTAGCCTATTACCTGCCATTCTTTAATAATACAGTCCACTTAAAATAAAATGACACAATTTTCGCAAATAGCCGCACATGGTGTCGCTCCATTATCCGTATAGTTCGGTACCGGCCCCTTTAGGACCGCGACAAGCTAACCTACGCTGGCTCAGTAGGTGCCCCTAAAGGGGCAGACGTTGTAGTCATACGACATCCTCATTATAAATTAAAAATAATATTCTCTGCGTTAAATCCTATGAGTCCGCATTAATTAAGAATGTTTAATTAAAAAAAATGTTTTTCTCACGTCATTAAAACTTCTACATTTACCTCGCATTTTCTTAATTTAACATAACAAAATTAAAAAGTGTAAATACGACTGTCGCCATTTTAATGCCCGTGCTGGGTTGGGCTAAAAATCATAAAAAATGTGGTTTTCGGACATCCAACGAATCAATAAACGAGGGATGAATAACTCCTCATTTAGTATTGTAACGAATGTATACATTATTCAACGTAAATTAGCAGTGGTAATGAAGAATATGATATCTGAACTCGAAGTTTCGCGCCACTTTTGTTTGTTTACATTTTTATTTTTCACTTATAACACACACACGCGCTTGTACTCAATAACAATTAAGATAAATATCATGACAAATGTTATAAGTAACGTAAAAAAGTCCAGATCTTGGCGTAATTCTCTAATACAGAGCCAATAACACGTATTTTTCATTACCACTACTCAATTTCTGTTCGTTATCGACAAACATGTTTATTTTTTTTAATCGTAATGATGTGTGAAAGCGAGTATTCTAATCGATTACATAATTGAATTTTTTGTCAACTCGAGTGAAAAAATAAGGAAACTAGGAAATCGATAAATAGAAATTAAAATAAATTTGTTTTAGGCTTAGAATACAATTATTATTTATTATAATATTTTTAAAGCTTTTATAATAATTTGATCTACATTTTAACCCTTACAGTCACTTTGTATAGTATACTATACACTCAAATAAAAAAAAATATTTTCGGTAAACAAATACTTTAAAATGAAATATTTTTACCAAAAAGTTATGTCAGAGCGCCTCTCTCTCCAATAATAAGTAAATGAATGTATTATCTTCGGTATATTTGACAATTATGACAAAAATGCAAAACCATGCGGAGGAATCCCGATAAACGTCATTGTAAAATTTATTATAATTCCATATTCATCATGAAAATCTGTTCTGCGTTTTGTGAATTCAAATCATAAACATATTGAGCTCCTGTTAGTGCTAAATTACCCACGTTATATACAATTTTACATAGCTTTTTAGAACCACAATCTTGGATGTATAGCAGGATAAACTTTCCATTATGGACCGTCGAGATGGATGTTCATTTTTTTTATGTAAATAGTACTCATTAACAGAAGGCTTTTTACAAATTTTTAAGTTGCGGAGACTCACGGCTTACGAGATACAATTTTTTAAATTTTCCAAATAAATTGAAAAATAACACGCCAAATTTGACGTTTCACGTTCCGTTGACAGTGGAAGTCTTTGATAAAATTTTATGATTTATGTTTTTAAATATAAAATTATATTTCCACATAATACATTAGAATTAAAATAAAAAAATATAAACTTATTATGTAATTAATGTGCATTAAAATCGCGATCTCAGAATTTTAGGGCACCCCGACTCGGATAGGTTAGGTTAGAAGGAGGTGGCGGGGTCGTAGTGAGCGAGCGAAGCGAGCGAACAGACCCCGCCACCTCCTTCGAGGTGTTTTTTTTTAAACCACCCGGAAGTAGGAGCCCCGCGAAGCGTGGCTCCGTCTAGCTATCTTAAGTAAAGAAGTAATTTTTTATTTTAATTTTTTAATTAAATAAAAGTACCTATATTCATATTCCTTGTGTTTTATTCAAACTATCCGAAAAATCGCCCTCAGCTAACCTCAAAATTATAACCATGGATATCTTCGTAACCGTGAGGTTCCGTGGGGTGCAGATGATACACGGGGTAGATCCTTCCCACCCTCGCCCTCCCCGATCCATACATCTATGGAATTTAGAGTTTAATTTGGTGGAAATTAGTGTGTAAACCTAACCTAACCTCAAAACTTTAACCATGGATATCTCCATAACCATGGGTCTCCGCGGGGTGGGGATGGGACAGGGGGGTAGTCCCCCTCGCCCCCCGCCTCCCCTACCCCTTCCCGACCCATAAATCGACGGTCCACAATGGAAAGTTTTACCGTATAGCATACTATACATTGCCACTGTTTGCTAAAATGATATTTTGTTAATGATGTATATCATTCTATACACTGCTAACTTATGGGTGGTGGTGATGTTATGGATTATTCTTCATTCAGACTCGGAATATAGATTTTTTAAGCCCCAAAATTGTGTCCAAAATCGGCAAAGATCCAACACCACTCACACTCATTAATTTGAGAGCATTCCCTTGTGATAAGTAATGCAATTTCAATGATATACCATCTTTCGCATCACTACCCTCCTTGCAGTTAAATCGTCGCTGTTAACGCTGGAAACTACGTCATAAAGGGACTAACGGAAATACTATGGATATATAAGATATATAATGGGATGTAGTGGATTGTCTGCGTTGTTATATGTCAGCCGACCTGTACAGGTGACATATTTCAGTAATCCGTCGACAGTCCACAACTCTCCTCCAGTGGCTCCCAGCGCCACATCCCGGAAACCACGTCGGCTCGTGGGCTAAACCTGGAGGAGGGGCTCGGGAACAACATCTCCCGAGTTACTTGGTTGCCCGCCGAGTTGTGTTTTGGCTATGTTCACAGCAGTCCACCGCCGGTGGCAAGACACCTAGGCAATTGTAGGAAGGCCTTAAGGCAGCAATAAGGGCCTTGTTATTGCTTGCTAGTCTACTGCATCCAGCTCCCCTCCGGTCGTAGCGGTCTTCCGTTCCACTGGATCCAGGGGGGCACGGACGAGAGAGTGCTCCTGTGTTTGCGCGAACGTTTGAGCACTTAAATATATCCTGCGCATCTGACCGTTTTCGTTAATTGGCTCTGATCTGGCAAAGTCTGGTGGCGATGGGCTGAGGTAGAAAGGTTCGGTCGGATGCAAACCGAGCTTTGTCCGAGGCCTGCACACTAGCGGTTCTGGGGGTGTGAGTACACACCGTGGTCGCTTTTACTTTGAATGGAGGGGACAGAGTAAACTCGGCAGCACCCAGATTGACAAAGCAGCCCTTTTTAGGGAAGCACTGCTTTCCCCGCTCAGCCGGGGAGGGGGCTAGAAAAGGTGCCCTAAAAAAGTGCTCACCTCAAATCTTAGGATAGCAGTAACCACGGCTGCTTCCGCATCCTTGAAAGTCGTGGTCGAAAGAGCAATAATAAAAAAGATAATACTGCACCAACTCTATCACGTCGTTTGACATTTGGTGCTTGGAATGTACGGACTCTGCTCGACCGTAATGTTAATGCCTGCCCGGAACGAAAAACTGCCATCGTGGCTCGGGAACTTCGTCGCTATAATATTGATGTGGCTGCTATCAGTGAAACACATCTGCCTGACGAAGGTGTACTGATCGAACATGGCGGCGGCTATACTTTTTACTGGAAAGGAACCTCATATTCTGAACCACGGCGGTCAGGAGTCGGATTTGTGGTCAAAAATAACATAGCCAAGAGTCTTCAGGAATGTCCTGTTCACATTTCAGACCGCATAACTACCTTACGTCTCCACTTAAGTGATCATAACTATCTGAATGTGGTCAGTATTTATGCACCGACTCTGGATAGTGCTGAAGATATCAAAGACAAATTTTATGAAGAACTATCGCAGTGCCTTCAAAAGATACATCCTAAAGAGAACATCTTGCTATTAGGAGACTTCAATGCAAGGGTAGGTCGAGACTTTGAAGCTTGGCCTAAGGTTCTAGGAAGGCATGGAGTTGGAAATATGAATTCCAACGGCCAGTTGCTGCTAAGTTTATGTGCTCAACATCAACTCGCTATAACAAATACTATGTTCCGCCTTTCTGCTAAGCACAAAACGACATGGATGCACCCAAGATCTATGCACTGGCACCTAATTGATTATGCAATTGTACGACAAAGAGACGTGTCCCAGGTCCTAGTCACCCGTGTTATGCGCGGTGCACATTGCTGGACAGACCATAGACTTGTCATTGCTAGGCTGCGTCTCCGCCTTCGTCGCCCTTGCCGAACTAGTCAGAGTAAAGCTAAACGGCTAAATGTAGAGAAGCTAGCTGATTCCGAGATGAGGAGGGCTTTTGCGGAGACTGTAACTAATAATGTTGTGCCGACGATCCCTGATGCCTCTGATATTGATTCTGTTTGGGAACTTCTGGCGTCGTCAGTACTGGATGCCGCAGCTGCAACTATAGGTATAAAACCTCAGCAACGGGAAGACTGGTTTGACGAAAATGACAGCGTCTTGACGGAAGCAATTGCTAAACATCGAGCTTTGCTTAGAAGTAGGGAAAACAGTGCGATGATAAAAGCTAGTGATCGGAAGTTACGCAAACTAACTAGAGATACAAAAGACAAGTGGTGGAGGGATAAAGCGCAGTATATGCAATGGCTTGCTGACAGTCGTCAACTTGGAGAATTCTTTAACGAGGTTCGCAAACTCCTAGGTAATTCCAATTTTGTCAAAGTACCTCTGAAGTCGCTTGATGGTGATAATCTTCTGAAAAGCAAGGATGAAGTTCTTAGGCGCTGGTCAGAACACTTTGACAATTTACTTAACGTGGACCGAACTGTAGATCTAACTTACATCAATGATTTACCTCAATTCCAAACTGAGAAAGAGTTAGATGATCCCTTATCTCTAGACGAAGTTGTCTGTGCTATAAAACAACAACAAAATAAACGTGCGGTTGGCTTGGACCTTATACCAGGTGAGCTGTTAAAATGCGGCGGTATTGAGTTGCAGACGCTAGTCTGGAAATTATTTGTTCGCATGTGGGAGATGGAACAAGTTCCTAAGACTTTTAAAATCTCGCGCATTAGGGCTCTTTATAAAAACAAGGGTGACCGAGGGGATTGCAATTCTTACCGTGGCATTTCACTCCTTTCAGTCCCCGGAAAGGTTTTCGCCAGAGTGTTGCTTAACCGCCTAAGAAAACTATCTGAAAAGATCTTGCCAGAAACGCAGTTTGGTTTTCGACCGGATAGGGGCACTTGCGAGGCAATTTTCGCGGTCCGACAGCTGCAGGAAAAGAGCAGAGAGCAAGGTAGGCACTTATATCTTTGCTTTGTCGACCTTGAAAAAGCGTTTGATAGCGTTCCTCGTGAGGCCCTCTGGATGGTACTGCAAAAACTGGGATGTACGGAAAAGTTCGTAAAACTTGTGCGTCTCTTACATGATGACATGGAGTGTTGTGTGGTGGCCGAAGATGAACAGTCGCAATTTTTCTCCGTTACCTGTGGCGTGAAACAGGGTTGCGTCTTAGCCCCCACTCTTTTTGCACTCTATTTTGCAGTGGTCATTCGCGAGGTCCTTGGGGTATCTTCAGAGGGTGTCCGGCTGCGCTTTCGCACAGATGGCAGTCTTTTCAATTTGTCGAGACTAAGGGCAAGCACTAAAGTCTCTCTTGCACATATTCAAGAAATTATGTATGCAGATGACTTATGTTTTGTAGCAGAATCTCCGGAAGGTCTTCAACAGCTTGTTACGAACCTTCACGGGCAGTGCTCTAAATTTGGCCTGAAGATCAACGTCAAGAAGACGGAAGTTATGTCTCTGGACGTTCACGGTCATGAGACGCTGAACATTAAGCTTGGTGAGGACGTATTAAAGCAGATTGATAAATTTCGATATCTGGGGAGCACATTAACATCAAAGTGTGACCTTGACGCCGAAATCAACAGCAGAATCAACGCTGCTGCTGCAGCCTTCGGTAAATTAAATGGCAGGGTCTTCTGCTCACACGACTTAAAGATTGCCACAAAAATAGCAATATATAAGGCTGTTGTACTACCCAATATCCTATACTCTGCCGAGACATGGACACCGTACCGACGTCACATTAAACAATTGGACCGATTTCATATCAAATGCCTTCGTACAATTCTTAAAATACATTGGTCTGATCGAGTGCGCAATACGGAAGTATTGAGACGAGCAAATGTGGGAGGCATCGAGTCGTACCTGATGAGAAGGCAACTTCGGTGGTGCGGCCATGTGGCGCGTATGTCGGAGCAGAGAGTGGCGAAGCGCATCCTTTATTCAGAACTTCAGGAGGGCAAGCGAAGGCATGGCGGACAGCTCTTAAGATTTAAGGATGTGCTTAAGAGACACATGAAGGGATGTGACGTAGATCCA
Organism: Agrotis ipsilon; assembly: GCA_028554685.1. NCBI lineage: Eukaryota > Metazoa > Arthropoda > Insecta > Lepidoptera > Noctuidae > Agrotis > Agrotis ipsilon. The sequence continues at coordinate 12,408,784 of CM052980.1, forward strand.
TCTCAGTGGGAAAACCTTGCGTCTAACCGCAGAGAGTGGATGTCACTGGTATACCAAAAAGTTTGTGACTTTGAGACTCGTCGGCTTTCAAAATTAGATACTAAGCGTGACGAACTAAAAGCCCGACCACCAGCGGCAATCAATTACAATTATGTTAATGGTGTTCTCACGTGTCCACTCTGTGCAAGAATGTTTGTAAACAAAGGTGGTTTTTCTAGCCACATGAGAGCCCATGATAGACGCTAATAGGTTAGTGATGAAACGGTCGCCGTAGCCGAAAACGGCATGGAAGGATTATTTTTATTATTTTTTATATTTTTTTTAACGGAAATACAGAGGTCTGCTAACAGAATAAAAAGATATAACATAAAAATACAAACAGAAATTTTAACTTTTTTTGCAATCGATTAAGAGAAGATTTCAATATGCAGCTGAATTGTCTTATCAAGGCTTTAAGGAACCTGTTTTATGCAATTGATTGACGGTGAACTACTGCTATCCATTTTTCCTGAAGGCATTACACCTGATTTAGCAAATAACACTAACTGATATAGCGTTCTAAATGATATAAAACCGAATATCCGGGTTCCGAGTTTTCGAAAATCGAATATCCGGTTTCCGATTTATTAATATCGAATACCGGCTATCCAATATCAATTATCCGAATAACCAATATCAGTTATCGATTTTTCGAATATCCGGTTTCCGAGTTATTAATATCGAATACCGGCTATCCAATATCAATTATCCCAATATCCAATATCAGTTATTGATTTTTCGAATTTTCGAATATCCGGTTTCCGAGTTATCGAGAACCGAATATCCGATTTCCGAGTTTTCGAAAATCGAATATCCGGTTTCCGAGTTATTTATATCGAGTTTTCGAAAATCGAATATCCGGTTTCCGAGTTATTAATATCGAATACCGGGTATCCAATATCAATTATCCCAATATCCAATATCAGTTATCGATTTTTCGAATTTTCAAATATCCGGTTTCCGAGTTTTCGAAAATCGGATATCCGGTTTCCGAGTTTTCGAAAATCGGATATCCGGTTTCCGAGTTATTAATATCGAATACCGGCTATCCCATATCAATAATCCGAATATCCAATAACAGTTATCGAATTTTTGAATATCCGGTTTCCGAGTTTTCGAGAACCGAATATCCGGTTTCCGAGTTTTCGAAAATTGAATATCCGGTTTCCGAGTTATTGATATCGAATACCGGCTATCCAATATCAATCATCCCAATATCCAATGTCAGTTATCGATTTTTCGAATATCCGGTGTCCGAGTTTTCGAGAACCGAATATCCGGTTTCCGAGTTTTCGAAAATCGGATATCCGGTTTCCGAGTTATTTATATCGAATACCGGCTATCCCATATCAATTATCCGAATATCCAATAACAGTTATCGAATTTTCGAATATTCGGTTTCCGAGTTTTCGAGAACCGAATATCCGGTTTCCGAGTTTTCGAAAATCGAATATCTGGTTTCCGAGTTATTAATATCCAATACCGGCTTTCCAATATCAATTATCCGAATATTCAATATCAGTTATCGATTTTTCGAATTTTCGAATATCCGGTTTTCGAGAACCGAATATCCGGTTTCCGAGTTTTTGAAAATCGAATATCCGGTTTCCGAGTTATTAATATTGAATACCGGCTATCCAATATCAATTATCCCAATATCCAATATTAGTTATCGATTTTTCGAATTTTCGAATATCCGGTTTCCGAGTTTTCGATAACCGAATATCCGGTTTCCGAGTTTTTGAAAATCGGATATCCGGTTTCCGAGTTATTTATATCGAATACCGGCTATCCCATATCAATTATCCGAATAACCAATAACAGTTATCGAATTTTCGAATATCCGGTTTCCGGGTAATTAATATCGAATACCGGCTATCCAATATCAATCATCCCAATATCCAATATCAGTTATTGATTTTTCGAATTTTCGAATATCAGGTTTCCGAGTTATCGAGAACCGAATATCCGGTTTCCGAGTTTTCAAAAAACGAATATCCGGTTTCCGAGTTATTTATATCGAGTTTTCGAAAATCGAATATCCGGTTTCCGAGTTATTAATATCGAATACCGGGTATCCAATATCAATTATCCCAATATCCAATATCAGTTATCGATTTATCGATTTTCGAATATCCGGTTTCGGAGTTTTCGAGAACCGAATATCCGGTTTCCGAGTTTTCGAAAATCGGATATCCGGTTTCCGAGTTATTAATATCGAATACCGGCTATCCCATATCAATTATCCGAATATCGAATAACAGTTATCGAATTTTCGAATATCCGGTTTCCGAGTTTTCGAGAACTGAATATCCGGTTTCCGAGTTTTCGAAAATCGGATATCCGGTTTCCGAGTTATTTATATCGAGTTTTCGAAAATCGAATATCCGGTTTCCGAGTTATTAAAATCGAATACCGGGTATCCAATATCAATTATCCAAATATCCAATATCAGTTATCGAATTTTCGAATATCCGGTCTCCGAGTTTTCGAGAACCGAATATCCGGGTTCCGAGTTTTCAAAAATCGAAAACCATGTTTCCGAGTTATTAATATCGAATACCGGCTATCCAATATCAATTATCCCAATATCCAATATCAGTTATCGATTTTTCGAATTTTCGAATATCTGGTTTCCGAGTTTTCGAGAACCGAATATCCGGTTTCCGAGTTTTCGAAAATCGAAAACCCGGTTTCCGAGTTATTAATATCGAATACCGGCTATCCAATATCAATTATCCCAGTATCCAATATCAGTTATCGATTTTTCGATTTTTCGAATATCCGGTTTCCGAGTTTTCGAGAACCGAATATCCGGTTTCCGAGTTTTCGAAAATCGGATATCCGGTTTCCGAGTTATAAATATCGAATACCGGCTATCCCATATCAATTATCCGAATATCCACTAACAGTTATCGAATTTTCGAATATCCGGTTTCTGAGTTTTCGAGAACCGAATATCAGGTTACCGAGTTTTCGAAAATTGAATATCCGGTTTCCGAGTTATTAATATCGAATACCGGCTATCCAATATCAATCATCCCAATATCCAATATTAGTTATCGAATTTTCGAATATCCGGTTTCCGAGTTTTCGAGAACCGAATATCCGGTTTCCGAGTTTTCGAAAATCGGATATCTGGTTTCCGAGTTATTTATATCGAATACCGGCT